>CM055818.1:36522348-36589470 GCA_029582265.1 Zoroaster sp. YZ-2022 | reverse complement strand
GCGGTGTCGGTTTGCCTCCGGGGGGCCAGCACCATGCAGGCTGGTTATCTGATATAAGTAGTCGAAGAATTACAGCCACACCCACGTATACATGCAGAATAATAACACGGATCTGAAAAAGTATTAGCGCCAATACCGAAGGCCGTGCGTCTGTGATGGATGTAATTGTAATGGACGCTGTGGCAGCCTCGGAGAAGGCATGGCGCATGCGTTGGTCCACTGGTAACCCGGCGTCAGTCTGTCGCCAGGCAGCCAACATAATGAACATGTCGTCAACTCAATACCTGTAGAAATGTTTGTATGAAACCAAATTATGATGAAATGAACAAAGATCACATAAAATGTTTAGAATACACATTTCTTTCATTGTTAAAAACATACGTATTGTTGTTTCGCTACTGCTTTGTATTTCGACTTTCATTTGGATGTTCGTCATCTCCTGAACGCTTCGAAGATCATGCTCAAATTTGTTAATTTTCCTTTGTTGATTTTTTAGATCCCCACATACTCAAATCCCCAGTGTTCATGGTTGACTTTTATTATGAACAACTGAGCCCAATTGAATTTCTGTTGTTGTTCTTTTTTTTCGAAGGGGGATACGAATATTTTGATGTCGACATATGAAAATGAATACGTGTCTTTAACATGTTTGTAGATATATAATCAACACAAGCACTGATCCAGACAAAAACTGAGTCATTGAACCCTCTCAATTCGTGTATGAAATCGATATTGCGACGTTAAAATCTAAATCAGAACATCTGTAATTTTTGTATTTTGTGTTTTCTTGCCCTAAAGACGGATGTATGGGATAAATTCTGCAATAATACTAATGTTGGCGTATAATCGCGTTTCGGTTGATGACTAACGTCCACTTAATTTAAAAAATTTGATTGAAGGTTGAAAACAAAATAAACATGGAGAACAGTTACTACCACTAAATATAACTGTTGTATTACGGATTACAATCTGGATCCGTAATAACTGATAAACAACTGAATCCAACATATTGTATTATGAGTCCGTTATATTGAATTGTGAACCCGTAAACAACGGATTGATATACTAAAGTGACACTAATGGGCTTTTATTGTTAGGTTGTATGGATGACCATAATTTTGTTTAAAGTGATTATCGATTAGAATAAAATATCAGTCCTCTGTTTAAGCTATACATACTAAGATTCACCTGTGATAAAGAAGTAGCGTGGAGCCTACAACATTAATGTGAGGTACACCGATGTGACTCATAAGACCCGAACGAAGACACCACAGCTAAGCCGGCAGGCAGTACACCACAAGCGGCCAGCCACGGTTTACTTATAACAGTCAAACATCACACAGGAACATGTGCTAAACGTGATCAACAGAGTGAAAGTGATGCTGAAGTCTATAATGACATTAGCATGCTGGCTTTACCAACTCAGTCTCCGCGTGCTGGATACTTACGGTAACTCTGATCTCGGTCGTAGTGACTTCGACGACTTCAAGAAACGATACTCCCACAGCGCGCTTCGTTGATCATCCATGCTGTCCTCATATCGTAGATATAAGACAGTTGCAAAGCCTCTGCTGAAACTACCTCGTCTGATGAATCTGACTTACAATTTCACCCCTCTGGTCTCCACCGAGAAGGAAATCGTGCCGTCGTTCAAATTCATAGAGAGGATAAGTTAGAGTGGTCGTTGGAACCATGGACGAGTCGTAGTTATACACTGAATAGTATGGCATTCTCGTTACAAACATCATTCCATTTAACACGAGATCAGTAGTATTATTCCTCATCGTTCGTGTGTAGGATGCTGATGTTCATGATTGTCTCGTGTAGATTTAATATTTCCTCCATGGATGTTTTGTCGGGATATTCCGCCATCTTTCCTCCGTATGATTACATTCCCCGACCGCTTAAGCCCTTGTAAGATGGGTCACTAATGCTCATCGTTGTCGCCATGTTTTGCAAAAAGCTCTTCCACCACCGATCTGTTTCCTTCTGCCCGTTTTCCGGTATGTACAGATTTTCGACACTCTGTTCCTCCGTAAGAGAACATGAAGCCAGCACCCAGTGCTCAGCCAACAGAACCAGCGAATTAGAAATGGAGGAAACGGTGTCTGGCATTAAAACCGCCATGAGTTTTGAAACCATTTTTGATTATTTTCTCGATAACAATCAAATTTCATATTACTTTTTACAGATATGAAACGTCCACAGATAGCAAACGTCACGATTCTCCCACTGAGCGTCAACGATATGACATGAATTGTGCTGTTGAGTCAGCTACATGTCAGAGCAACCGAATAACAATTCATTACATCTCAGTTTGCCAATGTGCACCACAGTCTTCCACGTAATGACATACTACCATAGCCTAGCCTGCGGTCCGGTCACAAATCCTGTCATGAAAGCTTATGCGTCCTTCCTCATATTGTTTCGGCGGTATCGTGGGTTTAATTATGACTATTCTATTTATATTATTAACCTAATATTGTATGTCATATTAATATAACAATAAATAAGACAAGGACCAGGGTTCATCACGTACACCTGAGCAACAATCCGGGGAGACAGAGGATATCAATGTCCGGTAATAGCAATGTCCTCCTCCCAATAGTTATCGCCCTTCAAATTGTCACCCCAAACCAAAAAAATAATAAGCGAATACTTTGTGAATAAAAGTTAATGGTTAATATTTTTCTGGTAGAATCTTGGCAACAGGGCTTGACTACCCCAAAACGATATTTGAAAAACTCGACTTAATCCATAAGTCCACTTTTCCTAATTTATAACAAATAAATGGTTGGTAAAATAAAGTAAAGTTTAGACAAATTACCAATAAAATAGTAATTTCTTTCATAAAAATTATTTTTAAATTTTTTCATTAAATAAAAATTTATTTCTTAAAGTAGGTGGGACTTATGATTAGTCAAAATACTTTTCAGCATGTTTGAAATAATTTACTGAAGCATTGTTAAACATACAACGTCAATATATGACATCAATAAAATTATCGTGCGTCATAAATTCGTTGATCATGTCATTACTATTCATCCCACACTTTAGTCCAGTATTTTGTGAAAAAAAAACGTGTTGCGAAATTAATTTTCCTGCTTTATACTAGACAATACACAGAATAAAACCAACAATTGTGGAAAATCATAATTCACCCAATGAACAAAATTAATATAGATTATTACGTATATTGCCCCGGGTACATTTGTTAATATATCGATTTTCATACTATTAGGGAAGGGTGACGTCGTAGGTCAGGAGGGTCCAATCTGTTGGAATATTTCAGCGCATCATTTGTTGGTTCATTCATATTTTAAAACAAAAAGTACAACGGTCTTGAGAATGATAATCACCAACTACGTCGAATTCGGGCACGTATCAAACAAAGGCAGACTCGTGTTTTTCAATTAATAGACCAAAGTCCACAGTTTGTGTAATTATTTGCTGATTCAACGTTTGTTCAGATCGACATACTGTTTGAGCTAATTTAACAAAAAATCCCCAAATTCACCAATAAAGTCCCAGATAAAAACAAACAAACAAACCACTCCAAAGTTCCAGTTACTGATTTTCCGGTAAGTCATCATAAACCGAAACTGCCCAACCTCCAATAATAGTTTGTTTCCTTTTCATGGAGGCTTGAAAAGAATTTTTCCCCTAAACAATATAGTTTCAAGCTTTTAAAAACAGAATACTGAAAGTAGAAAATATTCGGCAAATTTAACATTTTATTTCCATTTAATTGTAATTGATACTCATTACTATATAACCTAGGATGAAAATGATTTGGGGATGGTGGGTAACAAAAATAATATCATGTCATCATCATCATCATCATCATCCATCATCATCTCATCATCATCATCATCATCATCATCATCATCATCATCATCATCATCATCATCATCATCATCATCATCATCATCATCATCATCATCATCATCATCATCATCATCCTCCACTCTGTCATCATCATCTATCATCATCATCCATCATCATCATCATCATCATCATCATCATCATCATCATCATCATCATCATCATCATCATCATCATCATCATCATCATCATCATCATCATCATCTCATCATCATCATCATCATCTCATGTCATCATCATCATCATCATCATCATCATGCTCATCTGTCATCATCATCATCATCATCATCATCATCATCATCTGTCATCATCATCATCATCATCATCTATCATCATCATCATCATCATGATCATCATCATCATCCTCTCCACCATCATCATCATCATCATCATCATCATCATCATCATCATCATCATCATCATCCTCTCCATCATCATCATCATCATCCTCTCCACCATCATCATCATCATCATCATCATCCTCTCCACCATCATCATCATCATCATCATCATCATCCTCTCCACCATCATCATCATCATCATCATCATCATCATCATCATCATCATCATCATCATCATCATCATCATCATCATCACATCATCATCATCATCATCATCATCATCATCATCATCATCATCATCATCGCTCATCATCATCATCATCATCATCTGTCATCCATCACATCACGGCATCATCATCATCATCCTGCATCATCATCATCATCCTGCATCATCATCATCATCATCATCTATATCTATCATCATCATCATCATCACGTCATCATCATCGTATCATCATCATCATATCATTATCATCATCATCATCATCATCATCATCATCATCATCATCATCATCATCATCGTCATCTCATCTATTCGACACTCAACAAAACAATTTACCAGAAAAAATAAAAACCAAACAAACAGCTAGAAATACCTGGAAACAAATGACATAAGCTTCAAAAAATACACAGCAAAATTATTAAAAATAAATGATAGAATGGCAACAGATAGCAAAATGAGCAGTGAAAATGACTTCTGATACAATAAGAAGTAGATGTATGAGAATGAGTAAAGAGAACATGCATTTTATAGAAAACTCAGTCATCCGATGGAAGGACAAAAAACTTACCAAAAAAACCTGCCAGAACATCAACAATATTGTGGGTCTGGGGACAACAAAAAGTAAAACTAAGTTACTATTTGTTCCGGAGCATATTATCCCCCACCTTGTTAGTGACCTGTGGTCACAGGCGTAAATCAATGTGGGGGTGGTGGGGTGGAAATATTTTATATCCCTCCACAACTTTTGGCCCTGGGATCATCTCCATAGTGACCATGTGGTAAAAACAATAATAAAAGGCGAATAATTCGTTAAAAAAACAAAAAGGGACGCATTTGGTTTGTTTATTTATTTATTGTTTCTTTGTTCGTTTAGTGTCCCTTTATTGAACTTACAGCCGTGGGATTCACAGGGTTGTACATTTTTGTTATACATAATTGTACACACAAGTGACGTCATTACCCTTACATTTCGACACGGATTTTACACCACTGCCCAATCTAGTGCCTGGTTGTTAACAACGTTCCATACGATAGTAATTGAAATATGAATTCTCCTGACGTGCTTTAGCTTGCCCCTTTGTTGCCTGCTGGATTGCTTGCTTATTTCACAGCTTGCTTGCTGGCTTGCTTGCTTGCTTGCTGGCTTGCTGGCCAGCTTGCTGGCTTCAGCTGGCTTGCTTTAACACTTTTCTGTCTTACTGGCTGGCTGACAGCTTGCTGGCTGCTGACACCTTTGATTGCTTGCTTTAACCTTTGCTTACTTGATTGCTGACTTGCAAGCTTGCCCCTTTGGCTGGCTGGCTAGCTTGCTGGCTGGCACAACACTGGCTTCACCTTGTCTTGCCTGCTGGATTGCTTGCTAGCCCCTTGCTGGCTTGCCTGCTGGTTGCTTGCTGGCTTGCTGGCTGGCTGAAAACACTTGCTGGCTTGCTGGCTGGCTTGCTGGCTGGTTGCTAAGTTGGGGTTTGCTGGTTTGCTGGCTGGCTTGTTGGTTGCTGACGACTGTTGTTACTGACATTTATTTACCTAGGATATTTCCCCAAAAAGGTTAACTGATTTCCACAAATTTCATGTCAAATTAAACAACATAATAAACATTAAGCATAAAAAGCAAAATTATACAACTCAAAATAATTAAATAATTAAATTATGAATTTGTGAGATCTTTGATTTGAGCGAACAAAAACAAAACAATCATTTCGTGCAATGGCTGTGCTTGCTGGTCAAAGTATATTGATTCAAAAGAAAATGTTTCCAGGATCAGTGTCGTCGTACTCCACCATAGTCTACATGGTAAACACATTAAAATTGTTGAAACGGTACCTGTCTTATACCTGACGGACGGCTGTGAAACATTTCCAATTCCACTGCTTTTAATCCTACTAATCTCATGATCAATTCATCAATAACTGTCTTCGACTACCTTGTCAAAGTCCAAATATGCGATTAATATTAAATGTTTGTAAGCGCCATTTCAGGGTTCGAATTACTTTTGCCAGTTCCTGCTGGTTAAAATAGCGTAGGACTAATCCAAAAAAAAAACTCCTCGTTTGTCCGGAATGCTAGTAAAAATTACAAAAGAACATTTGTATCCCTAGTCTTTTGTATGTTATATTCTACATTTGTTCATTGGAGCCTGCGTTCATCATTTTTCAGAAATATACTACCATCGTGAAAAATTCAAAGAAATATTCTCCTCATAAAACAAGGCATTATCGACAGAAAATGCTCCTCGGACACTGTTTCCACCTCGAAGGTACAACAATTTGGACCATCTTACGAAACCCTTTTATAATGTAGACCATTGGAAATGCATGTGGAAGAAGCTAAGAGTCAAACTTACACAGTCCGACCAGCTGGTTAAAAAATTGAGGCAACCCTTTTTTTCCTTAATTGTGTGTTCACACAAAATTTAAATATATTTTATATTAATACAAAAGGAATATGGATTTGGGAGGATATCTCTATATACATTTTCAAAAAAAAAAATACAGAATTGATTGGTGGCAATAAGTAATGTCAAAAAGTAGTATTTTTCCTCAGAATGACTATTGCCGTCCACCCCTTCTTGTGTATGTACCGCCTGAAGCAAATCTGAACGACAACTTAGTTACTGTTTTCTTTTCTTTTGGATGAACAATAAATGTGAAATTAAAATTTATCATTTATTTCAATGTTTTGGATTATATTTTCACATTTTAATAATGTGTTGAATATCAATATTTTTCCGTTAATGACGTCATTGAAAAGGTTCCAATTTCTTGTAAACGACCCCTTACTATAATTCTATCATTTTCAGGTGAAATTAGAATATTCCAACAAATGTGTACTGAAAAATACAAAAACCTTAGTTATTTTACTACGTTAGAAAATCACAGGGAACCTTTTAAACTCTTCTTTAAGCCATCATTAAACAGTCGTAGAGATGGTTTACTGAACCCCTCGAAATCGTTGAAAACTAGCAATCGACCATTTCAACGGGTCTATCATACTTTTTATAAATAATAGATTTTTTGCAAGTAAAAACATTTGATAGATTTTGTTCCTCAGATGGTGCAACAAATTAATTAGTAATAGATACCAAGATAAAACGGTTTACTACTTCGTAAATAAATAATGATTAAGTAATTAAATGATAATAAAAGGTAGTTGGCGGTCTGAATTGATGGGTTTTCAGCGTGGCTATCAAGTAGAGGTTTTCATTGGCCAATGACGTTGATATTGAACAGCGATCTAAACAAAGGTTTTCTGTTGGCCAATAGCGTTGATGTCGAACAACATATTACGTCTGGTGAGAGGTTTCATTAGCCAATGACGTTTGATGAACGAACAGCGTACGTCTGGGCCAGAGGGTTTTCATTTGGCTGATGACGTTGATGTTGAACAGCGTGCATCTAAGCAGACTTTTTCGATGGCCAATGACGCTGGTATTGAATAGGGTACGTCTAAGAAACGTAACTTTACAACAACCAGCAGACTATAGGCAGTCTTTGAAAGCTCAAAACATCGCAAATCATTTCTGTGAACTTCTTTGGGACTGACAAAAGTGGCGTGCAATCATCAAAACTACTTTTGTTACCTCAGTGTATTCATACGTAATGGGGATCAGGAATGGTATTTATAGTAGTAATCAGCGTCGCTGATCGCTGGTGACGACGTCAACCCGATGGCGCCAGCTATTGCAACATTTTCTTGGTTCCCACAGTGTTCCCCAATTTATTGTAAATAAGTTTTTTAAATGATGTCCAATAATACCAATGGGGTGTTCATGGTCCAGAACTGCGTGCCGACACAACATCAACCAAACGGCTGATAGTTAATCGTTTCTATTACGACTGTGTGCAAGTTAACGTGACTTGTCGTGATCCTATACACAAGTAAATGTACCGCAAAGAATGATAGCACGTTATAGACTAGCAGGCATACCCAGATGCCTCCATTTGTTGATTTCCATCGAGATGTTTAACAATGGAGGCAATGATCTCCATCGCCCGCTTTGCGGGTGAGTTTACATTCAATGTTATGTTTTTTATTTTTGGAAAGTGGGCCGTGCAGACTGATGGGCCCTGACAAATGCTCGTTTTTGGGAGTGAAATTTCAGAACTGTTTCTGTATCTTTCACTCTTTAAAAAGAAGAAGTAATTTAATGAAAGTATGATCTGACGTGTTCTGTTTTTTTGCAACGAAGTTTTAATATTGTTAAAGCCACTATCCACTATATCCACTAGGAACTATTGGTAATCTCAAAACTCATATTAATATTATAGATTTAGATAAAACAATTTTAAACATCCCTTGAAATAATATTTCGGTGTCAGGTGCTATCAGTTATTTGTTTAAGTGAAATGATTCTACATTGGAATAAATACGAACAATTTAAAATGCATTTTCACTATTTTCGTTATAACGACCTTTTGACGGAATAAGTTTCACAGGCTGGTTTTATACGTCTTTGTTATTATAAAGTATTTTACCAAAAAAGGTGTATTAGCTGGGGCGGGTACAGCATTAAACAATTTGACAAAACACTTTCATCGCATATGCTTACTCTCTTTGAATCAACATATAAATTAAACTATCTTTTCAACAAACCTAATAAATGTTAAGCTTATAACGTTGTGTCATCATCATCATTCATCGTCATCATTAACAGTGGTCTGTTTGTGTCCACTACTGGGAGAAAAGACCTCTCCGCCACTTTCATTCGTTCCTTTGCATTGCCTCGTCCGTCCAGGTGTCCCCAGTGCCTCAGCAATTTTGTCCGCCATCTTTAACATGAACATATATAGAGCAAATTCTTTCCACGATTTATTGTATTCGTTCTTATTACGAAAAGAACTCTCAAAACTGAGAATTAAAATAACACCAGTGAATTATTAACTTTATTCTTCCGTAGTGTTTATATTGTGTGGTGCCTAATATAAAACCCAATGGTTATAATTTAACACCACGGTTTTTGCAGTGTACTCTCTCTAAAGCCAGACTTTCGATTTGTTTTCCTTTCTTAAAACGGACAATACCTACAAAAATATCTTAGTGAGAAAACTGATATCATCGTCAGATTAACACAAGTCTCATTACAACAAGGAGTTATTGTTGAAATACCGGTCCTAAACTTCTGTGTCTAAACTGCAATATTATGTAAATTCAAGTTTGTTTACTACAAACTCTATAGAGTGTTCAGGAGAGGCAAAAAGGTCAAATTAGGGTCACCTTTGTGCCAAATTGTTTGATAAATATGATCTGTACAATAATTTAAATATTGTGAATTTACATCTTTGGAAGATTTTGTTTTAAATATTAAACTTTGACTTCAGGTTTAGACAGGAGATAAAGGTTCAGTGGGTCAACTTCGTGTAAAATTGTTTTGACAATTAACGATCTGTACAATGGTACAAAATTGGCAATTTACCTCTTTGTGGTTGTTGAGATGACCTTTTTTTAAATATTAGAATTTTGACTTCAGTTTGGACGGAAATGCAGGTCAAGTGGGTTCACACTTTTTGTAAATATTTTTTGACAATTAACGACCTGTACAATGGTACAACAATTTTTTAATTTTACCTCATGATTTGAGGATATGATTTTTAATAATAAATTTGACTTCGGTTTGGACAGAGGTAAAGGTCAGAACAAGGGGGTCTGTTTTATAGCCTTTTGACTGATTAACAATCATACAATGGTTGCAAAAATGTTAATTTACCTCTTGTGGTTATTGAAATATGATTTTTAAATATTAAAACTTTGACGACTTCAGTTTGGGAATAAAAAGGTCAGAAGTGGGGTCATCTATTTGTAAAAATGTCTTTTGAAACGTTAATAGATGTAACCACAATGGTACGGTGTGAATTTACCTCTTGGGTTGTTGAATATGATTTTTTAATGTTAAGCTTTGACTTCCCGGTTTTGGGAATGAAATGAGTCAAATAAGTCACTCCCAACTCGATGTTTCATCTACTTGTTAAGTTCTGGTGACTGTGCCAAGTTTCAAGTTCATGTGAAGTTTGAAGGGTATGTGTTTGTTACCGGACAGTTATTGGGAGAAGAAGAAGAAGAAGAAGAAGTAAACTAGACAGCAGTGTTTGTGATATTACAAACACCGTTATTCAATTTTGTCGGGGCAATGATGATGACGTCAGAATATTTTAAAACTGCATCATTATTTTTAATATTGAACTTTGACTTCCGGTTTGGATGGGAATGGAGTCAGTGGGTCATGTTTTTGTAAGCATTTTGACAATTAACAATCTGTACAATAGTGCTAAATAATTTTACCTCTTGTGGTTGCTGAGATATGATTTTTTTAATATTAAATTTGACTTCCTGTTTGGACAGGAAAGTAAGATCTTGGATCACCTTTGTGTAAGTACGAAGCAATTAACGATCTGTACAATGGTACGAAATTGATTACCTCTTGGTTGTTGAGATATTTTTTTTAAATATTAACTTTGACACTTCCAGTTTGGACAGGAATGAAGGTCAAGTCAGGGGTCACCTTTTTGTAAATATTTTTGACAATTAACGACCGCAACACAATGTTTAACAATTGTGGTACACTCTTGGGTTGATGAATTTGATTTTTTTAAACATTAAGTACAGCTTCTGATTTGGACAGGAAATGAGTCAAATTAAGTTCTACCTTTTTGTAAATTATTTTGACAATTCACGATCTGCAACACAATAGGTACAAAAATTGTGAATTTACCTCTTAATAGTTGTTGAGATATGATTATTTTAATATTAACTTTGACTTCAGTTTGGACAGGAAGTAAGGTCAAATGGGGTCACCTTTTAACATAAATATTTTGACAATTAACGATCTGAACAATGGTACAAAATTTGAATTTACCTCTTATAGTTGTTGAATATGATTTTTTAAATATTAATTTGACTTCAGTTTGGACAGGAAATGGAGTCAAGTGGGGTCACCTTTGTAAATATTTTTGACAATTAACAATCTACAATGGGTTAAAAAATATAATTTACCTCTTGTGGTTGTTGAATATGATTTTAAATATTAAACTTTGACTTCAGTTTGGACGGAAGTAAGGTCAATTGGATCCCTTTATTAAAATTTTTTTGACAATTAACGATCTGTACAATGGTAAAAATTATTAATTACCTCTTGTGGTTGTTCGAGATAGTTTTTAATATTAAACTTTGACTTCCAGTTTGGACAGGAGTAAATGGTCAGAGTAAGGGTCAACTTTGTGAAAATATTTTTGACAATTAACATACTGTACAATAGTACAACAATTGTAATTCCTCTTGTGATTTGTTGTGATTATGATTTTTTTAATATTAAATTTAGCTTTCCAGTTTGGACAGGAAAGTAAGGTCAAGTGGGGTCTGCAATATTTTTGACAATTCACAGTCTGTTACAATTAATTTTTAAAATTGACAATTACCTCGTAGTTGGGGAGATATGATTATTTTTAAATATTAAAACTTTGACTTCGGTTTGGACAGGAAGTAAGGTCAAGTCAAGTCCTGCTTTTGTAAATATTTTGACAATTAACGACCTGTTACAATGGTACAACAATTGTGAATTTACCCACTTGTGGTTGTTGAGATATGATTTTTTAATATTAAATTTTGACCATTTTAGACGGAGTAAAGTCAAGTGGATCCTGCTTTTGTAATATCTTTTGACAATTCGATCTGTACAATGGTACAAAATTGTGAATTACCTCTTGGTTGTTGAATATGATTGTTTTAATAGTAAACTTTGACTTCCGGTTTGGACAGGGAAGTAAGGTCAAGTGGGGTCACCTTTTGTAAATGTTTTGACAGTTAACGATCAACAGACTTATTAATTGAAATTGACAATTTACCTCTTGTTGTTGAATGTGATTTTTTAAATATTTTAAACTTTGACTTCCCGGGTTTGGACAGGAAGTAAAGTCAAAATTAGGGGTCACCTTTTGTAATATTTTTGACAATTAACAATCTACAATGGTGCAAAAATGTAAATTTACCTCTTGGTTGTTGAGATATGATTTTTTTAAATGAAACTTTGACTTCGGTTTGGACAGGAGTAAGATCAAGTGGGGTCCACCTTTTTGTAAATATTTTTTGACAATTAACAATCTGCTAATGGTGCAAAAATATAAAAATTCCTCTTGTTGGGGTTGTTGAGATATGATTTTTAAATATTAAATTTGACTTCCAGTTTGGACAGGAAATGAGTCAAGTGAAAGTCTCCTTTTGTAAATATTTTTGACAATTAACGACCTGTACAGTATTTTAACAATTGTGAATTATCATAATAGTTGTTGAATATGATTTTTTTAAATATTAAGTACGACTTCAGTTTGGACAGGAATGAGTCAAATTAGAGTCCTGTACATGAGTATTTTGACAATTCACGATCTGCCACAATGGTACAAAAAATTGTGAATTAATTCTACCTCTTAATAGTTGTTGAGATAATGATTGTTTTAATATTAAACTTGCTGACTTCAGTTTGTGGACAGAAATGAGTCAAATGGGGTCAGGTCCTTTTTGTAAATATTTTTGACAAATCACGATCTGTACAATGGTACAAAAATTGTGAATTTACCTCTTGTGGTTGTTGAGATATGATTATTTTTAATATTAAACTTTGACTTTCCGGTTTGGACAGGAAGTACAAAGGCCAAATTAAATTCTGCTTTTGTAAATATTTTTGACAATTAACGATCTGAACAATGGATACAAAAATTGTGAATTTACCTCTTGTGGTTGTTGGATATGATTATTTTAAATATTAAACTTTGACTTCCGGTTTGGACAGGAAGTAAAGGTCAAACTAAGGGTCACCTTTGTAAATATTTTTTGACAATTAACAGAATCTATACAATGGTTGCAAAAATGCAAATTACCCTCTTGTATGTGGTTGTTGAGATATGATTTTTAAAATATTAAGCTTTGACTTCCGGTTTGGACGGAAATAAGGTCAAATTGGATCCACCTTGTGTAAATTATTTTGACAGCATTAACGAGTCTATACAATTTAGTTACAAAATTAAATTTTACCTCTTCTTGGTTGTTGAGATATGATTTTTTAATAATAACTTTGACTTCCGTTTGGACAGGAATAAGGGTCAAATTAGGTCACCTTTTGTAAATATTTTGACAATTCTTTTGACCTGTACAATGGTACAACAATTATTAATTTACCTCTTGTGGTTGTTGAATGCTGATTTTTTAATAAATTAAATTTGACTTCCCGGTTTGGACAGGAAGATTAGGTCAAATCAAGGTCACCTTTTTGCAAATAATATTTTTTGACAATTCACGATTCTGTACAATGGTACACACAAAATTGTAATTACCTCTTATCAGTTGTAACTGAGATATGATTTTTTTAATATTAAATTTTGACTTCCGGTTTTGGACAGGAGTAAGGTCAAAAATTGGAGGTCACCTTTTTGTATAATATTTTTTGAGCAATTCACGATCCACCTTACAATGGTACAAGGAAATTGTGAATTTACCTCTTTGTGGTGGTGTGTTGAGATATATGTAATGTTATATTTTTAATAATAAACTTTGACTTCCCGGTTTTGGACAGGAGTAAGGTCAAATTAAGTCTGCCACCTTTTGTAATATATTTTTGACAATTAACGATCTGAGCAATGAGTACAAAAAATTGTGAATTTACCTCTTGTGGTTGTTGAAATATATTTTTAAATATTAACAAACTTTGACTTCCGGTTTGGACAGGAATGTAAGGTCAAATTAGGGTCACTCACAACTCCATTATTTCATCTACTTGTTAAGTTCTAAGTACATAGGAAGGAGGAGGAGGAGGAGGGGAGGGAGGGAGGAGGGAGGAGGAGGAGGAGGAGGAGGAGGAGGAGGAGGAGGAGCTTAAGTGTTGTTGGGAACAAACACACGGGTTCTTGATTTCATCTACTTCCAGTTCCAATCAAATTATCATCGATGATATTATCATATTGTGCAAGGTTTATCATCTTTTATAATAACAATATCATTTCTTACTCAAAAGACATATCAATTTTGCGTTAGAATGTATTAATTTGAACTTCCTGTTTGGACAGGTAAGTAAGGTCCACAATAGGTGGTTTGAAAGGTCATATATGACCTCATGATATATGAAAAATAACAAATTTGTCCAACATACATTAAATTGAAGCTATGACCTTTTAAAATTTGTAAAAATCGTTCACTTCGTTGTGCCACCACTAATTGGACCATGGCGAAAGCATTATATGGTAACTCATTTCACAAAATTTACAACTATTAATGTAGAATTCAATTGTCATTTGTGTTTCTAATAGGTCATTTAGTTCTTGAGGATATTGGCTGTTGAACTTGGAAACTGTGTGAGATTTAAGCAGTGAAATTAAAAATTAAAATGTGACTTGGAACACAATGCTTTTTTTAAATTTTAAATATTAGCACCTAGCCCTATTGTACACATGCTTCTTTCAAAAAACCATGCTAGATGATAAATAACACATTAAAATCCTCATATGAAGAAATAGTTTTGCCAGGGTTGTAGGGTAAGCCAGATCAACCTATTCAACGTTATTATTGGCATAAGTCTAAAAGTTGATTTAGGGATAGAAGAAGGGACTACATATATAGTAACTATAGATTAAACTTGACTTGCAAATTCAAAAAGCAGGAGGTGTGGGTTTAAAATTGTTTGGGAGTGTGGATTTGGGGTTACTAGAGAGAGGCACTTTCTAAAGCATGGAGAACCATATAAATATTTCCCCCTTTCCTTTCCTTCAGCTAGAAGTAGCCTTTCATTAGAAAACAAACCTATAACTACTACATGATAAAGTTGGAAGAAAGCTTGCATCGTGCTTACTCCATCTTCCCTGCCCCGCAGAGGGGTTTTTATCAAAAAAGTAAATAATTCCCAATTCAAACAAAAATTAAATGTATTATATCCACTGGATTAAATCTGATAATTGGTTGCCCTTTTCACTTTGTTTTATGGAAAAACCCTTTCAATAATTTAGATTTAAAATACGACCATAACATTGGTATTTATCTCTCTTGGTATTAAAGTCTTGTACAAATAAATTTAATCTTTATTTATAATATACTTACTTTCAAGGTTAAGTAGTTTATAACAAAATATATTAATCGATAAAATATGACAGTGACTTGACCTGTAATAATCATCTCCTATATTGTGACATAGCTTAAACTAAACTCTTTGTTTTCACCTATACTGCAAATAATTAAAAAAATAATGTGCCATAAAATTTGAAACAAATTTTACATTGAGTTTTTACATTTTCAAGGTTATACACATGATTGGCAAAATGTCTTGGCTGCATCACCATACTACAGAATTACAACCTAAGATCAAGATGCCATTTGTACATAAATTGTTTGAGACATTGAAATAATCAAAGAGTTAATATATGGGTGCTTGTAAATACTTAATAAAGCAATGAAATACATATTTATTTTAACTGTCTGTTGGTTTCATGGCTTGACTTTTGTGGTTACACTTCCCCTCCCCACAATCAATTACTGAAACCACTTGACCTATTTAACCTATATAGCAATCTAGAAATGAAGTGTACATGGTCTTACACACATGCTAACAAGCTTTGAAATGACTTCAGTGTAAATAGAATTAACCATGATCCTTTGACAAGAAAACAGAATATATATCCACTGGATCAAATCAGTAATTGGTTTGCCATTTTCACTTTTGTTTATGGAAAAACCCTTTCAATTTTAGATTTAAATGATAAACATTAGTATTTATCTCTTGGTATTAAGTCTCTTGTTACAAGAAATAAATTTAATCTTTTATTTATAATATACTCTTCACTTTCAGAGTTAAGTTTATAACAAAATATAATGATAAATTGACTGACATATTGATAGTGAACTGTAATCAAACATCTCCTTATTGTGAGCATGCTTATAAACTGTACTTTGTTTTCACCTATACCGCAAATAATTAAAAATTATTTATAAATTTGAAAACAAATTATACATTGATTTTAACCTTTTCAAAGGCTGTACACATAGATTGGCAAAATGTGCTGTAAATGGATCAGATGCCATTTTGTACACATAAATGTTGAACATTGAAATAATCAAGAGGTTGTATGGGTTGCTTGTAAATGCTAATAAAACAATGAAATACATATTTATTTATATTGTACTGTTGGGTTTCCATAACTTCCTAACCGACTTTTGTGATTTTGCGCCCTCCTCTCCCCACAATGGTGAAACTCCACTTTGTTGACCTGTTTAACCTAATTGTAAACAATCTAGAAATGAAGTGTACATGGTCTTACACATGTGCTAACAAATGAAGATAACTTCAATGTAAATGAACTAGCCAACCATGATCCGCAGTCTTGTTGATATAGAAAACAGAATCAACCTGCATTTATAATAAATGCACACTCTATGTATGTACACATGATTTAGTGACAGTTCGAATGGAGGTGACATTCAAAGGGGTTGTCAATGGAATCGGTAATTTTAGGAATAAAATGTCTGCCCCCTCCCCAAGTTCTTGGTGATGGCATGTACTGCCACTGGTGATGAACCAACACATTTGGGTTTTTTTCTACAATTCTTTGGTCTATCATTGCAGCACTATAGATCAAGAACTAGGGAAGGGAGGGCAAACAAGCAATAAAAGTATAAGGGCCCAAATTACCAATTCCATTGACCGACGACTGGTGCTTCATTATGTCAATCACACCCAACATCAATTCTGCATAGCTGAAGTTGCAAGAATGTTTTCTGTCGCTTTCCAAAAAAAAGATTTAAGATTGAAAATAGGGTAAGGCATTTTAAATAAATGTTGTTTAACTGACATAGGATTGGAAGGTGGTTATCAGATTGCCCCCTTCTCTTGGACTGAAATACCAGTACTGCTATAGCAAAAATAATAACAAATTATACTAAACCTTAATTTTTTGTAATAAAAACCATTAAAACTAAATGAAATGTTCATCATTAGTATGAAGACCCTTCTCAAACGATCTGTTAACATAAGACGTTAAACCATACTGCAAGATTGTTGATGACTTGAACAGTGACGATACTGCATTTGGATGTAGTGTCAACGCCGTGTTAGGGGTACTGTTGGCTGGAACTCGGTCTGAGCCATGATACATCAGAGTCAACATGCTGTAAAAATAATAGTTAAGTTTTATGGAAGTACATGGAATAAAGTATTTGAAATTTCTGAAGTTCTAATTTATGTGAATGAGGAAAATAATATGTCACAGTGAACATGCTGTAAAAATATATAAGGAAGGTTTTATAGTACATGGACCAAGAATAAAGTATTTGAAAATTCAGAGAAGTTCTAATTTATGGGAATGGGGAAAATAGTGTATAATTTTAGAGGTAGCTGGACCATTGAAATTGAAAAGGGCATTGGTTTGTTTTCAAATTGCACACAATTATTCTTGACAATGTGTAATAAATTAAAGAAATGTTCTCTTGAAACTCTCATCAAAGAAAGGTATTTAAGGAAATTGCAGAGTCTCATATAATTTCATGTGATTGTGATGTGAGTGATGTCTGAGAGAGGCCTCGCGGGGAGCATGAAGTACATGTATTGTGTCATGAATATTGTGCATTTTTGATGTGAAATAATTGTCTATGTAAGTTTGTTGTATCTGAGGAAGGGTATTGCAAAATTAAGGAAAAGTGTAGTAAACAATCGCTAGGCTACTTATTTAATTTGTGCACAAACTGAAGATTTTGGAGAAAAAAAATTACAAAATATATGGCATAAAATTTCTACTGAATAATTGCCATAACCTTAACAACTGAATTTTCCTATCCTTATTTATATTCTAAATACATTTTGGTGACATCTGTTCATATTTTTGTTAGTTGTTTACTGTCCAAAAGTATGTTCATGCACGTAGGCCTAACTAACGTTAGTCATGTTAGTTAAACAGGCACAATGCATGCAACGACGAATGGACAGCTTAAAAAATGGTTTTTCTTGTATAAAACACGAAGATAAATACAGGAAATCCTCTGAAAAAGTAACTTCAAAATACTTACTCTTTTATGACCGTGTACTGTTGGCGATCCATTTTACAGCCTAAAAAAATGACGTCTGGGCCATGGCCACAGCAAACAGTCGATATCGATTGTACATGCAGCTCCATTGTAACCAAATATCGTGTACTACACGATATTTGGTTAATGATCTCGATACAATCGATATCATTGCTGTATGATGCCCTGCCCAGACTAGCGCCTCTGTGTTGCCTTGCGGCGCTATACGAACTTTTGATTTTTTCCTGCAACGTATATGAAACGTTTTAAATATTTTACTTTTTAGCGTAATTCGACACCTGATGACGTAATCATGACGTCACAGAAAACGGTTTCGTCAGCTTGTTATGTTCTGTTCATGTGTTAGGTTTGAAGGCTGTAAATGCTTTGCAAGGATGCCTTTGTTGCCGGACAGTCGCCACTGAGATTAAGAAGTAAAAAAAAAAAAAAAAAAAAAAACAGTACAAAAACAATAGGTGTTCGCGCTGCGCGTTCGAACACCTAAAAGCTCGAACAAAACAATAGGTGTTTCAGGTACACATGCCCGAACACCTAAAAAACTAACTATAAATTCGAGTTTGTTTACACAAACTCTAGGTGTTCGGGAGGAAGTAAAGGTCAAATTGGGGTCACCTTTGTGTAAAATTGTTTTGACAATTAACGATGTGTACAATGGTACAAAAATTGTGAATTTACCTCTTGTCGTTGTTGAAATATGATTTTTTTAAATATTAAACTTTGACTTCTGGTTTGGACAGGAAGTAAGGTCAAATTGGGATCACCTTTTTGTAAATATTTTTTGACAATTAACGATCTGTACAATGGTACGAAAATTGTGAATTTACCTCTTGTGGTTGTTGAGATATGATTTTTTAAAATATTAAATTTTGGCTTCCGGTTTGGAGAGGAAGTAAGGTAAAATTGGGTTCACCTTTGTGTAAATATTTTTGGACAATTAACAATCTATACAATGGTGCAAAAAATGTAAATTTACCTCTTGTGGTTGTTGAGATATGATTTTTTTTAAATATTAAACTTTGACTTCCGGTTTGGACAGGAAGTAAGGTCAAATTGAGGTCAACTTTGTGTAAATATTTTTCGACAATTAACGATCTGTATAATGGTACAAAAATTGTGAACTTACCTCTTGTGGTTGTTGAAATATGATTTTTTTAAATATTAAACTTTGACTTCTGGTTTGGACAGGAAGTAAGGTCAAATTGGGTCATCTTTTGTAAATATCTTTTGAGAATTAACGGTCTGTACAATGGTATAAAAATTGTGAATTTACCTGTTTTGGTTGTTGAGATATGATTTTTTAAATATTAAACTTTGACTGCCGGTTTGGACAGGAATTAAGGTCAAATTAGGGTCACCTTTGTTGTAAATATTTTTCGACAATTAACAATCTATACAATGGTGCAAAAATGTCAATTTTAGTACTTGTGGTTGTTGATATATGATTTTTAAATATTAAACTTTGACTTCCGGTTTGGACAGGATGTAAGGTCAAATTGGGGTCACCTTTTTCAAATATGTTTTGACAATTCACGATCTGTACAATGGTACAAAATTGTGAATTTACCTCTTGTGGTTGTTGAGATATGATAGTTTTTAATCATTAAACTTTGACTTCCGGTTAGGACAGGAAGTAAAGGTCAAATTGGGGTCATGTTTTTTAAATATTTTTGACAAATAAAAATCTGTACAATGGTGCAAAAACTCTGAATTTAACACTTGTGGTTTTTGAGATATGATTTTTTAAATGTTAAACTTTGACTTCCGGTTTGGACAGGAAGTAAGGTCAAGTTGGGGTCATGTTTTTGTAAATATTTTTCGACAATTAACAATCTATACAATGGTGCAAAAAATTTCAATTTACCTGTTGTGGTTGTTGAGATATGATTTTTTTTATATATTAAACTTTGACTTCCGGTTTGGACAGGAAGTAAGGTCAAATTGGGGTCACTCACAACTCGAGTTTCATCTACTTGTTAAGTTCTAAGTACATGCCAAGTTTCAAGTTCATGTGAAGTTTGCAAGTATGTGTTTTTTTGTGGACAGACGTTGGGGAGGAGGAGGAGGAGGAGGCGTAAAAAAAAAAAAAAAAAAAAGTACAAAAACAATATGTGTTTCGGATACATACCCGAACACCTGAAAAACCGAACAAAAACAATAGGTGTTTCGGGCACATACCCGAACACCTAAAAAAAACGTACAAAAACAATAGGTGTTTCGGGCACATACCCGAACACCTAAAAAAAAAAAAAAACCGAACAAAAACAAGAGGTGTTCGCGCTGTTGCTCGAACACCTAAAAAAAACGTACAAAAACAATAAGTGTTTCGGGCACATACCCGAACACCTAAAAAAAAAAACGTACAAAAACAATAGGTGTTTCGGGCACATGCCCGAACACCTAATAATAATAATGTGGACTTATATATAGCGCACTTATATATAGCGCACGTATCCACCAAACTGGTGCTCAAGGCGCATTATATTATTACCCCTGCTCACCAGGCTCATAAATCAATCCTGAAACCATCTCAGCTCCTGGGAGTATACAGCTCAATTGCTGCCATTACAGCGCATATAGGGCTAATCAAACACAACAACCAACTCTGCCCTCACAGGAACCCATTTACCCTGCGTGGAGAGAAGTAATTATGGTAAAGTGTCTTGCTCAAGGACACAAGCACCCCGGTTGTGGCTGGGATTCGAACCCACTCAGCCATCAGAACACAAATCCGATGCTCTAAACCGCTCGCCCATGGTAATCCATATATTAAGGGCGTAGCGAAGGCATTTCTTGGGGGTGTGGAAGCCAATTTGGCGACTGACATCAGTGGCGTAGCCAGGATATTTTGGGGGTTAATTTACCGAGACAAAACTAATATGAACAGACAAATTTACTTTGTTTTCCCTCAAAATGGACACTCTCTTAAGTCGTTCAACGAGGGGTGGGGGGTGGGGCCTCACCAAGGCATTTTCCGACTGAAAATTCATCTGGACCAACCCTTGTTCTAATACCTTCGATGCTTCATTTGCCGACTGAGGCTCTAAATGCCGACTGAGAAAAATATTGATATTCATTGCGTTCGTTTTTAACCATAGCGAATTATCAGACTAAAAGGACCAATAAATTTAACTCAGTAATACTATGCACAACTGTCTATCCATCCATCTTGTCATCACTTTCTGACCTTTTTAATTGCCTTAAAATTTAAATCTGTGGGTATGCTTGAAAAAACTTTTTTTGTTTACAACTTTGATATCTATGATAATGACAATATCAGTAGCATAGCCAGGGGGCCGAGGAAGAGGGAACTGCCCCCACTTGCCAGTTAAATCGTGTCTGTGGCGTGTCGGTAAATTCAGGAAATTGTTGGTATTTAGCCCCCCCCCCCCCGAATTTTCATGTGCAAACAAACCATTGAACATCCATCCATCATGTGAAAGCTTCAGCTCAGTACAGTGTAACGTAAACGAGAACATTGTAAACATGCATTTATTATAACATGGATTGTTGGAAAGAGTACTTTCTTTTTAAATTCGAAATGCAAATTATACAACATTTCTCAAAAGTGACAGCACCATGAGAAAATCATTTCATGGGAAGATTGACAATATCGTCAGCTTTACACCAAGAAAGTGTCACATTACAATTCGACCATTTTTGTTAAAAAGGCCTATGAATAGGATTGGTTTAACTTTTCTAGTCACAAATTGAAATTTGTGAGTGTTTTGATACCATTTGGGGGAAATTTTGTTCTAAATGCTAATGAAAATTTGCGTATTCATAAAGAAATCAATCTCACTCACAGTGGGATTAGATGAAACATGGTTGATTATTCAGTGCATAAATGTTGACTGAATTCATTGTTTTTTTCAGTTATCAGTTTGGTTTGTGTTGTCTTGTTAACTGACTAACCATCAGTAAACTGAGTAACCATCAGTAAACTGAGTAACCATCAGTAAACCGTTTGATGTAATCTGTTTTAGGCCAAAAAGTCTCCGGTTTATTATTTTTTTGCCAATAGGTAAATATATGATACATGTATACGCGGGGACCAAGTTTTCCACATACAATATATGGTGGCAAAGACAGGCCTCACAAATCGGGCAAATGTCCATACCCTGTGTGAAAAAGTTGTTTAAAAACAGCACGGCAGAATTCTAATCGATCCAGCAATTTGGCTGCAATTGGACATCGTTTCACAGCAAAAAAAATAACTGTACGCAGGTTGGCTGGTAGTCTATGAAATTGGGCCCAGTGGTGCAGATACACATTCTGCACTGAGTGATAAAAGCAAGTTTGACTAATATTATGCTGTGTAAAAAAGGAATATTTTAGACAAAATAATAAACCCGACAAATTTGCATAAAGCCCTCAACAGATCACCAATGCATCTGAAGCGGGAGGGCACCACCAACATTGTACAATGTATGTGATCAAGTACGCGATCAAATGAAGTATTTGTAGTAACCAATCAGTGTTGCGGAAATGAGCTCGAGGACGACGACGTCAACCCAATGGCGTCAGCTATTGCCAACACTTGATAGGGTCAATGCCCTGTACCACTTAGGCGATTATTTAGGCGACTACAAGCGACCAGGCTGTCGCCACATGGTCGCCGGGGTGTCGCCTGTATGGTCGGGAGTAGTCTCCTCAGTCGCCCAAAGACTCGTAGCCTCTTTGTGGTCGCCGCGGGATTTTCAAAATGTTCAAAAATTTTCGGCGACAGTGGGTTTGACGCCAATGAGCGTAGCTTGACTTCTACTGACGTAGGTGCTGTCGTAGGTTGTCGCCAGGTGACGTAGGTTGTCGCCGGTGCTGACCTCGATGAATTCCATTGGCGATTACTACGTCAACCTACGTCAACCGGCGACAGGTACTGGCGTCAAGAGAAGTCAAGTGAATTCCTCTTCATTTGTCTTCAGTTGTCGCCGACAGAGTCGTAGCTTGTCGTAGCTTGTCGCGGGTGGACGTAGGTTGACTTCGGTTGTGGCCTGTCGTGGTCGTAGGTTGTCGTAGGTGTGGTCGTCCTTAGTCGCGACGATTGGGTCGCCGGTTGTTGGTAGCTTGACGTCGACTAGGTGGTAGGTTGTTGTAGCTTGTCGTAGACATTGTCGTAGGCAGGGACGTGCACAGGGTTGTAGAGGGCAGGGCTCAGAGTCTGAAAAGGGCAGTGTAATTCCATGCGAGCGCGCGTAGCGCGAGCTAAAAAATTTGGGCGTTTATTTATTAATAAAAACGCATAATATGGTTTTTAACATTACAATCAGATCAGATTATGTTGATGACTGGTTTCATTTACAATCTGATCTGGTGGTGAGGAGCCTATAGTCAAGGACCAAGTCCACCAAGTCTAATTATCCCTTAAGTCTCAAATTTATAATAAACGTATCATATCACCTGATATTTGCACAAGAAAACGGAGACTCCGCCTAGATCAAACAATCATAAAGTGCACCAATAACACAAAACCGAAAATGAACATGTATTGGGGCAAATAGCTTACCTACCTAATGAAGTAAGTGTAGTAGTTGCTTTGAAGTAGGCTAACTGTAAGACATAGGTCTCGAGTGGGAGCGGGATGTCAATTTCGTGTTTCAGTGACAGCGTGTGCCTGCCTATCAAAGACGTATAGGCGCGCGCGGCTATGCGTGAAATCTAGTTTCGCGGAGGGCACATGCAGGCCGTGCACAGGAATAGTAAGGGGCATCTCTGCTGACCTAATATTTATTCTAATTTTATTCTATCCTGACATCTTTCAACTACGCAGGGCAGTCTATGCGCAACAGGAACTTAATAATTCATTCAAACAAAACAAAACAAAAACCTTGGGCTAAAAAGGGCACTTTTTATACTAGGCAAAAAGGGCAGGGGCTCAAGCACCCTTTGGGACCTATGTATGCACGTGCCTGGTCGTAGGGGGGTCCAGTCGCCGGTTTTCGGCGACCTGCTACGACTATGACGGTCGCCAGCAGTCGCCTAAAAAGTCGCCCAAGTGGGACAGGCCCTTAAAACAATCGTTTACATACCTCATAGACGAGTTTGCGTGACCGGGCTCATTACAAAGAATGCACAGCATCTTTATTCCTGTCTACCGCCAAGTGTTTAAATAGATGTTTGTTTCTGTCTACCTGTTGGAAGTTAATTATTCACCTGTGGGAACATGCACCGGAATGTACGTCTCGACAATGGAGTACCAGCGGTAAACGAAAGTTTCAGACAAGCGGAGGGCGCTTGCTTTCTCATTTGATTTGTCATGCGTATAGTGCTTTTATCACATTTAGTCGTTTTCAGCCCACACTGAAATCTGTTTTCACTACTTGTTACTATTTATTTTAATATTCATATAATTTTGTTAATATAAATAATTGTTTGTTTGTTGTTCATTCTGTTGTTTTGCATTGTAACAGCGCCTTGAGCACCTTCTTGGTGGATACGTGCACTTCTTGGTGGATACGTGAGCAGGTAGATTTAACAGATGTTGTTAGTAAATTTCCCCTATAGGTGAATATGGTAAATTATTGAGTGAAATCATACATAAACACACCAACTAAAAGCTCGTGCATTTAAACAATTTCAGGTAATTTAAGTCTACTAAACACTAATGAAGATTTTTCATTAAAATTCCTCAAAGTTATAGCTCAGACTGCAATTGTTGTGTCAGAAATAGGCCTGGGCGAATAGTGAAATTTACTATTCGATTAATCGCGCGACAACATTTCACGAATATTCGACTATTCGTGAATAGTTTTTTCCCGCGGTTTATAAGTACGAAAACATGTGCTTTTATAGTAATTTCTGGCCTATTTGTAAGCTTCAGACAATATACAAATACATACATTGAGTTCTTGAATGCCTGTTGTTGTTTCCTCTTTATTTCTTGCAAAATTGTACTCGAAATAATTTGTAAGTGAAAATCCAATGGTCGTCACGTTATATAAGTTTGTTATTGCTTTGGCAGCGTGGGAACTTACAGCACAGCACATGCTTATTCACGCGCATGGTTATGTTTATCCCATATCGACAGAGGGAAGTCCACCTAAACGTAATAAAATGAACGCGATCGAATTGTATTCAAGTCGTCATGAAGAGTAATGCCAGTATGTTAACGGTCACCCCTATTATTTCAAATCAATCAGTCCTACAGACGAAACAAAAAAATCACCATTGTAAGCAGTATTTATGCTCATGTAGGGGCCACTCTTCAGACGTTATTCGTTGTTCACAAAAATACAAAGCTTCTATGGTGTGCCCCGCACTATGCCTGTTATTTTTGGTTCATGCTTTGAGTTGCAGACTGTGTATGCATTGTGCACGAGGTTGTAATTCAGGATCCTAATATCACGTGCCCATTTCCGCGTGTCGTGATTGGATAGATTTGCATAGTTGCTATTTTTATTATTTTTCTCATTGGCTGTTCGATCATGAATATGTGCATATGTTGCATATTCATGATTTTTTGGGTCGATGTTTCACCATGGTTTCACTGGTGCTCGTCTTTGGAAAAGAAGCATCTTTCAAGGGAATCAGCGAATCGCTGTTTGGTTTTATGCATGCTGCATTCATGTTACGTTAAACATGCTGACATGTAAACAGCGTGTTCGTTGGAGGAGTGTACACGAAAGTTTGAATATATTACTTATTATCACCGGAAAACTCTTTTCACTACGAACAGTAAAGGTACTCAAAGAATATAGCGTATCGGGTGGAAAATGTGCTCGGCAATTTTGGCAGCGTATCGCCCATGAATCTTGCGTATCAGGCCGATACGCTAGTTTGTATGTGGGAGAACCCTCTGTTACATTTTCCCATGCATTATACTGATTGAATTCACAAGTACTAATCACCTAGTGAAGTAGGAAGCTAGCATTTGTTTTTAACTTTACCTTATAATTTAGAATTCCCATCATTAAATAGCCAGTAGATACGTATTTCTTCTGTTGGCCAAGGCAAAGTGATTTATCCTTCTTCATACACAATACAACATATTACATTTACTCTGAAGTGTTTTAAACATGGAACAACCCACGAACTGAACAATAGCAAGACTTGGTAAAACTTGTAGCTTTCCACGGTGAGGATGATAAGTAAGACTAATTGCGGTGACACCATGTGGAATCTCAATTGAGTAGTAATTAGTTCTGAAAAGAACTGGAGGTACAACTCGACGTTTCGATCAGTATGCTCTGATCGTCCTCAGGAGAATCCTGAGGACGATCAGAGCATACTGATCGAAACGTCGAGTTGTACCTCCAATAGCAAGACTGTTATGTATTACGCGGCATGCCTTTGATATTATCAGCTTCAGCAGGTCACTGCAGCCACATCCAGCCAGCCGTGTCGGCTTCCTCAAAGGCATTACCCGTGAGTACTATTCCTGAATGCTACAAAGTTTACCAGTACCAGCAGTGCCTAGACAAAACGGTGTAATTGGCAGTGTTAGTCGCGAATAGTAGTCGTGAATAGTTAGAAACAGTTTGCGACTGCAAGTTATGCAGTGCAATAAAACCCGAGGCTGTGGCAATAAGAAGGTTCCTCTTGTTATTACTTATCATCCCTCCCTACCCTCCATACGTCAGATTACCAGTGCTAACCAACATATCCTCCACTCCTCAGATCTCCTCCATCGTGCAATACCCGAAGACCCCATTATTTCTTTCAGACGCCCTCCTAGCCTGAGGGACATCCTTGTCCGAGCTGAGGTCCCTCCCACTAATGACAGTTCCATTCCTCAAATTAATATGGAATGTTTAGGTGTACTTCCAGATGTTAGGAGCATGTTATGGAGTCAGAATCTTAAAATAAATTCTTGTTTTCTTTCTCCATAGACCTTTTCCAAGTCTTTAAATTTGTTTGCTTGTTTATTCTATTTGTTTTATCATAACCTACTTGTCTGCCTCTTTCCTTTCCATCAATTTTTTTTACTGTCTTCTTCCAGCCACAAACTCCTGCTTGCCATGGACCTTTATCTGTTCACGTTTAATCCATACTTTTGTCCAGTCCTAGGACCAGTACGTGACTGTGCTACTTGTACCTTCTTCTTTTGTGTTCCTTTCACACATGACTAACTTCCGCCCACTTTTTATGTATATGTGAATGTTTGTATATTATTCATTTTGCCTTGAGAAAGATCCTGCTAGGTTCGAAATGTAAGGCCAATAATTACTATTTGGAGTAGATTAGTCATTATTTTGTCATCAATATATTGGGAACTTTTCCTTTGTCATTAATCTCCTGTCTTCCCTCTTCAACACCTTTTGGATTCTTTAGATTGGCTTTTTCCAATGTCCCACCATGTAAGAATACTGGCTGCTATGTTTACGTTTCTGTGTTATTTTTGTAATAATTTTGTGTCTGCCATGCCTGATGTAATTATTTGAAATTTTTATATTATATTGGATGGCAGAATGAAAAATATGTTATAATGTCAGATACACGATGCCATTGTGTGGTCTATCAACTAACCTATATTCTGCACAACAGTTATGATAGCTGAGCACTTAAACAAGCACGTCTTTTTTCCTTCTTTCTACTTATGTCCCATCCTATATGTCCAGAACACAGTCAAAGACATCGAGTCCAGACTGTGATACAGACATGGAAGCCAAAAGTCAACCCTCCGACCGAAATAAACAAGTTGCCATTGTGGGTATTGGCTGTCGCTATGGCAACGGAGTCGACAGCGTCAAAAAATTCTGGGAGATGTTGGTCAAGGGCCTGGATTGTACCACAACGTTACCACCTGACCGTTTTGATGCCAGCTACTTCCTGAGTCCCGGAGAGAAGACAACAGGGAAAATGTACATCCAAAAGGGTGGATATATCTTGCAGAATCCGTACATGTTCGACCGACAGTTCTTTAAGATGCCACCAGGTAAGGTAACACAATTTAAAAAAAATATGTATGGATATTTCAACCCATTTTCTTCAAACACATGCAGTTACTGTTTCCATAATTTAAGCCAAACCGAATTTATTTGCACTTCTCCTTTTCCAGAAGAGGCAGCCCATCTTGATCCCCAAGTGAGATTGCTTCTTGAAGTCACTTGGGAGGCACTTGAGAATGCTGGGATACCAGCGTCTTCGCTAAGAGGATCAAAGACTGGTGTCTATATGGGCGTGACAGCCCAGGAATACACTTCATTTGCAAGCACACCTTACCACAATATGAACCAATACAGCAATTCTGGTACCAATTCTTGCATGGTGTCCAACCGTATCTCCTACGAATTTGACCTCCGTGGGCCTAGTTTCTCAGTGGACACAGCTTGCTCGTCTTCTCTCTATTCAATCTTCCTAGCATGCGAGGCACTAAAACAAAAATCCTGTCCCATAGCGTTAGCTGGTGGTGTTAATCTAATACTTGCTCCTACTGCCAGTATTGGATTTTGTCAGGCTGGCATGCTTTCAGCAGATGGGAAGTGCAAAAGTTTCGACCGAGCAGCCGATGGATATTCCCGCAGTGAAGGAGCTGGTGTCATTGTTCTGAAACCTTTGGACGATGCTTTGAAAAATGGAGACCGTGTCTATGCTGTCTTGCGAGGGGGTGCGCTCAGTAATGATGGCCGCACCCCAGGGATTGCAAACCCCAGTTTTGGAGCACAGATAGATTTGGTGAAAACTGCCTGTCACAGTGCTAAAGTAGATCCTTGTGACATTGTCTACGCAGAGGCCCATGGTACTGGAACAAGAGTTGGCGATACGACCGAGGCTGGCGCCTTGGGTGAAGTGATGGGAAGACCACGTGGACCTCTGCACCCTCCGCTCTACATTGGTTCTGTTAAATCCAACCTAGGACACTCCGAGGGTGCAGCAGGGGTGGCAGGCGTGATTAAAGTCGCCTTGTGTCTACATCAACGGAGTATTCCAAGTGTGGTACACTTTAAAACACCAAATGAAAACGTCGACTTTGAAGCTCTTAATATCCGCATTCCCAAAAGGTTGACCCCTTGGCCCAAGGAAGACAGTCGGTTCCTTGCCAGCTGCAGTTCTTTTGGCTTTGGTGGAGCAAACGCCAACCTTGTTCTGGAGAGGCTGAACACTTCCAAGGGGTGCATGAATTCTGATAACAGGCAGGCTACTTTGAGCTGCCTCCTCCTGTCAGCAGCCAGCCTGGATGCTCTCCACCAGAAAATCCAGGACTGGAAGGATTTTCTTACAGAAGCTGCAGACATGAAGAACACACATTTCTACGAATCTCTGTACACGGCCGCTGTTCGCTCCCAGCACCACACCTACCGTATTGGATTTGCCGTACGATCCAGGGAAGATGCTCTTCAGCAACTCCAGATCAAACTAGACAATGCAACACAGGATTCAGCTCGATACGTCGAAGGTGTAGCTCCAGCAGCTGCTGACACCAAACAACAAATTGTCTTCGTTTTCTCTGGTATGGGAACACAGTGGTGGGGCATGGCAAGAGAGCTTATGCACACACAACCTGTATTTGCTTCAAAGATAAAGGTGAGCTTTTATAAATAATTAAAATTATAATATTGTAATTACGTAAAAGAAAATAGGCTTATTTGTAAGAAGTAAATAAATATTTTCCTTAAAATCTTGAAAACAAATCCAACATAAAAGTAAACATCTGGAATTATGTTAAATTATAACGAAATTATTGATGGTTTTGTAGGTTATTGATGATTTGCTGCGTAAGTGCGGAGCTAAGTGGTCATTGGTTTACATGCTCTCGAAGGAGGAGAATCACGAGAAAATTAATAAAACAGGTATGTACATGATTAACTGTTAATAGCCATTCTAGAAGTTTGTAAACGTTTTTTGTATAATTATAAGGAGCAATTGTGAACAATATCCCAACAGACATTAACTAGGTCATTGAACAGAATGAAATATATAATCAAACAGAAGGCTCTTAATAAGAGCTCTGATGGGCCAATCAATGGTTCACTGCTATGAACTTTATGATCATTATCTGGACTTCATTATCCGGACGTCTTCAACAAACAGGGAGTACCCAGAGGGAAAAAGAGGACCCACATCAAACAAAGCTGACACATTTTGTTCATAATAAAAGGAAATATAGGCATAATGTCACCGAATCTTCCACAGTTATTTAAAACACTCTGCCCATTATTAAAAAGAATAAATAAAAGTTGTTCCCCCTCAAACAGATATCAGCCAGCCATGTCTATGTGCAGTGGCTATCGGTCTACTGGATCTTTGGAGGGAGTGTGGCGTGGTACCAGATGCAGTGGTTGGACACAGTGTTGGAGAGGTTGCAGCAGCCTATGCAGCAGGATTTCTCAGCTTGGAACACGCTGTGAAGCTCATCTACCGAAGAGGGAGAGAACTACGAAAGACAAGTGGTTCAGGCAAGATGGTGGCTGTTCTACACCGTGTGGAAGACGCACTCCACCTAGCAAAGAGAAGCAATCATGGGCGGTTGCTTGATGTGGCAGCTATTAACAGCCCAGGTCAAATTGTATTTTCTGGAGACAGCTCCTCTGTCGAAGGTTTGGTAAATGATCTTAAGAAAGATAACGTAAAGTGTGTTGTACTTAAGGTTAATAATGCTTTCCACAGCAAACAGCAGGATGTGGTTAAGAAACCTTTCATTAAGAATGTAGGTAAGTTCCTAAAAATCCAAAATGTAGCAGCTAGGAGCAAAACACTCCCAATGATGTCCACTGTCACCGGGCGGTACCTAACATTCGAGGAAGCTAACTCACCAGAGTACTGGTTTCAGAACGTAAGACAAAAAGTCTCATTCATGGACGCTACACAGAAACTTGCAAAAGATGGTTACCGTGTATTCATTGAGATTGGTCCTCATCCATCACTTCTTCCCGCCCTTCGTGACACATGTACAGAGTTTCAAGATACAGATGGTAAGTTCGTTACTACTGGGTCTTTAGTTAGACCCCGAGACACTAATTCTATGGCACTTGATTCAGAAAACATGTTGTTGTCACAGATGAGGCTTCATACAAACGGCCTAAAAGTGGACTTTGGACATTGGTTTAAACCCAACGTTTGCCGCATTGTATCGATCCCACACTACCCCTGGCAGCGAGAGAAATGTTCAAATATTACGCAAACCGCAAGAAAGATATTTCTGTTTCCTATTGAGGAAGGCGTTCATCTTCTACTCGGTGAGCCAAAAGAGACGTTCTACCTCAGTGAGTTTCCGGTTAAAATATGGCGCGCTGATCTCAGCGCTTCTACAGTTCCTTGGGTGAAAGACCACGTGTTACAAGGTGCAGTGATTGTACCAGCTGCTGCCTTTGCAGAGACGGCTCTTGCGGCGGCCAGATCGTTGTTTAACAACCGTTATCCATTGACACTCAGTAAACTGGTGTTCCAACGTTTTATGTTTGCGCCTGACTGTGAAGGCTGCTTAGAGTCGACCGTAGAGGAGAAGACATCAGATGAGTATCTTTTCACACTCAGAAGTCATGAATCTTTGAGGAAGAAGTGGACACAGCATTGCCATCTTCACATCAATCGTCCCGTAGGTGATGAATTTAGGGCATCAGATAAAATTATTGATGTCATTAGTATCTCCCAAAACTGCACACGCACTCTATCGGTCGAAGATTTCTACAGCTTAGCGAGAGAGTGTGGTTTTCAACTAGGACCCACATTTAGAGGTGTTAAATTCTTTTCAGTGTCAGAGGACGGCCTGGAAGGTTTAGTGTATGCAGAAGCTGCTCCCAGTGTCAAGAGGGAATTTCATCGTTACGTGTATCATCCGGCCTTCATGGACAGCCTTTTACAGTCATTTGCTGTGCTCCTTTTAGAGACGGCAAAACGAGTACACAAACTATCAGGAGAAGCATGGCAGTCAGTATTCCGTGTTCCTAAAAGTATGAGTAAGGTAATTCTCCACGCTGCGATCCCACCACGAGTGATAATTCACATGAAGGTGAATGATAAAAACCTTCAATCTTCTTGCGACATTGATGTGGCAGACGCAGACACGAAGAAGGTATTTTGCTCAGTCAAGGAGCTTGTTTTTGAAACCATTCAAACTGACAAGGTTGAGCCACAAGTATGGAGTATATTGTGGGAAAGCGTTGGTTCCCTGACAACCACAGTAAAGCCGTTAATGAATGCACCTGTCAAAAAGGTAGTAATCTTTACCGACAGGACAGATACAAGTACTTCCTTGATACGTCTTCTGAAAGATGATAACGTTAATGTAACAGTATTGGATGGTAAGGGAGATACCACACAGAAGGTTATGAAGACACTCTATGAAAATCTAGATTCTGACATATTGATCATGATGAAAACTGATGCTCCCTGCTTTGAACTTAATTCGAAGTCAGTAATATCACAAACACAGTTCGGGAAATTCCAAGATGAAGGTCCATTATTTTGCTCTGCTGTTTTCAGTGGTCTTATTCAGATGGTGGATGGGATAAAGCCTCCTTTACTACTCATCACGAAGGGAGGCTGCCATGCTAAACAAGAGGACGATATTAATCCCTTTTCAGCAGTTCTTCCGGGTCTTGTCATGACACTGGCTCACGAGGATCCTTCTATCAGAGGGAATGTTATTGATTTACCAATTACATCCAGCAGTGAAGAATGTGCCATGGTCCTGCGGGAAATCATCTACAGGGCCGACTGTCTTCTGCATGACGAAAACGCCTTAGCAGTCCGAGGTCCAACACCCCCACAAAAAGAAAATCAAGGTGCAAAGGAAAAAGAATGGGAATTGTTAAGCCCGCGAGTAATGATAGAAAATATCTCCAAAAGTCCGGGCATTGTACCCACGAGTTGCTGGTCAATAGGTGCACAAACAGCCTCTAATAACAACCGTGTCTTCATTCAGAAATCCCGACAGATAGCTACGGATGAAGTTGACAGTGAGTCCTTCCTGGTGAAGGTCGAAGCTTTTACTGTTTACACCACTCAGAGTTCGGATGATGAAAATAACCCTGGCTCACTTCTGTGTATGTATTCAGGGAGGGTAGATAAGAAATCTGATTTGACAGAAATGGGTAGAATGTATTTAGGGCTTAAAACTTGTCAAAAATTCCTACCAGTTATGAAATCAAAGTTCAGTGATGTTACAGAAGTGCCCGAGTTCATCACGAGTGCAGAAGCCATCAGTATTGCACACGATTTCTTTCCATCAGCCATCTTTTTCAGCCAGGTTCTTCCAATATTTTCTGGGACGCTTCTGGTTTTCAAACTAGACTCTCTTGATGGTGGTGATTTGGCAACAGCACTGTTAGCCGCCGCATTGGGAGCTGAAGCAGTAGTTTTGAAGGATGACTTTGAAGAACGACACACGAATAACTTGTATGCCAGTGTCAGGTACGTAAGCGAAGTAGATGAAGCATCAATCGATGTGCTTTTTCTGTCTGTTAGATCATCATCTTTGAGTACATCTCTGAATTCATTGCTACCGAAGCTAAAGAAAAACGCCATTGTAGTGATTATGGAAAGACAACATCAGAAGAATATGACACGCCTCCAAATGCTCCCTCCCAACATGAAGTTGATGATGTTTGACTCTTACCTCCCATCAGCATTGGATGGTTTATCCTCTGGTGAGATTTCACATACCTTGTTTAATCTATGGAAGATGTTTGATCCAAAAACAAAAGGTCATTTGATGTGTACCCTCAGAAATCACACGGAATTGTCTTCTCTTGCTGGTTCAAATGCTCCCATTCCGGAGGAAGAGGTTATTGAGGTGGAAGAAGGGGAAGTCCTTTTACCACTGTCTCTTAAACGAGATGATTTTATTGCTGATGAACATTCTGCATATTTCATCACTGGAGGTACCAGTGGATTCGGTCTCAAATTGCTTGAGTGGCTGGTATCCAGAGGAGCTCGATACATCTACATTGGTTCCAGACGACCAATGAATGATGAAATCAAGGAGATTATTCAACAAGTTTCGAAGGTCGATGCACATATTCAACATATTCAGATGGATATTTCAAGCGTCACTGATGTAGAAAGAGAATTGAAGAAAATGCAGAGAGGTTGCAATAACTGGCCTGCTTTGAAGGGAATATTCCACTGCGCTGCAGTCTTCAGTGACGGGTTTCTTTATAATGTGACTGCTGAATCTTGGAACCGTGTGATGGCTGCCAAGGCCTATGGAGCTCTCCTGTTGCACCAGATAACTCAGAAGCTAGGCATAAAACTTGACCACTTCATAATGACATCCTCTATTGTATCTTTGATCGGAAATGCTGGTCAAGCTAGCTACTGCCTAGCCAATATCTTCCTGAACGCATTATCTGAGTATCGCCACAGCAGAGGCTTACCAGCAACTGCTTTGCAGGTTGGTGTGATTAACAAAGTAGGATTTGCAGCGCGCCAGGATCTTGTTCAGTTGTGGGAAAAGGATGGTGTCGGAAGCATGAGCCCAGGAGAGGTCATGCGCATTATAGGTTGTGCTTTATCAACACGGCTTCCACAACTCGGTATTTCAGGGTTTTTTAATCGCAAGCTATATGCGAAAAGACACCGCGGCCTCTTGATGCAACACTTCAAGGAAAAGCATGGAACTATGTCATTGATGAAAAACATGTTTCATGACAGAGATCTCTATCTCACTGCCTCCGACAGCACACTGCGACAACTCCTTCTGAAGCTTCCCGTATCCAAAGCACGAGAAAAAGTCAAGCAAATGTTGGCTGAGCTTTTAAGCCAGCATCTAGGGCTATCAGACGCAGTACCGTACGATGCGTCTCCTATGTCTCTGGGTTTGGATTCCCTTATGGCCTCAGAGTTCAGCCAAATTATCAGACAGCAATTTGAAGTAAACGTAGGAGCTGTTGATCTTCTAAATGATAAAAACACTATAGATCAGCTCGCGAAGAACATAACTACTGATATAATGGCGAAGACCGATGATACCGGAGCTGAGAGTTTGGGAAATGGCAGACAGGCAGCTACCCTGAAAGCTGCAGTGATTGAAGGTGAAGCACCGGAATCAGTTGAAATTAAGCTAGTCTGCTTTCCTTCAAACGGCGCAGGACCTTCACTGTTTGCGTCCTGGGTTCGACCTCTGATTCAATATGGCGTACAACTGTTAATGGTTCAACTCCCAGGCTGGGAAGGGCGGGATGACGAACAGCCACTGACAGACATGCGCGATATCATACGATCAATCCAGAACGAGTTAGTGAGACGGCTGTCAGGCACGCCATTTATATTTTTCGGTCACAGTATCGGTAGCTTGATCGCCTTCGAAGTTGCACACCTTCTTAAGGTCGAAGCCAATATGAGTCCAAACCATTTGTTCATCAGTGCCTGGTACCCACCAACTGAGCCATACCCTCACCAAGAGGAGCTCCGAATTCAGACTAGAACATTTGACAGATTGAAGAAGACACTGCAGTCACGTCCTACACTGTTTGCAAATTTGCTGAAGGAAGAGAATGTCCAGTTTAGCTTCCTAGACAACAGCACACTCTCCAACACAGCGCTGATGCGAAGGTTGATACCTTGCATAGAGGCAGCAACTGGTATGTGCAAAGTCTACGTGTGCATGCATCAGAAACCATTGACATGTGGCATCACCGTTTTTGGCGGGAAACAGGACAAGTTCGTATCTCCAGAAATGCTTGATGGTTGGGCGTTGCAGAGGTCCAGAAAGTACCCATTCAAGAAGATCACGTTTCCTGGGAAACACATGTACATCTTGACTAACACTGCAGACGTGTTGAAGGAGATTCGTCACGTGTGTAAATCAGCAGTCACTGGTAAATAAAACCAGGTAAATAAGCCTAGACTAAATGTAAAGACAACGCATCGACGAAGGTACCATATTTAATATGTGAAGTCGTTTTAATTAATCCATATTCGGGGTATATTAACCCGATTTTTTAGATGCCCCTCAAAATATGTAACAACCTATAAGAAACAAGGAAACAATATCAACAAATTATTTCAGATCTTTAACGCCCTGCACATGGCTCCTGAATGTTGTTTTTAAGAAACGAGATGACATCCAGTCTTCTTGTGCAGATTACTTGAATACCGTTGGTGGACACAAGTCTATTTTTGTTGAAACACAATGGTAGGGAAGCAGTAAAGAGAACATCACTTCAAAAATGATTTTAAAGTACTTTATTATGTTGACATATTGAACTTTTAGCAATCTATTGCATGACAACTTTAAATTGTCTAATGAAACAAATATCTGATTATATAAAAGGTACATTTATATGTATCAAACACAGTGCCCATGTATGTTTGTATGGATCGCAACTGAAGATTTTTAACAGTCTTCTAGAAAAGAAAATGCAAAACAGTAGATATTGGCCTCAGTTACGTTTCGAACCTATGGCATGTTCTTTATCAAAGGCATATTTTTGTATCCTCCCTTTTGCCTGTGAGAAAGAACAGGGTCGAGACGTAAGGCCAATAACTACTATTTTGCATTTATATTACAGATTCTTTAGGTTGGTAAGCTGTTTGCAACAGCTAATTCGCTATTTATAAAATAGTAAAAAAATATATAATGTATACATGTACACTAACATCATTCACATAAACATATTTCATAGATTATCCGGGATTTTGGCTTGTATAATGTAAAATGCCAAAATACGTTTCTGTAAATGTTACGGTAGATTCAATGCTTTTGAACATGTTCTGCTATCAGGTGTGAAGCATCATCTCTAGATACAATACAATTTGCGATGAAACCATGTATTGAAATAATCTCTTTGAGTAGTGAGGGTTCTGAGAAGAACCTTTGGTTAACTCTATGTTTTGAAAAGTATGCTTTGATCGTCTTCTAGAGAATGCCAGAATGCTGGTGCTGATAGAGGGCCTTAAGTAGCTTGGTTGAGGATCCTGATTTTTAGATCTGTGGGCTTTTCCAGCTCTTTGTGGTCTCAGAAGATAGAGCATATTCTGAATTATGACTTATTTGTGTGAAATAATCTGTGAGCAAAGTCTACTGGCTCACGGTGTTCCACTTTTCCTAATGTTTTTTTTTCTATTTTGTTTATACATCTGGTAGATGTAGCTACTATTACTTTAACAAAAATAAGAAATATATAATTATGTGTGAACTAACAAATTTATTCATAGAAAGTAAAATTTGTAACAACTTATTCACAAATGATCGTAAATACCAGTTGTTTAAACCAACCACACACCAACATCCATTAAAAAATAGTAAAATTCAAATTATAAATCCCATATCCAACTATTTTATTTTAAGCTATGTTTCAACTTCATAGGTTCTGGGGTTACACAGCTGTAAACCTTAAACTTATTTGGGAATTGCCAACTTTGTGTTCTCTTTCTCTTACTCTTACTATTATATCATCGTGATTGTACAAACTACAGTAACAGGGGTAAATAATTCATGATTTTTAAGATGATAACGATGCCCAGATAATGTCAAGGTGTAACCAACTCACATGGAAAGGTCATGATGTACAGTAAATAATTTCTTTTAGATGATACGATGTATGCGCATTTACTAAACTAAATATATAATTGTCTTAATTTACTTAAAACCCATCAAGCACGTCAACAAACATGAACAGCTGATGAATAACCATTCTAGATTACATGTGTGTTACATATCACATACACATAGACTGGTAAACACCATATATGTCTCTTCAGTGCATATAGGGTCAGGGAACCTTATATTCATATTCATTCATATTCATTATAACGCAGAATTTAAGAGAAATCACATTTTCTAAGAAGTTAAATCACCTCTGACAAGAATATTTTTACGGCAGATTGATACAATTATCAGCTAAACACCAAGTAAGTGTACACATTACAATTTGTAATATGTTGTTATTGTTTAATTGCCAATTCGATGTCTTACCTTTTATGGAGACCTGTGTATTTGTCTGTCAATTTTTTATGGTCGTGTAGGATAAAGCCGGAACAGCAGCGAATAATGAAATATCTCGTGTGTGGCTTTTCAAAATGTAAATAACGGTTGATTACTAATGTCTTTCGATGTTTAGTTGAAAAGATGTTAAATATAAAATATATATATGGACGTCCATTTAGGTGCTTGTAAGCTACTATGTGCATTACCAGTGCTGTAAATGAATTGATACCTTAGAAGGTTTAACTTTGCTTAGTTTGAAGGGGAAATAATAACAATTTCACTGGATAATTGATGGGAAATCAAAGACTTTTCACCAAGAGTTGTAAGAATAATTATAGACACAACGACTGCTTTATGTTTTAGACAGTACAGAAACGTATTTTTCTCCGCTACTGGACAATAATTCGGAAATAATTTGAGTATTTTTATAAAATGTTTGCACCTCAAAAGATTTTTCCAAAGAATGTTTGATATTCGTTTTTAAATAGTTAAAATGTGTATACGTTTACATTTATAACTGCAACTTGTGTTAAATGCAGAGCCCTTAAAAGAGTTTACAGTTTACAGATGAGGCTACCCTTTTCACCAGGAGGGCTAAGTTTTAGTTAAAACTTTGATCATGTATATTTTCTCTCATATTGCTTAAAAATGTTGTACTGATGGTTTGAACTTGATTATGTTTGATCTTCTTTTTGTTCCTGCTGTTGTAAAAACGAAGAAACCACTTGTATGTTTCTGTTGACAGCGTCATTTATTAAATTAAAACCATAGTAACGAGCGATGTTGCCTCAGCCTGATTTAACCATGCAAATTAATCCATATGCATATCAAATGTTAATGTGGAAATCGTGATAAAGACCGCTTCATTTGATAATATACTTCAAATGTAATGTTGATTTTAGATTCTGATTTTAAATGAAAAGCTACTGCATTAGTTATTACTGTAATGTTTAATTTTGGATGGACAAATGGGAAGCTTTTCAAATGGTAAGAAGTAAGAGTTTTAAGAATATAAAATATGTTAATGCATATGTTAAAATCCATGATATCAAAATATAAACATGTTGGTGCGTCCCCGAGTGGAACGAACATAGATACGTCACTAGATACGTTTGTAACGTTTGACCAATCCAAACTGTACCGGTTGTAAGTAAAATAGTTCAGAGGCCCGTTTGTAATTAAACGTTTCAGTTTGTTTGTGAAAATTCGTTTACATTCTTTATGTCACATTTGTTGCATTTGTGGGTAATCAACTGGAACATAATTAGTAGTTAGAAACTTATATTAGAACGTTTAATTTAAATCCTTCAATTTAAAATCCTCAGTTGGACGTTTAAAGGCTATGTACACCATTGCTATAATGTTGGTAAAATTGCTTCTATGAGTAATGCTTTGTGTCGTTGCGTCGAATAACGTTGTATTTAGGTAGTAATTTGAACAAATTCGAAATTATTTTGTTAGTGAAGATTGACACCATGATTAGCTTTACACCAACTAAGTTTGACATTACTATTCGACAATTTTGTACAAAAAACATCAACTTCTTTTAAGTGCCATAAATTATTTTTCCAGGCAAGTACACTTTGTGCTGGTGCAACAACGGGAACTTTTAAACGGCCACCAAGGTGCACCAAGTAGTTGGTGTGAAATTGGTGACAAACATTATTTAAAATTATTTCATTCTGATGACTTACTGCAATGTTTAGTGAAATGTATTACAAATTTGTAATACATCACGACCGTGATTCATTTTCCAGATTATAATGCAAACAAACAAACCTAAATTCATTGACGTTTTTCGTTAACGCCAAAACGAAATAAGTTGAAACTTCCACTGGATGCATTTGTAGACATTTTAGCAATGGTGTACAATCCCATTAATGTGTTTTAATATTGAAAGGTTGATTTGACTTAAAGCTGTTGTGTGTTTGTTTTCATATTTTCTTCAATGTATTATTCAGGAGAGAAAATAAACAGATTTTAGTGTGTAGACTTGAAGGGTTTAGTATGTAGACCTTGAAGACTGTCATATTTGCCTAGAACAAGGTCAAAGCACCATTTGTTTACTTTAAAGACAACTCATCTTTGGCCTCATTTAGAAATTTCTTTTTACTTACCTATAATACACAGTTTCGTAATAATTTGAATGATTAGGAGAAATATAATATTGTTACAAAAGGAACTATATTGGAAGTGACCAGTCCCCCACCCACCCTCTCAAATTCTGGACCCGCCCATAGCTGATCAGTGTAATTCTGTATTAAAAAAATGGTTTAATATTTAATATGTTCTGTGTTTTAACTATAAGCATAATGTTTTGAAGAAATTGTGGTTTTGCTTTTTTGACAATGCGTCATAGAATAAACTATCTATCTATGGATGAAACTTGATTGGTAATGTGAGTTATTTAAGAAGGCCCCATGCATCCTTAAAAACCAAACATAATAAACTGATTTTCATTAATTTCATAGGATGGCATTTTGGACTTGCTATTACAGAGTAGATGCAATATTTTCCATGTTATGACTTTTGTATTTTGTTTAGATGAGGCATGCGTGGTGGAATTTTTTCAGTTGGCAAAAAATAATATTCGAGCTCAAGCACAAAGCAGCACCATTTTCGTACACCATTGGTCATTACCTAGATTGAATTGTTAATAATACATAACAATTATTCCTTGGTTTGTAAGAAAACAAATCAGGATGATGATCAATTTCAACATTAGAATCATTATAAACAATCTAAATGCACAGGTTGGTTTTGCACGAGTATGGTTGCATTTACAGATAATTTTCTGGTGTCTATTATGATGCTCTTCGATGTACATCGTTGGTATCCTTGTATTTTTGTCTATTATGGTCTATGCTCAAGTAGTTTGTGATCGTAGAACTAAATCAATGGGAGGCTTCTGAGACGCTAGGTGGCAGCAGACTTATCGATCCTTTTCCATCGTTCATGTAGTTCTGAGCATGCAGGAAATCATCATTTATGTAGCGGTATGGGATTCCCCTTTAAATACAATTGCATGTGACCGGAGCGTACCACACAGTATGCCTCTTATATGCGATTTTTTTTAGGTGTTTGCGCGACAGCGCGAACACCTCTTGATATTGTTCGGTTTTTGTTTCTCCTTCTTCTTGATTTGCATTTACAATCCTTGGAATTCCTAGATTAGTCTAACGGCGACGACGTAAGAATTTCACCACTGATTGATTTTATAATTAATTGTTACTAATTAGATACATTCAGCCCTCAATGCCTCAGTACACGTTTACGTATACTGTAACGCACGGTGGTGGGACCGTAAACCCTGCTTACCGCCCTCGTTGACTTGTTATTCACTACACTGCATGTACTGCACTTTGTCTCGTTAACGAGTATGACTCATCGCATAAACAAAACAGTACATACAATACACGTTTTATTATTTGGGTGTTCGGCATGTGCCGAAACACCTATTTTTTTTTTTTTTGAGGTGTTCGAGCGACAGCGCGAACACCTCTTATTTGTTCGGTTTTTTTTTTGGGTGTTGGCATGTGCCCGAAACACCTATTGTTTTGTATTTTTTAATTTTATTTTACTTCTTCTACTTTTCTCCCCGACGTCTGTCCGCAAAAACACATACTTGCAAACTTCACATGAACTTGAACTTGACATGTACTTAGAACTTAACAAGTAGATGAAACACGAGTTGTGAGTAACTAATTTGACCTTACTTCCTGTCCAAACCGAAGTCAAAGTTTAATATTTAAAAAAAAATCATATCTCAACAACCACAAGAGATAAATTCACAATTCTTTCACCATTGTACAGATCGTTAAATGTCAAAAATATTTACAAAAGGTGACCCAATTTGACCTTCCTTCTGTCTAAAAATATTTACAAAAAGGGTGACCCAATTGACCTTTACTTCCCTGTCCAAACCGGAAGTCAAGTTTAATATTAAAAAAAATCATATCTCAACAACCACAAGAGGTAAATTCACAATTTTGTACCATTGTACAGACGTTAATTGTCAAAAGATATTTACAAAAAGATGACTAATTTGACCTTACTTCCTGTCCAAACCGGAAGTCAAACTTTAACATTTAAAACAAATCATATTTCAACAACCACAAGAGGTAAATTCACAATTCTTTCACCATTGTACAGACCGTTAATTGCCAAAAATATTTACAAAAGGTGACCCAATTTGACCTTTACTTCCTGTCCAAACCGAAGTCAAAGTTTAATATTTAAAAATCATATCTCAACAACCACAAGAGGTAAATTCCACAATTTTGTACCATTGTACAGATCGTTAAATGTCAAAAATATTTACAAAAAGATGACCCAATTTGACCTTACTTCCTGTCTAAACCGGAAGTCAAAGTTTATTTAAAAAAATCATATCTCAACAACCACAAATATTCACAATTTTTGTACCATTGTACAGATCGTTAATTGTCAAAAATATGTACAAAAGGTGACCCTAATTTGACCTTACTTCCTGTCCAAACCAAGTCAAAGTTTAATATTTAAACAAATCATATCTCAACAACCACAAGAGGTAAATTCACAATTTTGTACCATTGTACAGGTCGTTAATTGTCAAAATATATTTACAAAAGTTGACCTCTAATTTGACCTTACTTCCTGTCCAAACCGGAAGTCAAAGTTTAATATTTAAAAATCATATTTCAACAACCACAAGAGGTAAATTCACAATTTTTGTACCATTGTACAGATCGTTAATTGTCAAAAAATATTTACAAAAGGTAACCCCAATTTGACCTTACTTCCTGTCCAAACCGGAAGTCAAAGTTTAATATTTAAAAAAAATCATATCTCAACAACCACAAGAGGTAAATTCACAATTTTTGTACCATTGTACAGATCTTTAATTGTCAAAACAATTTTACACAAAGGTGACCCCAATTTGACCTTTACTTCCTGTCTAAACTGGAAGTCAAAGTTTCATATTTAAAACAAAATCTTCCACAAGAGGTAAATTACAATCTTTGCACCATTGTATAGATCGTTATTTGTCAAAACAATTTACACAAAGGACCCCAATTTGACCTTTACTTCCTCCTGAACACCTAGAGTTTGTGTAACAAAACTCAATTTCTAAGTTACTTCTTCTTAGGTGTTCAGGTTTGTGCCGAAACACCTCTTTGTTTTTGTTCGTTTTTTTTTTTTTTTTCACTTCTTCTTCTTCTTCTCCCCAATAACTGTCCGGTAACAAACACATACTTACCAAACTTCACATGAACTTGAAACTTGGCATATACTTAGAACTAACAAGTAGATGAAACATGAGTTGAGGATTTAATTTTACCATTTCCTGTCCAAACCGGAAGTCAAAGTTTAATATTAAAAATATCATATCTCAACAACCACAAGAGTTAAATTCACAATTTTGTAGCATTGTACAGATCGTTAATTGTAAAAAAATAGTTACAAAAGATGACCCCAATTTGACCTTACTTCCTGTCCAAACCGGAAGTCAAAGTTTAATATTTAAAAAATCTTGTCTCAACAACCACAAGATGTACATTGAAATTTTTGCACCATTGTATAGATTAATTGTCGAAAATATTTACACAAAGGTGACCCCACTTGACCTTACTTCCTATCCAAACCGGAAGTCAAATTTTAATATTTCAAAAAATCATATCTCAACAACCACAAGAGGTAAATTGACAATTTTTGTACCATTGTACAGATCGTTAATTGTCAAAAAATATTTACAAAAAGATGACCCCAATTTGACCTTAATTCCTATCCAAGCCGGAAGTCAAAGTTTAATATTTAAAAAAATCATATCTCAACAACCACAAGAGGTAAATTCAGTTTTTGCACTATTGTACAGATTGTTAACTGTAAAAAATATTTACAACAACATGACCCCAATTTGACCTTTACTTCCTGTCTAAACCGGAAGTCACAGTTTAATATTAAAAAATAATAATCCAAAGTTTCTTTAAAAACATTCTGACGTCATCATCACTGCCCTGACAAAACTCGAACACCTATGTGTTTGTAATATCACAAACACTGCCGTCTAGTTTTTTTTTTTCTTCTCCTTCTCCGGATATATTGTCTACAAAAAAACACATACTTCCAAACTTCACATGAACTTGAAACTTGGCATGTACTTAGAACTTAATTCGTAGATGAAATATGAGTTGTGACATCAGATGAAAATGAGTTAACGTCATGATGAGGTCATCAGATATCGAATAAGGTTAAATCAAATTTTAATATTAAAACAATCATATTCTCCAACAACCACAAGAGGTAAATTCACAATTTTTGTACCATTGTACAGATCGTTAAATGTCAAAAATATTTACAAAAAGATGACCCCAATTTGACCTTACCCCTGTCTAAACCGGAAGTCAAAGTTTAATATTTAAAAATCATATCTCAACAACCACAACATACAATTTTGTACCATTGTACAGATCGTTAATTGTCAAAAAATATGTACAAAAGGTGACCCTAATTTGACCTTACTTCCTGTCCAAACCGGAAGTCAAAGTTTAATATTTAAACAAATCATATCTCAACAACCACAAGAGTAAATTCACAATTTTGGACCATTGTACAGATCGTTAAATGTCAAAAATATTTACAAAAGATAACATTTGACCTTTACTTCCTGTCCAAACTGAAGTCAGGTAATTATTTAAAAAATCATATCTCAACAACCACAAGAGGTAAATTCACAATTTTTACCATTGTACAGATCGTTAATTGTCAAAAATATTTACAAAAAGGTGACCCCCATTTTGACCTTACTTTCTGTCCAAACACGAAGGCAAAGTTTAATATTGTAAAAATCATATCTCAACAACACAAGAGGTAAATTCACAATTTTATACCATTGTACAGATCGTTAATTGTCAAAAATATTTACAAAAAGGTGACCCCAATTGACCTTACTTCCTGTCCAAACCGGAAGTCAAAGTTTAATATTTAAAATAAATCATATCTCAACAACCACAAGAGGTAAATTGAAATTTTTGCACCATTGTATAGATTGTTAACCCTGTCAAAAATATTTACAAAAGGTGACCCAATTTGACCTCACTTCCTGTCCAAACCGAAGTCAAATTTTAATATTAAAAATCATCTCAACAACCACAAGAGGTAAATTCACAGTTTTGCACCATTGTAATAGATTGTTAATTGCCAAAATATTTACAAAACATGACCCTAATTTGACTTTACTTCCTGTCCAAACCGAGTTAAAGTTTAATATTAACAAAAATCATATCTCAACAACCACAAGGTAGGGTCACAATCTTTCCACCATTGTATAGATTGTTAATTGTCGAAAATATTTACACAATCGTTCATAATTTGATGAACCGGAAGTTGACTGAACACCGTGTGTTTGTTCTAACAAACACTTAAGCTCTATTTTTGTTGCTTTTTCTTCTCCTTTTCAGTGAGACTTATGCAACACAAAAACATAGTTGGAAAGTTCACAGTACATAAAATACACGTTTTTAGGTGTTCGAGCTATAGCGCGAACACCTCCGTTATTGTTCGTTTTGTTTCTCAGTGAGACATATATCCAACAAAAAGGATAGTTACAAAGTTCACAGCACCTAAAAACTTAACACATACTTCGACCTTAACATTGTTGGGGTGTTAACCAAATTTGTTTAGATGCCCCCTCAAAATATACCAACCTATAAGAAACAAGGAAAAATACTTTTTGAGAGCGTTAACCCACTGTACAATTAATAAATAGTATAGATATGTAAAAGTAGTTATTGGCCTCAATTATGTTTTGAACTCAGCATGTTCTTTCTCAGAGAAAGAACCCATTTGAGATGTAAGGCCAGTAACTACTATTTTGCATTCATATATACAGAACCTTCAGGTTGGTAAGCAGTTTGCAACAGCCAATTCTCTATTTATAAAATAGTACAAAATATATTTATATACATCTAACTAAAATTAACAACATATATTTCATGGCTTACCAGGATGTTGGATTGTATAATGCCAAAATGTATTTCTGTAAATGATAGAAATTAGATCTAATGTTCTTGAACAAGTTCTGCTAGTAGATGTGAAGCATCATCTTTAGATATAGTAAGATTTGCGATGACATGTATTGAAATAATCTCTTTTTGAGTAGTAAGGGTTCTGAGAAGAACCTTTGGTTAACTCAACATTTCGATTTGTATGCTTTGATCATCTTCTAGTAGAATGCGGAATGTTGGTGCAGGAGGGGCTTAAGTAGCTTGGTAGGAGTCCTGATGACTAGATCTTTGGGCTTGCTTGTGCCATTCTTGTAGATGTATCTTAAAAAATTTAAATATATTAATAATTAATTATCTGTGAAATAACAAATGTATTATTACACAATTTATTTATAGAAAGTGAAAGATAATATTGTAACAAATTTTTCAAAAATGTTCTTAAATATCAGCTGTTTTAACCAACCACACACCATCCCTTAAAAACATTCAAATAATAAATCCCATATCCCACTATTTTATTTTAAGCTAGGTTTCAACTTCAAAGGTTCAGGGGTTACACAGTTGTAAACCTTAAATTTACTACCAACTTTGTATTTAATCATGATGATATAATAGTAATACTATTACACCATCGTGATTGTACAAACTATATTTCTGTGACAGTAACCAGTGGGTTAATATTTCATGTTTATGATGACAACAAGTCCCAGGCATGTCAAATACAATGTTCCCAAGTTAACTCCCATGGACATTTCTTGCAGTAATACTTGTGGGTGCATGGTGAATAATATTATTATTATAAGACAAACTTACCAAACTAAGGTCGCAGACAATAACTTGTCACTGCCCAACTTTGCCAGCAAACAATCCATGTATGTACATTTACTAACCTAAATATATAATTGTACAATTGAGTTAAAACCCATCAACCATGTCAACAAACCATGAACAGCTGATTAGTAACCATTCTAGATTATATGTGATACATAATCACATACACAGTCTGGTAACCACCATTTTTGTATGTCTCTCACAGTGCATAATGGAGTCAGGAACCTTTACGTTAAACTGACAACAGAGGGCGCCCTTCAAGCAAAACTTTCAGGGGGATGTACAGTGGGTTAGAAATATCAAATTTTTATTTTAATGATTTATTCTTGTTTGTGATAGGCCTGTACATGTTTTGAGGGGGCATAATATAAAAAAGTCCAAAAAAGTGAAATAACACCCCGCCCCCTATTAACATGTAGTTGTATCCGTCATGGTGAGGTCATCAGATATCGAATTACACTAAATCAAAGTTTAATATTTCAAAAAATCATATCTCATGAACCACAAAAGATATTTTCACAATCTTTGCATCATCTTGAATCAAGGTCTTGAATTATGTGACATTTCGTTCACAGACATGACCCCAATCTGACCTCTCCTTCCAGTCGAAACTGGAGTTGAATATTTCAAAATCATATCTCACGAACCACAGAAGATATTTTCACAATCTTTGCATCATCTTAAAGACCTTGAAATGTGTCACATTCGATCACAGACATGACCCTAATCTGACCTCTCCTTCGGTCGAAACCGGAAGTTTAAATGAAGAAATATTCTGAATAACTATTCTGTAAATGTATTTGTACAGCTAAAACATAGTTGCGAAGTTCAAAGAACGTTAAAACTTTACACATAGACCTTAACATATAGTTCCAGGTAGCGGTGTGACGTTAAGGTGAGGTCATCTAATGAATTATTACGTAAATAATCATAATTAAAGAATATAATTTATATCTCGTGAACCACAATAGATAATTTCTTGACTCATTCATAATCATACAGAACATGGATGACTTGACATTTGATACACAGACATAACCCTATTGACCCTTACATCCGGTCCAAACTGGAAGTTCAAGTTTAAAAGCTCTTTATAAATTGAGGCAAATCGAAAGGGTATTCGAAAAAAAATTCTGGGTTTATATGTTTTTATACGTTAAGTGAATCTGCTCCAAAATATATTCGGTGATGTCATCGCTCTTAACAGCGCCCTCTAGCGGCGGGTTTTAAAGTCCCTTTGCTTTCTTGAGAAAACATCAGACAGACTTTACCAGATTTGGCACAATTGACACCCATTATTATGAGGAATAATTTTCCTGAAGTATGAGTGACGTCACATTCTTCTTCTCACTAAGACTTATCCAGAAACAGAAACATAGTTGCAGAGTTCATAGAACCTTAAAACTTCACACATAGTTAGACCTTAACATGTAGTTCTACACTAAGTTGTGACGTCATAGTGAGGTCATCAGATATCGAATTACACTAAATCAAAGTTTAATATTTTCAAAATCATATCTCATGAACCACAAAGATATTTTCACAATCTTTGCATCATCTGAAGATCTTGAATTATGTGGTTTATCGTACACAGACGTGACCCCATCTGACCTCTCCTTCCAGTCGAAACCGGAAGTTGAATATTTCAAAAATCATATCTCATGAACCACAGAAGATATTTTCACAATCTTTTCTTCATCATAAAACCTTGAACTATGTCACATTTCGTACACGGACATGACCCTATCTGACCTCTCCTTCCAGTCGAAACCGGAAGTTTAAGTAAACAACCATTCAGAATCACTATTCTGTAAATGTATTTGTACAGCCAAAACATAGTTGCGGAGTTCAAAGAACCTTAAAACTAAACACATAGTTAGACCTTAACATATAGTTCCAGGTAACGCTGTGACGTCATGGTGAGGTCATCAATGAATTATTACGTAATTAATTATAATTAAAACAATATATTTTATATCTCGTGAACCACAATAGATAATTTCTTTATTCCTTCATAATCATACAGAACATGGAGGACTCAACATTTGATACAGACATGACCCTACTGACCCATACTTCCGGTCCAAACTGGAAGTTCAAGTTTAAAACCTCTTTATAAATTGACGCAAATCTGAAAGGGTATTCGTAAAAACCTTCTGAGGGTTTAAATGTTAAGTGGGATCGGCTCATTTCAAAAATATATTTGGTGACGTCATCACTCTTAACAGCGCCCTTTGCTATCTTGAAAAATCTTTAGACAGAGTTTTACAAATTTGGCACAATTGACACCCATATTATGAGGAAAAAAAATTGTGAAATATGAATGACGTCACATGATTGAACCGGAACTTACGGTTGGAAGAATTTAAAATTATACGGGATGACTGAACCGGAAGTTAATGTATTCAGTGTAGCACATTATATGTTATTTTAATTATCTATTATGAAAACTCATATCTCCTGAAGTAACTCTTGTCTTTTAACAAATATAGGTGATGACGTCATCACATATGATGCACACTTGAACACCCTGAGTTTGTTTTCTACAAACTCAATGCCTCTAGTTTTTATTGTTATCGTGATAAAGGGTGAAAGGATGGTACCACATTCTACCCATAGTTGGTAAATTGAGCAATAACATTTCGAAGTTTATATTGACACATCATAATCTTCAGATTAGACAAAAATGTTAATGAAATAATAGTTACTGACGTAATGATGACGTATTTGGTTTCAGAAATATGGGCTTTCATATGGTGCACGTTTTGTTTTATGCGAAGATGACAGCTCGTAGGTCGAGTTTTGTTTAGGTCGAGTTTTTTCTGAGGTCGAGATGTCTTAATCCCTCGTAGGGTCACACTATTTGTTTAGGTCGACTTGTCCGTTCTCGCAGATTAGACTTGTCCGTCCCGCAGATCAGAGTAAATGTTAATAAATAATATTTACTGACGTAATGATGAGGTAATTGGTTCTACAAACTGAGTCACAACACGAGCTTACATGCTGCATGTTTTGTATTTATGTGAAAATGCGAAGTATAACAACTCGTAGGTCGAGTTTTGCGTTGGTCGTGTTGTCACAAGGCTCGAACGCTGTCGTGAATCCTAGTTGTTCGCGTCGAGTTGTCACAAAGGTCAAGACGTCTTAACCCCGCAGCGTAACTCTGATCTCAGTCGTAGTGAAGGCTTCGACGACTTCAAGAAACTTGTCCTCCCACAGCGCGCTTCGTTGATCATCCATGCTGTCCTCATATCGTAAGATGTAAGATAGTTGCAAAGCCTCTGCTGAAAGTACTTCATCTGTTGAATCTGACTTGAATGTCACCCCTCCTAGTCCTCCACCGAGAAAGGAAATCGTGCCGTCGTTCAAATTGTAGAGAGGATAAGTTAGATTGGTCATCAGAACCATGCATGGACGAGTTGTAGTCGTATACAGAGAGTATGGCATTCTCATTACAATTATCATTCCATTTAACACAGAGATCAGTAAATGTGTATTCCTCATCGTTGTGTAGGATGCTAATGTTCATGATTGTCTTATGTAGATTTAAAATTTCTTCCATGGATATTTTTGTCATGATGTTCCCGCCATCTTTCCTCCGTATGATTACATTCCCTGACCGGCCAAGCCTTGTAAGATGGGTCACTAATGTATCGTTGTCGCCATGTTTTGCAAAAAGCTCTTCCACCGTTTTCTGATCTGTTTTCGCCTGCCCATTTTCCGGTGTGCAGATTTTCGACACTCTGTTCCTCCGTAAGGAACATGAAGCCAGCGCCCAGTGCCCCAGACAACAGAACTGGCAAGAGTAGAAATGGAACGGGTGTCTGGCGATGAAACCGCCATGGTTTTGAAACGATTTTTCTCAATGTAATCAAATTTCATGTTGCTTTTACACAGTTCTACTGACACAACATCTGGAGATCACAGACAGCTAACGTGTACGATTCTCACAGAGCGTCAACGATATGACATGAATTGTGCTATGTGAGTCAGCTACATGTCAGAACAGCCGAATAACAATTCATTCACATCGGTTGTAATGTGGGCACAGTCTTTCACGTAACGTGTGTTCCGGACCATAATGTCCGGCAAGTACCATTATGTCCGCGAACCGATTTGGGCCCATTACGTCCGGACCCATTACGTCCGCGGAACCATTATGTCCGACCCATTACGTCCGGGTCCATTATGTCCGACCCATTACGTCTGCGGGTCCATTATGTCCGACCCATTACGTCTGCGGAACCATTACTTCCGACCCATTACGTCCGACCCATTACGTCCGCGGGCCCATTACATCCGACCCATTACGTCCGCGGGTCCATTATGTCCGGCCCATTACGTCCGCGGACCCATTATGTCCGACCCATTACGTCCACGGTCCCATAACTCAAATAATGTTTGAACACGTAACGTTGGGGAAGTTAAAACCAATTACTTAGAACAATTTCATGTCACAGCGCTCTAGTGCAAAATTGGGTTGTTAAAAACCACTGGTGTTAATTTAATAAAGTGTCTGAATTATCGTGCTTCATATGAGCACCACTGGTGTACTATTTAATATAGTTTTTGCACTGTAAGTACTTACAGTGCAAAAACACTTAAATTCGAGAGATTCAGACATGACCCACTTAGAGTCGCGTATGCACCAAAACCCATGGGGGAAAAAATGGGATAAACAAGTTATTTACAATTTTAGAAAATTCTGTTTTAGTGGCACCATGCGACTATTATCTCTTTCTTGAGTTTGTAGGTTCTAAAAGAACCGTTTGGTTTCCAACCAAGTGGTTCTTTAAGAACCTACACAACTAGAAAGATATTACAGTCACATGGTGCCACCGCAAACTTTCTCGTATCTCATTCCACTATATGCATAGCCTGAAGTCTTATTTATTACTAAATTACTTGCGCATCTCTAATTCCAAATGATGTTAGGGTATTCCTAGCAAAAAAGAGTGCAAAAAAAGGCTTGGTGACTTGGTCATAATTATGTCTAAATTGTAATACTTTTTGTGTATTTTGTGCTAAGAAATAAACACTGCATGAATAAAACACAAATCACACCACAGTTTTTGGTGCACATTAAAGAAATTTTATTTGTTTTCATTTGTTTTCATTTCTGTTTTACATCTCCACATTAGTGACCTGCTCTCACAAAACCAGAAACAAGTCATATTTTGGTGAAATTGAGTTTTGGTATAGATGGAAAGAGGACACGTTTAGCTTTTAATTTGACACCAGAATTATTGTTATATGTTAATTTTAGTATGGGTGATTTCGTTCAGCTAAAGGAAAACCACTTTTGAGATAAAACACATTTTAAAATTGTTGTTTTCATAGTTTATCAGAGGAATTGCACGATTTTACCACTTGACCGATTTTGTTCTGGCAAAATAAAAAATAACAGGGTGAAAGATAAAGACTAATGTCACCAAATCCACCAAACTGCAAATACAAAATTCACTAAATTTTCATTCCCATTTTATTTTATCTGGTCATAGCACAAAATCAGCCTGTGCGACTTGTTTCTGTTTCGTTAGAACAGGTCACATTTATTAGATTGCATTCATTAATACTTACATATTTGCATTTTTTTCGTTTTGTTGAAATGAAATACTTTATCAAAGCAGGTCCAAACAAAGGAAAACTTTTAGTTACCGGTACATCATAATTGCCAATCTCTGATCCAGAAACTAAGTAATGAGTCAATTTTTATATATTTAATATCAAGGAGCATTACTGTCAACTTTTGTTATACTGGGCCCAACACAAATTTTCTAAACAAATAGTGTATTTTAACAATACACCTAACGAAAAGAAAGTCCCCTTATACTTTTTGTTCTAATTCAAAACTACTGAGCACTTTTCGGTCAAATAACACTAATCAATAGAGAAACCCTCTAAGAATCCAGTCACACTCTTTATTTTGCTAAAAACAATGATTTTATGGACGGAATTAAGCAATTTATGTCAAAAAGTACTGAAAAGTTTCAATTTTGTGTAATTGCATGAGAAAGTGGACCAATATATTATTAAACATTACATTGAACAATTCATTTGTTCACTGAACTTTGAAGAACATGACTAATGCACACCAAACGGGGAGAAAAGATGAACAACAACATTTGAAATCATTTTTATAAATATGTTTTTAAAGATCGCAAGTAACTGAAGTTCACACCATATTGTTGTTCATCTTTCTCCCCGTTTGGTGTGCATAAATTATCATGTTCTTCAAGTTTAGTGAACAAATGAATTGTTCAAATTTAATGTTTAATAACGTGGTGGTCCACTTTCTCATGCAATTACACAAAAGTGCAACTTTTGTGATTAATGGTTATTTGACCGAAAGTGCTCAGTAGTTTTTGGAATCAGAACAAAAAGTATTAAGGGAGGGGGCTTTGTTTTTGTTGGGTGTATTTACTCATCGCGCACAGTGTGCTGTGGTTCTCAAGAAAAGTGGAATTTTGATTAATTTCCAACGATTGCCGGCCGGCAATCATTGGAAAACCCAACATTTTCAAACACTGACCACAAGACCACAAGACTACCAGAACAACATTTTTTTTCTTGGTTTTCAAGAATCTATGAACACAAAACTTTAAAACAGGTCACCGTCACAATATTTACTATAAAATATGAATCCCCTAACCCATCCATTTTCGAAAATTACAGCAAGCCAAATGGTGTATTACCTTTAAACTGCCTTGTTGCAGTGAGAATTTTATATTCTCTCTGCAGACCGAGTCCACAAAACTGAGCTATAGTACTAGTGTTCTTATCCGCATGGCCATGGGACTCCACAAAATCACAACGTATTTGGACATGTTGCACATACATAAACACTGTAAGTAGACAAATGAAGTGGTCAGGAAAATTTCATAATGAATCATTCATTAAAGATGTATTATTTGACTTAAGCACAGACGATGTTTTGTTCAGACTATTTCTTAATATCAGCTCATAACAAACAAATTAAACTCATTGACGACAAATGAGGGTGTTGTGTGTGATTCTATCATCGAATCGTTTTTGGATTGGTTGTAAATGCTTTAATAGGTTCTAGTACTGGTTTGATTTGTTAAATTTCAATGCGAGTCATTCCATATGAACTCGACCAGAGAACCCTAGTGAGTGATGCAGATTTGCACAACAAATCTCGAAGTACCTTTCTATGTATTATAAACACATGCAACATTTTCGGCTTCATCTTCTAACGGTTTCTGAGATGTGGCCCTCAGCTAGTGCCATGCCCACTTTTGCAATGTGCAGCACAAAATCCTCTAAATTAACGTTCGCAACTCGCGAGTGCAAAAAGTGGGCGGGGCACCCTATCTTTGAGGCCATATCTCAGAAACCCTTAGCCTGTGTTTATATGACATAAAAAGGTACTTTGCAAATTATCTTTAGCAAAATCTGAGTTAGTCACCACGGGACCTCTGGGCGAGTTCATATGGAATGACCCATGTACAATTCTAACAAATTCAAACCAATTGAAAAAAATCTTGGTTTGAAATAGTCTGATTTGGGATGTTTAATCATTATTTTCACTAGGGTATAATGAGTCATTGGCTGTTTCAGCAATCGGCAGAAACAGCCCTTGTCTTCCTTAAGATTTTTTGTTTAGTAACTTTTCAAATACACAATATATGTTAATGGCGGAGCAGAATCAACTGAGAGTATGCAATTGTATCAGTTTGTGAGCTGTTGAGTAGAGTTGCAACTCACAAGAATTACTACTACTACTTTGGTCATGAGGGTAGTAATTTTAATTTAACAATAGTCATTTATAAAACCTAATGATTGCATTGTAGTACCTCATTTAAATCATCTTCATAAATATTATCCAGTATGAAATGTGCAAAGCAAAATGGCCATGCAGCTATATCCTTTTGGTGTTCTTTTGGAATTTGATATGAAAATGTGAATGTGTTCCACTTAACAGACATGATCTCAGTCTCGCGTTCATCTACAGAGCCACCACTAATGTAAACCAAGGGCAGCTTTCCAGTGCAAAATATGGGAGTGTCCTTATCAAAAGTTAGATCTCTTGCATAATGACTCTTGGGTGCTGATATGGACTGTTTGCCCTTCTAATAAAAGCAGCATATCATTCAAGGCAATACTTGTGCAGTCTAACGAAAAGAAACACAACCTCACTTATTTCTGCTCCAACCCAGGCAAACGTACCTGTCGCTGGATTGGTGAAGGTTTTGAATAATTATGTTATTTAATGGCTTCAATGGAAACGTTTTGCCACAATTTGCTGGCCCGGTTATCATTATGTCTGTATTTCCTCTCCTTTGTAACAACACATATATGCCGTATACAAATGTACTTATCTCAATTTTATTTTGAATCAATATTTCTCGAGCACAGTCCAGCCACACTCCATTGCAATTACAGCCAGCCTGGGCAGCTTGGTGAAGAAGTTCAATTCGCGTGAGAGTAGCCCGTTCCAGTTGTTCCTGTGCCCCGTGTAGCTCCCATGCATTCTGTGATAACATTATTAGAGACAGTCCCTATTATAAATATGACTGATTGGGATTATTTTTTGACACTTGGTAGTCAGGAATGGAAGGAAGTGGGGTGGATCGAGGTGTGGTGGGGTTGGAGGTGGAGGTGGGTAGGAGGGTGGAGGAGTGGGTAGGGGGTTGTATACGCATTCAAATAGTGGACATTGAACAATAGAGGACAATAGGGTCCACTATTGACAAACGTCCACTATTGAGATTCGTGTACAAAACATATGGAGGTCTTCCCAAAAAGTTCAAGTACAAACAAAATAGGGACAATAGGGGGTCTACGACAGCAGGTATCTACAAAGCTGAGTGAGTGGGTGGGTAAAACAATGCATTTCTTTGGCCGTGCACAGACAAAGGAGAATATACAATGAAAATGAATTGCAATCACGTGACAGTGCACAAATTATGTATAAGCCATGTTTTGCACAATAGAAAACTTCCTTATACTAATTCCAGCTTAGGAACACTCGACCATAAAGATATGGGACAGAAACTTGCAAACTGGAAAATATTTTTCTGCCACTTTTCTCGTCATATCTAACCTATATTACCATCAATCATTGTAAATGCGAGTACAAACCGTGATTTCAGCCGAGATAAATTCAATGTGGTGTGTACATTTGACAATGTTTTCTGCGACCCCTCGTAGACTTTGCACACAGTTCAAGAGTGACGGCACACTGCCAATTTTGTATCAACATATGTTACAGTTTTTAAACACAACAGCATTAAACTTACAGTTGGTGAAACTCTATATTGTGCTTCAGTCTATGTGCTTAGAAAAGCAGACGTCTCGTGTGCCGTCTGGTTTGTGAAGCCTTCTTTCGATATCAATGGGTGCATGAAAACTTTTTATAAGGTGCGCATTGTCACCGGATACCGCTTGGCGTGTTTATTTCATTGGACACTGAAGGTTTCACTGAACTGGCTAAGAGTCCACATAAAAGTGTTTCCAAGTCCAAAATAGATTATGTATATAGTACAAATATCACATTTGTACATTACAAACCTAAATATGCAATGCTAAATATACAATAATTATGCATATAACGTACCTGTATCACTTCTTCGACCACTTTCTGGCCCCTATTTATAATGAATCGAGCAAGGTCCGTACGCCCTTCCGACTTCTGTAGATTAGCAAAGGCCATCAGTTGCAAACGCGTCCTGAATCCCTTCTGTACCACAACTTCTGCCACATATCGTACGAAGTAAGTCGCGAACGGCCACGCCCACGCCCACGCCCACGCCCACTCCCACGCCCATGCCCACGCCCACGAGCGGGCAACTTATCTTCCGATGATGGTTGCTCCACGGATGTGGTCCGATCGCAAGACGGGCACGGCCGCGAGAGTGTTTCTGAAGCAGCGTCACTTACAGGTACCGCCAAATCAGGATGACCAACAGATTGTATGAAATCTTCGTCGTCTTATAGTCACATACGTCCACGCACTATAGTAGTTGTGGTGGGTAGACGAAAAGTGTACATTTATGCCATATACTCGTGATAAATACTATGCAATTTGGACCCAACGTTGGGTTTGTTCTAGTTCTATACACATATGATAGTGTTTCCCGCCATCTCTTATATGCGATTATTGACAGCAGGCCCACTGAATCACTTTTTCCACTCCACACAAGTTAAAAACATCAACTATTTAATTATGCACACAAATTTCAGCGTCATTACCCTTACATTTCGACACGGATTTACACCACTGCTAATCTAAGAAGGTGCCTGGTTATTTAACGCGTTCCATGTGATGAGAGGTAATTTGAAATGAATTCTCTGAAGTGCTGGAAGCCACTGAAGAAATTTGAGTTTTCCAAGTTTGGGGAAATGATGTTCAGTGATGACATACAACAGCTAGAGAAATCCCATTATCAAGTCTATATGTAATCAGTGCGTGAATGGTAGTGGCAGCTGTATCATCCGTTAAGATTTATTTTATACTGTTGAGATTTCTTATTTGAAAGAAAGCACACTTTCTTAACGTTTGATTCCATCGACATATTTTGATCAAATGTTATGCCAAGATGTCGAGCAGCCAGTGAAGCTTGAATAACGGCTGTGCCAATTTGAATTTGATTGTTTTGAATTTTGTTCCGGTTGTGCTTTGACGATGACGCGAAGGTGATCAAAATGTTTTGTCATCATTCAACTTTAATTTGTTCAATATCATCCATGATTCTATTTCTATGATACATGTTTCCATGTGCTGCCGTAACTAGGTGTTTACAACCGGACAGTTAAAGTCAAATGATATTAAATATAAGTACATACAAAATTAGTAAAGGATAATAGAGGCATGTTAATTCCTAACGATATAGGTAACTTTGTAATACAGAAAAACTAACGGTGCAATATACTCTTTGGGCAAAATCAGAACAGACTACCAGAAGTCCATTCTACTGGATTGGTTGTTTGACTAAATTGCAGTTAGTATCATTACAAAAGAAAATCTTTTAAAAATAATATAAAAAAAAAAAAAAATAAATAAAACAACCCAAAAATTAATAAATTTTAGCGTTCCTATTCTCTTGTTTTAGTGGAATTTCAGCTTTATTTTACAATTTAATTTTCTTTTATTGAAGGCCTTCCCGAGTCAACCTGGGTCTGATTTGGGTGCGTTTGAGTAGCTGTAACGTCATTGTCGGGGCTCACCAGGCTCAGCCTCAAGTAACCAGCTCACGAGGCGGGTACTTTGAGGCTGACCGTGACGTCACTTTGAAACTTTCTGAATTGCCGCCATTTTTGTGGTTTTCAGTGCAGCATTTTTCATTCCGTTTGAGTACGGTTTCACCCCTTAAACAATGAATTTTTGAATAGAGACTGTTCAACTCATGGTTGAGTCATACCAATCCTGAGAAGTAAATTTTCTACCCTCGTTGTAAGAAGTTTTGTTCACCATGTCATGAAAGTTGCCAAATAATGCAACTTCCGGTGTGTAAACATAAAAAATACAGCCAAGGGCTTAAATTTATAGAAAACTACTGAATTACCGATGTTTTTATTGTTTTGTGTCTTTAATTAAAACATCTTAATCATTGTTCAAATCAATGTGGATAGGGTCATTTGGAATGTGTGGTATAGTGGGGTGGGTGGGGATTGGGGTGGGTGGGGATTGGGGCGGGGTGTGACCAGTAGGATGCGGCAGTTGAAATATGTGTATAATTGGTGGATTGGGGAGAGGGGCTGGTGACTTGATTGCTTGGTTACCAGCAGTGTAAGCAATCTACTTGGCATAAGAGCATGGTCTTATAAATTGAACAACTGTATTAATGAAAATATGGACCTCTTTAATAAAAAATACGAGATCATTTATTTATTTGTTTTTGTCCATTGGTTCAAATCAGTTAGAATAAAAATCAACACATATATAATCCAGCACTCTATAGGCAAGATTGTCAATCATTGAATTTCAGAAAATTTTTCAATTATTCTAGTAATTTGTTCACATGCTAATTATATACTGAACAGCAAAAAGAAACGCAAATTTAATTTGCAATGTTTGATTGAATAAAAGTTAACCATATTTGACGTTGGCTGTTTTGCTTACTGGAGGCGTGTGCAGAGAAGTGTAAAGCGTGCGCAGCATGAGTTTTATGGTGCTGCTGTTCGCCATGAGCTCGGGACATGTTGATATCTGCAAAGGCACAGAATGCTCACGAGCGGCACGTGCAAGATGTGCAGCTTGAAAGTAATGCATCAGTTGATTTCTACGGTTCATTTGCACATAAAAGGAAACTACTGCACGCTTGCTGTCACCCCATTTTGGACACGGCAACCATGCCAAGAACTGACATCAGCACAGCGTGAACGAGCTATCGGGTGTTTGACAGGCTGGTGACGACCCTCAGGCTGTTGCAGCAGCATTCAACGTTCACTTCACCACAGTTCACCGTCTGCAGCAGCGTTTCGCGGCCAGAGGAGTGACTGATGATCGACCAAGCGGAAGACCTCGGGTCACTACCCCGAGGCAAGATCGGCACATTTTTCGCAATCATCAGAGAGACCGGTTCCTGACAGCCTCAGAAACTGCCTGAATCACCATTGGACCTCACCAGAGGCCAATCAGCAGTGACACAGTGTGTCGCCGACTTCGTGAGCGAGACCTGCGGAACTGCCATCCAGCCCGAGTGCCAGTCCTCACTGTCGACACCGTGTGGCACGCCTTCCAGTGGGCCAGAAACCACGCCAACTGGAACTGGAGGCAATGGCGTACTGTACTGTTCACAGATGAGAGTCGGTTTTGCATCAGCAATGCAGACGGTCGTGTCAGAGTGTGGCGGAGGAGAGGTGAACGTTTCAGGACAACTGCGTCGTGGAACACAACGCATGGGGAGGGCCGAACGTCATGATCTGGGGTGGCATTGGCCTCAACCAGCTGCTGGGGCCAGTTTTCTTCCAAGGTTTGGGTCCTGGTCAGGGGAACGGCGTTACTGCACAGCGTTACATTGATCAAATCCTTTGACCTCATGTGGCGCCATTTTTCCATGCCCACAACAACTTCATTTTTCAGCAGGATAATGCACGTGCACATTCAGCAAAGGTCACACAGGACTTCCTGCATCAACAGAACATCCAGACGATGATGTGGCCCGCACTGAGTCCGGACTTAAACCCCATTGAACACTTTTGGGATATGCTACAGAGAGAGCTGAATTCAGTCCTTCCCAGACCAATGACAGCCGCACAGCTTCAGCAAGCCATTACCCAGTCCTGGAACAACATCCCCAGAGCCTCAGTCAATCGTCTTGTCCACTCCATGAGACGAAGGTGCCAGGCCGTCATTGATGCCAATGGAGGTCACACACGGTATTGATCCACAGGAAGTGACTTGTTTGAAAGAACATTTTGCCCGAATTTCGTTTCGATTCATTGAACGGTTATCATGAATGAACGTATCGTCTAATTTGATTAAACTGGATCTGAACAAACATTTGCGTTTCTTTTTGCTGTTCAGTATATAAAGCAATTTTTTTTATAAGTAAGCTATTTACAGAGCGAATGTTTTGTAGTTTTATTTAGGCGGATTGTAAAAACAAGGACTAGTAATTTTTGTATAATCACAAAGATCTGCTGTAAAATTTTTAATAATTTCTCCATTTTAATAAATATTGCTTTTGAATTTGATTCATTTACTAAATTGTGATTGCAATCACGTAGGCCTACTTAGTAAAAATAAATATTTAGTAAATTATAAATTTGTTGTTATTACAAAGAAAGATTTAAATAAATCAAATTAAGAAAAAAATCATTTGTTAATGTTGTTTAATTACTGTGTATTTTGTTAATGAAAGTTATAACTTATAACTGTTAAAACTGAAACCAACTTTAAAATGTATCCAACAGGGCTGGAACACAATCTTTGTCTTTGATAAAGGGAAGGTACAACTTTGATAAAAATGAAATATTGTTTTTAAATTTGCACTGCCATCATTGTCTGCTGATATGGATAAATGGAGAAGTGTACTATTGTACTTGTCTCGCTTGAACTGACAATGGAATTTGCAGAATTCAATTCGGAAATAATATTTTGGTGGATGACTTTCGTAATGTTCAATTAGATTCTTTATAAAGTTACTGGTGTTTTTGTACCTTCCCTTTATAGAATTTTGAAAGTGGTGCTGCCAACAAGAAAAGAAAAAAAAAGAAAGGCAACAACTTCTTCAGCCTAATATAATGATCGGGTCACTAGGACGGGCCAAGTGAGGAGTGATGTGATTCACCAGATCTTCGGCCAAAGCCTTTCTCACCACTTCCATGTAGGTTCAATACTTAGTGTCACTTTACATCTCGTCTGAATTTCAAGCTCCTTTGCTTTCGTATTTCAAAGGTTTAAAACTTTAATTATCTCTATACCTTTTTTAAATTGTCTTTACCCGACAGCCCCATCACATAAAAAGCGTTAAAAAGCCCAAACTCACATGAAATTACATTATCGGACATAGGCCTAGGGATTTATACCCTATTAAGTCCCTACGGTACAAGTTTTTAAACGTCCAGAACAATGCTGCGGCTTCGTTTGTGGTAACAAGAACGGCGATGGTGAGGTTTCTCAATATATTTCTTGGTACATGTCTTGTGTTTTCGCCGTCCTTTCTCACTTTCAACTTCAGCTTCAAGGCTATTTATCATTGTTAAAAGGTGCTGGCTTTATATTTAATCACAAATGTATAAATGCAAAAAATTTCTTCTTTTACTTCTATTTTTATCCAATAATTGAGTTTTGTTTGTGTAAATGTTGTCGTCGATTTGAGTTTCCCGCGCTTCCAGAGCTTTTCCCGCGAAGAGAGACGTAATTTCTAATGTAGTATATATTTAAAATACAATTTAAAAAAAGTGTTTACTCATATTGACATAAATAATGTTATTTGTTTAATTTTAATTAATATATTTTAGTGAACAACAACCATGTTTAAAGTTTTGTTTCATGAACCATGCGTAAAATAATAATTTTGATTGAGGATGGATTCTTGCACGTCAAAAATGGAGTCACACGTTCATCGTCAGATGGGCTAGAGTGTTGGTTTTAAACGGTCATTTGCAAGAAAATGCACAGATAACGTTTTGATGTGCGCAGATAAGAATTTGGGTAAGGAACCAAAGAACATATTTTTATGATTTTCACTATTCCAATTTTGCATATTTCGTTTCCCTTTTTGCGTTTGAATGAAAGAGTTGCAGTATACAGAAACCCTAACGTTGCCGTATAATGAAACGTTGCCGTATTCACCAACTCAAAGGTTGCTGTATTTATAGCAACGTTGCCATATTTGGACTTTTCCCGGACTGACATTATTATCATGAACGTGCGACCTTTGACTATTCTCTCATCACTAAACGACTACGAGAGGGCGAACGCTCGTTCAATTAGCTCGAGCTCGGGTCTCGCCCGGGTTTCTTATTTGGGAAACCTCGGGTTGAAGTGTTTGTGTTTTATTTTCCCGCCAAATTGTCACATGATACTTAAGATTATTTTATTCCTCCAATTAATACAGTACCATGTGTAAGGGTAAAGTTGATTAAGAGTAAAGTCACAACCAATATATCTCGGCACGCATACAAATTGTTTCTAAAGCAATGGACTGTGAAATATTTAGCTCATGCCACAAAGATTGTGTTGCTATCAGATTATAACATACAAGTGAAACCTGTGTAGGTGTAAGAAACAACCACTATCTTCAGGACTGCTGAGCTTTCAGCACAGCGAGCACCAAATGACCCATGGTCTATGTATATAAGATTAAGCATAGCTTTGCGGTGCGGTGACAGGAAAATACGTGACAATTTTCTTCAATCTTTATAAATAAAAGTTAGCAATATCTTGCAAGTAAATGCTTAAACTGGTTAGCAAAAGCAATTGCTAGTTTTGTGTAAGTAAATGCTAGAGAGATTAGCAATTGCTTGGTAACATAAATAAACCCAACCTTTTACTAATGACCTGTAACATTCGCTAGTATTTTTCCAAGATCATCAATTAGGAGCTTGCAGGCCATCTTGCTTAGGGTTGGATTTTCATCCACTCTTAAAATCCTGTAGAATTCTTCCTCCCAAGGAACCAGGATGACCTTCCGGTTTCCTGTTTGGTTTACATCTGTTGTTTTCTTAACTTGTCCCTTCATGTTGGCATATTATTTTTACATATTTGCTTGTCATCCATAGCTTTTCCAGTATTGGTAGCGATTACTTTTTGGGCTATTTGAAGTGCATTTGTCTTCTTTTCCTTGGTGCCGGGCAACTGGCTCTTCTGGATAAGAACAGGGTGTTCTTTAATTATTGAAACCAATAATTCATTAAGGGTTTGCTCAATATTGCGACCAGCATCGGAATCCCTATCATCAGCATTCATATTCGAGTTCGAATCGTGTTGAGAAATGAGTAAGCCTACCAGTATACAGCACGCAGACAAGATGCACACTTCCCTGACCTGCTATTGTTATACTCATAAAGCATTTGCTAGCCCAGGCAAGAAACAGGTGTTAGTCAAAGCAAATGGTTATTTATACATTTTTGAGCAATTGCTTATGCTACACCTTTTACTTGTCAAGCAATTGCTATTGCTTTAAGCTTTTGCTGGTAAGCAATTGCTAACTTTTATTAATTCGGCCCAATGTCTACGCGGGGACCAAATTTCTTATATACAAAGTATTGTGGCTAAGTGAGGCCTCACAAATCATACCCCAAGCACGACATAATTCCAATCGATCCAGCAATTTTGGCTGCAATTGGACATCGTTTCATAGGCAAAAAAATAAATAAATAAATAAAATTAAAAATTAAAAATGCCGACACGCGGGAGACCAGAGACCTTTATTGGCCTTATAAATGGCAACGAGCAGAAAAGATACAATAAAACCAATTACTGAGAAAAGAGAGACGTAACTATAATATTGGATGTATCCCTTTTTGAAAATACCCTCTATTGGCACTTTTGCTTGCTGGCTTGCTGGCTGAGTGGCTGGCTAGCTTACTTGCTGGCTAGATTACTGGCTTACTTGCTGTCTTATTTGCTGGCTTGCATGCTTGTTGGCTTATTTGCTGGCTTGCTTGCTGGCTTGCTGGCTTACTTGCTTGCTGGCTTGCTTGCTTGATTGCTTGCTGACTGGCTTGCTAGCTGGCTGGCTGACTGGCTGGCTGGAGCGCTGGCTGGCTGGCTGGCTGGCTGGCTGGTTTGCTTGCTGACATTTATTTATGTATGACATTAATTTACCTAGGATATTCCCAAACAGTTAAGAACTGATTTCCACATGAAAAAAAGATAAAGCAAAATTATACAACTTAAAATATTAAATTATAGTTACCTTGACATCTTTGGTTAAGCGAACAAAAACAAAATGATAATCATTTATGCAATGTTTAAAATAATACAAAATTAAGGCAATACAATCATTAATAGATGAGTACGAGAAGGGTGGGGGAACAAGGGGAAATTCCATTCCGGCTCCAGATTTCTATAGCAACCAAACTGTCAACTCCATAAATCAGCACATGTTTCAAATGAATGAATGGTTACACTACTGATTTTGACAAGACACCCCCCCCCCTTATGTCAAGTTAAAAAATTATTGTTATATTGTAATGGTTTACATGTCAGGTCGTGCCTGGCACAAACTTTGGCTTTGTTGGTTATGCTCCCATTCCCACTGTTATCTAAAAGTGTTATCAACATTTATTGATAAAAATGTCACGAAATGAAGTTGGTACACATATTAATCAACCTGTTATTTCGTCTGGAGGGCAACAAGGAAGTATTGCATTGAACAGGGTATTATGCTGTGCTTACTCTGAACAATGATTCACAGATTTCACAGTGTCGCACTCATACCATAGTCTGTGGTAAACACGTTAAAGGAAGTGTTGAACATGGTACATGTCACATACCTGATGGACGGCTGTAGAACATTTTCAAATTTCACACTTGCTTTAATCTACTAATCTCCATGATCAATTCCATCAATAACTGCCCGTCTTCGAACTACCGTATCGAAGTCCACGAGCTAAGACTAAAGTTAAATTATTGGCAAGCGCCATTTCGAACGACGCACGTCAGGGTTCGAATTACTTTGCCAGTGGTCTGCTGGTTAAAATTGCGGCGGACTAATACAAAAAAAACTCCTCGTAGTCCGGAGGTCTAGTAAAAATTACAAAGACTACACTGAATCCTACTTCTTTTTATTTTAAATTTACATATTCCACTGGGCCATAATTTTTTCATTTTCAAATATTCTACCATCGTGAAATTCAAAGAAATATTCTCTCATAAACAAGGAATTATCGACAAGAAATGTCTGGGACGCTGTTTGCCCCACCTCGAAGGTACTGACAATTGTGGACCATCTTACGGAACCTTATAAACATGTAGACCATTGAAAATGCATGTGGAATAGCTAAAAGTCAAACTTACTTGTCCAACCGGCTAGTTAAAAAAATAATAAGGGCAACCCCTTTGTTAGGGGGCCGTGCCAGTTGGGAAGTATGCATTTCATGTTAGTGATACTGACGTCGAAACACAGTTCTGTAATTTTTTTCCTTTAGGGTATTAATTTCCCACAAAAAATTAAAATATATTTTATATTAATACAAAAGGGAATATGGATTTGGTAGGTATTTATATACATTTTCAAAAAAAATTACAAGAATTGATTGGGTAATAAGTAATTTGTCCAAAGTAGTATTTTTCCTCAGAGTGGCTGTGCCGTCCACCCCTGTACCGCCTGAACCGTCCTGAACGACAACAGATTACTATTTTCTTTTGTTTAGTGATGAACAACCAAATGCAAAAAATCAGAATTGATCATTTATTTCAATGTTTTGGAGTATGATTTCACATTTTATTAATGTGTTGAATATCACATTTTTTCCTGTCAATGACGTCATTTGTATTCCAACAAATGTGTACTGAAAAATACAAAAACCTTAATTATTTTACTGCGTTGAAAATCACGGGAACCTTTTAGGCTACTTCTGTAAGCCATCATTAAACAGTCGTAGGAGTGGTTTACTGAACCACTCGAAATCGTTTGAAAACTAACACAAAAGCGACCATTTCAGCAGGTCTATTATACTTTTTTGTAAATAATAGATTTTTTGCAAGTAGAAAACATGTGATAGATTTTGTTCCTCCAGATGGTACCGGCAAATTAATTTTCAGTCCCTGGCTAATGGAATACTATGAATGCAAAACGGTTTACCGTTTTTGTAAATAAATAATAGTTAAGTAATTAAATTATAGGTAATACTTGTAGCTTTGCATGGTTAGGCGGATAAGTAAGACTAATTGCGGTGACACCATGTGAAATTCTCAATTGAGTAGTAATTAGTTCTGATAATAAAATGATAATAAAAGGCAGTTGGCGCGGTCACAGTTAGTGGAGTTTTTGAGCGTGGCTATCCAAGTAGAGGTTTTCATTGGCCAATGACGTTGATGACCCAACAGCGTACGTCTAAGCAGAGTTTTTCATTGGCCACTGACGCTGATGACCAAACAGCGCACGTCTAAAACGTAAGCACACTACAACCAGGGAGACCAGACTGGGCAGAGTTTCGTAATGAAAACTCAAAACATCGCAAATTATTCTGTGGACTTCTTTGGGACTGACAAAACTGAACGTTGGGCATGTTAACAAGTGAAATATAGGCATGCTAGTATGAAAAACAACTACTTTTGGTTCCTCGAAATAATATTCAAACCGTGATAAGGATCAGGAATAGTATTTGTAGTAAACCAATCAGCTCGATGGTGTCAGCTATTGCAACACTTTCTTGGGATTTCCTCACATTGTTCCCAATTTGTGTAAATAAAGTCTTTAAAGGGTCATTCCGTGTCAATTCAACACGCTTTTGGACCTGACCGTCACGGATCGAGACGAAATTCGGTGTGCTGATTGGACTCCTTGAGAAACCCCCAGAACCGAAATTTTATGTCATTTGGTTAATTCGTTTTTGAGATAGGGGGTTTGAACTTTTTAATTAAAT
>CM055818.1:36275531-36521848 GCA_029582265.1 Zoroaster sp. YZ-2022 | reverse complement strand
CAAGTAAGTTTGACTTTTAGCTATTCCACATGCATTTTCAATGGTCTACATGTTTATAAGGTTCCGTAAGATGGTCCACAATTGTCAGTACCTTCGAGGTGGGGCAAACAGCGTCCGAGACATTTCTTGTCGATAATTCCTTGTTTATGAGAGAATATTTCTTTGAATTTCACGATGGTAGAATATTTGAAAATGATGAAATTATGGCCCAGTGGAATATGTAAATTTAAAATAAAAAGAAGTAGGATTCAGTGTAGTCTTTGTAATTTTTACTAGACCTCCGGACTACGAGGAGGTTTTTTTTTATTAGTCCGCCGCAATTTTAACCAGCAGACCACTGGCAAAGTAATTCGAACCCTGACGTGCGTCGTTCGAAATGGCGCTTGCCAATAATTTAACTTTAGTCTTAGCTCGTGGACTTCGATACGGTAGTTCGAATACGGGCAGTTATTGATGGAATTGATCATGGAGATTAGTAGATTAAAGCAAGTGTGAAATTTGAAAATGTTCTATAGCCGTCCATCAGGTATGTGACATGTACCATGTTCAACACTTCCTTTAACGTGTTTACCACAGACTATGGTATGAGTACGACACTTGAATTTGGACACTGTGAAATCTGTGAATCATTGTTCAGAGTAAGCACAGCATAATACCCTGTTCAATGCAATACTTCCTTGTTGCCCTCCAGACGAAATAACAGGTTGATTAATATGTGTACCAACTTAATTTCGTGACATTTTTATCAATAAATTTAGATAACACTTTTAGATAACAGTGGGAATGGCAGCATAACCAACAAAGCCAAAGTTTGTGCCAGGCACGACCTGACATGTAAACCATTACAATAAAGACTAACAATAAAAAGTACAGTGGGATAATTTTTTAACTTGACATAAGGGGGGGGGGGTGTCTTGTCAAAATTAGTAGTGTAACCGTTCATTCAATTGAAACATGTGCTGATTTATGGAGTTGACAGTTTGGTTGCTATGGAAATCTGGAGCCGGAATGGAATTTCCCCGTGTCCCCCCACCCTTCTCGTACTCATCTATTAATGATTGTATTGCCTTAATTTTGTATTATTTTAAATTAAACATTGCATAAATGATTATCATTTTGTTTTTGTTCGCTTAACCAAAGATGTCAAGGTAACTATATTTTAAGTTGTATAATTTTGCTTTATCTTTTTTTCATGAGTATTTTCATGTGTTTTAAGTGTATATGCAGGGCCCCAGTGGAAATCAGTTCTTAACTGTTTGGGAATATCCTAGGTAAATTAATGTCATATATAAATAAACGTCAGCAAGCAAACCAGCCAGCCAGCCAGCCAGCCAGCGCTCCAGCCAGACATTCAGCTAGCCAGCCAGTCAGCAAGCAATCAAGCAAGTAAGCCAGCAAGCCAGCAAGCAAGTAAGCCAGCAAGCCAGCAAGCAAGCCAGTAAATAAGCAAGCAAGCAAGCAAGCCAGCAAATAAGCCAGCAAGTAAGTCAGTAATCTAGCCAGCAATCAAGCTAGCCAGCCACTCAGCCAGCAAGCCAGCAAGCAAAAGGGCTAATAGAGGGTATTTTCAAAAAGGGATACATCCAATATTATAGTTACGTCTCTCTTTTCTCAGTAATTGGTTTTATTGTATCTTTTCTGCTCATTGCCATTAATAAGGCCAATAAAGGTCTCCGGTTTCTGGTCTCCCGCGTGTCGGCATTTTTAATTTTTAATTTTATTTATTTATTTATTTTTTTGCCTATGAAACGATGTCCAATTGCAGGCAAAATTGCTGGATCGATTGGAATTCTGTCGTGCTTGGGGTATGATTTGTGAGGCCTCTCTTAGCCACAATACTTTGTATATGGGAAATTTGGTCCCCGCGTAGACATTGGGCCGAATTAATAAAAGTTAGCAATTGCTTACCAGCAAAAGCTTAAAGCAATAGCAATTGCTTGACAAGTAAAACGTGTAGCATAAGCAATTGCTCAAAAATGTATAAATAACCATTTGCTTTGACTAACACCTGTTTCTTGCCTGGGCTAGCAAATGCTTAGAGTATAGCAATAGCAGGTCAGGGAAGCGTGCATCTTGTCGGCGTGCTGTATACTGGTAGGTCTACTCATTTCTCAACACGATTCGAACTCGAATATGAATGCTGATGATAGGGATTCCGATGTTGGTCGCAATATTGAGCAAACCATTAATGAATTATTGGTTTCAATAATTAAAGAACACCCTGTTCTTATCCAGAAGAGCCAGTTGCCCGGCACCAAGGAAAAGAAGACAAATGCACTTCAAATAGCCCAAAAAGTAATCGCTACCAATACTGGAAAAGCTATGGATGACAAGCAAATATGTAAAAAAAATTGCCAACATGAAGGGACAAGTTAAGAAAACAACAGATGTAAACCAAACAGGAAACCGGAAGGTCATCCTGGTTCCTTGGGAGGAAAATTCTACAGGATTTTAAGAGTGGATGAAAATCCAACCCTGAGCAAGATGGCCTGCAAGCTCCTAATTGATGATCTTGGAAAAATACTAGCGAATGTTACAGGTCATTAGTAAAAGGTCGGGTTTATTTATATGTTACCAAGCAATTGCTAATCTCTCTTGCATTTACTTACACAAAACTAGCAATTGTTTTTGCTAACCAGTTTAAGCATTTACTTGCAAGATATTGCTAACTTTTATTTATAAAGATTGAAGAAAATTGTCACGTATTTCCCTGTCACCGCACCGCAAAGCTATGCTTAATCTTACATACATAGACCATGGGTCATTTGCTGCTCGCTGTGCTGAAAGCTCAGCAGTCCTTAAGATAGTGGTTGTTTCTTACACCTACACAGGTTTCACTTGTATGTTATAATCTGATAGCAACACAATCTTTGTGGCATGAGCTAAATATTTCACAGTCCATTGCTTTAGAAACAATATGTATGCGTGCCGAGATATATTGGTTGTGACTTTACTCTTAATCGACTTTACCCTTACACATGGTACTGTATTAATTGGAGGATAAAATAATCTTAAGTATCATGTGACAATTTGGCGGGAAAATAAAACACAAACACTTCAACCTGAGGTTTCCCGGTCCCGAGTAAGAAACAAGGGCGAGACCCGGGCGAGACCCGAGCTCGAGCTAATTGAACGAGCGTTCGCCCTCTCGTAGTCGTTTAGTGATGAGAGAATAGTGTCAGTCCGGGAAAAGTCCAAATACGGCAACGTTGCTATAGATACAGCAACCTTTGAGTTGGTGAATACGGCAACGTTTCATTATACGGCAACGTTAGGGTTGCTGTATACTGCAACTCTTTCATTCAAACGCAAAAAGGGAAACGAAATATGCAAAATTGGAATAGTGAAAATCATAAAAATATGTTCTTTGGTTCCTTAACCAAATTCCTATCTGCGCACATCAAAAAGTTATCTGTGCATTTTCTTGCAAATGACCGTTTAAAACCAACACTCTAGCCCATCTGACGATGAACGTGTGACTCCATTTTTGACGTGCAAGAATCCATCCTCAATCAAAATTATTATTTTACGCATGGTTCATGAAACAAAACTTTAAACATGGTTGTTGTTCACTAAAATATATTAATTAAAATTAAACAAATAACATTATTTATGTCAATATGAGTAAACACTTTTTTTAATTGTATTTTAAATATATACTACATTATAAATTACGTCTCTCTTCGCAGGAAAAGCTCTGGAAGGGCGGGAAACTCAAATCGACGACAACATTTACACAAACAAAACTCAATTATTGGATAAAAATAGAAGTAAAAGAAGAAATTTTTTGCATTTATACATTTGTGATTAAAGCCAGCACCTTTTAACAATGATAAATAGCCTTGAAGCTGAAAGTGAGAAAGGACGGCGAAAACACAAGACGTGTACCAAGAAATATATTGAGAAACCTCACCATCGCCGTTCTTGTTACCACAAACGAAGCCGCAGCATTGTTCTGGACGTTTAAAAACTTGTACCGTAGGGACTTAATAGGGTATAAATCCCTAGGCCTATGTCCGATAATGTAATGTCATGTGCGTTTGGGCTTTTTAACGCTTTTTATGTGATGGGGCTGTCGGGTAAAGACAATTTAAAAAAGGTATAGAGATAATTAAAGTTTTAAACCTTTGAAATACGAAAGCAAAGGAGCTTGAAATTCAGACGACATGTAAAGTGACACTAAGTATTGAACCTACATGGAAGTCGTGAGAAAGGATTTGGCCGAAGACCTGGTGAATCACATCACTCGGCCTGTCCTAGTGACCCGATCATTATATTATGTTGAACTTGTTGCCCTTTTATTTTATTTTTCTTGTTGGCAGCACCACTTTCAAAATTCTATAAAGGGAAGGTACAAAAACACCAGTAACTTTATAAAGAATCTAATTGAACATTACGAAAGTCATCCACCAAAATATTATTTCCGAATTGAATTCTGCAAATTCCATTGTCAGTTCAAGCGAGACAAGTACAATAGTACACTTCTCCATTTATCCATATCAGCAGACAATGATGGCAGTGCAAATTTAAAAACAATATTTCATTTTTATCAAAGTCGTACCTTCCCTTTATCAAAGACAAAGATTGTGTTCCAGCCCTGTTGGATACATTTTAAAGTTGGTTTCAGTTTTAACAGTTATGTTATAACTTTCATTAACAAAATACACAGTAATTAAACAACATTAACAAATGATATTTTTCTTAATTTGATTTATTTAAATCTTTCTTTGTAATGACAACAAATTTATAATTTACTAAATATTTATTTTTACTAAGTACGTGATTGCAATCGCAATTTAGTAAATGAATCAAATTCAAAAGCAATATTTATTAAAATGGAGAAATTATTAAAAATTTTACAGCAGATCTTTGTGATTATACAAAAATTACTAGTCCTTGTTTTTACAATCCGCCTAAATAAAACTACAAAACATTCGCTCTGTAAATAGCTTACTTATAAAAATTGCTTTATATACTGAACAGCAAAAGAAACGCAAATGTTTGTTCAGATCCAGTTTAATCAAATTAGACGATACGTTCATTCATGATAACCGTTCAATGAATCGAAACGAAATTCGGGCAAAATGTTCTTTCAAACAAGTCACTTCCTGTGGATCAATACCGTGTGTGACCTCCATTGGCATCAATGACGGCCTGGCACCTTCGTCTCATGGAGTGGACAAGACGATTGACTGAGGCTCTGGGGATGTTGTTCCAGGACTGGGTAATGGCTTGCTGAAGCTGTGCGGCTGTCATTGGTCTGGGAAGGACTGAATTCAGCTCTCTCTGTAGCATATCCCAAAAGTGTTCAATGGGGTTTAAGTCCGGACTCAGTGCGGGCCACATCATCGTCTGGATGTTCTGTTGATGCAGGAAGTCCTGTGTGACCTTTGCTGAATGTGCACGTGCATTATCCTGCTGAAAAATGAAGTTGTTGTGGGCATGGAAAAATGGCGCCACATGAGGTCAAAGGATTTGATCAATGTAACGCTGTGCAGTAACGCCGTTCCCCTGACCAGGACCCAAACCTTGGAAGAAAACTGGCCCCAGCAGCTGGTTGAGGCCAATGCCACCCCAGATCATGACGTTCGGCCCTCCCCATGCGTTGTGTTCCACGACGCAGTTGTCCTGGAAACGTTCACCTCTCCTCCGCCACACTCTGACACGACCGTCTGCATTGCTGATGCAAAACCGACTCTCATCTGTGAACAGTACAGTACGCCATTGCCTCCAGTTCCAGTTGGCGTGGTTTCTGGCCCACTGAAGGCGTGCCACACGGTGTCGACGAGTGAGGACTGGCACTCGGGCTGGATGGCAGTTCCGCAGGTCTCGCTCACGAAGTCGGCGACACACTGTGTCACTGCTGATTGGCCTCTGGTGAGGTCCAATGGTGATTCAGGCAGTTTCTGAGGCTGTCAGGAACCGGTCTCTCTGATGATTGCGAAAAATGTGCCGATCTTGCCTCGGGGTAGTGACCCGAGGTCTTCCGCTTCTTGGTCGATCATCAGTCACTCCTCTGGCCGCGAAACGCTGCTGCAGACGGTAGACTGTAGTGAAGTGAACGTTGAATGCTGCTGCAACAGCCTGAGGGTCGTCACCAGCTGTCAAACACCCGATAGCTCGTTCACGCTGTGCTGATGTCAGTCTTGGCATGGTTGCCGTGTCCAAAATGGGAGTGACAGCAAGCGTGCAGTAGTTTCCTTTTATTGCAAATGAACCGTAGAAATCAACTGATGCATTACTTTCAAGCTGCACATCTTGCACGTGCCGCTCGTGAGCATTCTGTGCCTTTGCAGATATCAACATGTCCCGAGCTCATGGCAAGCAGCAGCACCATAAAACTCATGCTGCGCACGCTTTACACTTCTCTGCACACGCCTCCAGTAAGCAAAACAGCCAACGTCAAAATATGGTTAACTTTTATTCAATCAAACATTGCAAATTAAATTTGCGTTTCTTTTGCTGTTCAGTATATAATTAGCATGTGAACAAATTACTGGAATAATTGAAGATTTTTCTGAAATTCAATGATTGACAATCTTGCCTATAGAGTGCTGTATATATATATGTGTTGATTTTGATTCTAATTTGATTTGAACCAATGGACAAAAACAAATAAATAAATGATCTCGTATTTTGTATTAAAGAGGTCCATATTTTCATTAATACAGTTGTTCAATTTATAAGACCATGCTCTTCTGCCAAGTAGATTGCTTACACTGCTGGTAACCAAGCAATCAAGTCACTAACCCCTCTCCCCAATCCACCAATTATACACATATTTCTACTGCCGCACCCTACTGGTCACACCCCGCCCCAATCCCCACCCACCCCAATCCCCACCCCACCCCACTATACCACACATTCCAAATGACCCTATCCACATTGATTTGAACAATGATTAAGATGTTTAATTAAAGACACAAAACAATAAAACATCGGTAATTCAGTAGTTTTCTATACATTTAAGCCCTTGGCTGTATTTCGCGTTTACACACCGGAAGTTGCATTATTTGGCAACTTTCATGACATGGTGAACAAAACTTCTTACAACGAGGGTAGAAAATTTACTTCTCAGGATTGGTATGACTCAACCATGAGTTGAACAGTCTCTATTCAAAATTCATTGTTTAAGGGGTGAAAACGTACTCAAACGGAATGAAAAATGTTGCACTGAAAACCACAAAAATGGCGGCAATTCAGAAAGTTTCAAAGTGACGTCACGGTCAGCCTCAAAGTACCCGCCTCGTGAGCTGGTTACTTGAGGCTGAGCCCGGTGAGCCCCAACAATGACGTTACAGCTACTCAAACGCACCCAAATCAGACCCGGGTTGACTCGGAAAGGCCTTCAATAAAAGAAAATTAAATTGTAAAATAAAGCTGAAATTCCACTAAAACAAGAGAATAGGAACACTAAGATTTATTAATTTTTGGGTTGTTTTATTTATTTATTTTTTTTTTTTTTAAATTATGTTTTAAACATTTTCTTTGGTAATGATACAAACTGCAGTTTAGTCAAACAACCAATCCAGTAGAATGGACTTCTGGTAGTCTGTTCTGATTTTGCCCAAAGAGTATATTGCACTGTTAGTTTTTCTGTATTACAAAGTTACCTATATCGTTAGGAATTAACATGTCTCTATTATTCTTTACTAATTTTGTATGTACTTATATTTAATATCATTTGACTTTAACTGTCCGGTTGTAAACACCTAGTTACGGCATGGATGATATTAAACAAATTAAAGTTGAATGATGACAAAACATTTTGATCACCTTCGCGTCAAAGCACAACCGGAACAAAATTCAAAACAATCAAATTCAAATTGGCACAGCCGTTATTCAAGCTTCACTGGCTGCTCGACATCTTGGCATAACATTTGATCAAAATATGTCTATGGAATCAAACGTTAAGAAAGTGTGCTTTCTTTCAAAAAAGAAATCTCAACAGTATAAAATAAATCTTAACGGATGATACAGCTGCCACTACCATTCACGCACTGATTATATATAGACTTGATAATGGGATTTCTCTAGCTGTTGTATGTCATCACTGAACATCATTTACCGAAACTGCAACATGTGGAAAATGCTGCTACACGTGAGAACCCAAACTTGGAAAACTCAAATTTCTTCAATGGCTTCCAGCACGTCAGATAATTCATTTCAAATTACTTCTCATCGCATGGAACGCGTTAAATAACCAGGCACCTTCTTAGATTAGCAGTGGTGTAAATCCGTGTCGAAATGTAAGGGTAATGACGCTGAAATTTGTGTGCATAATTAAATAGTTGATGTTTTTAACTTGTGTGGAGTGGAAAAAGTGATTCAGTGGGCCTGCTGTCAATAATCGCATATAAGAGATGGCGGGAAACACTATCATATGTGTATAGAACTAGAACAAACCCAACGTTGGGTCCAAATTCGCAAGTATTTATCACGAGTATATGGCATAAATGTACACTTTTCGTCTACCCACCACAACTACTATAGTGCGTGGACGTATGTGACTATAAGACGACGAAGATTTCATACAATCTGTTGGTCATCCTGATTTGGCGGTACCTGTAAGTGACGCTGCTTCAGAAACACTCTCGCGGCCGTGCCCGTCTTGCGATCGGACCACATCCGTGGAGCAACCATCATCGGAAGATAAGTTGCCCGCTCGTGGGCGTGGGCATGGGCGTGGAGTGGGCGTGGGCGTGGGCGTGGGCGTGGCCGTTCGCGACTTACTTCGTACGATATGTGGCAGAAGTTGTGGTACAGAAGGGATTCAGGACGCGTTTGCAACTGATGGCCTTTGCTAATCTACAGAAGTCGGAAGGGCGTACGGACCTTGCTCGATTCATTATAAATAGGGGCCAGAAAGTGGTCGAAGAAGTGATACAGGTACGTTATATGCATAATTATTGTATATTTAGCATTGCATATTTAGGTTTGTAATGTACAAATGTGATATTTGTACTATATACATAATCTATTTTGGACTTGGAAACACTTTTATGTGGACTCTTAGCCAGTTCAGTGAAACCTTCAGTGTCCAATGAAATAAACACGCCAAGCGGTATCCGGTGACAATGCGCACCTTATAAAAAGTTTTCATGCACCCATTGATATCGAAAGAAGGCGCTTCACACAAACCAGACGGCACACGAGACGTCTGCTTTTCTAAGCACATAGACTCTGAAGCACAATATAGAGTTTCACCAACTGTAAGTTTAATGCTGTTGTGTTTAAAAACTGTAACATATGTTGATACAAAATCGGCAGTGTGCCGTTACTCTTGAACTGTGTGCAAAGTCTACGAGGGGTCACAGAAATCATTGTCAAATGTACACACCACATTGAATTTATCTCTGCTGAAATCACGTTTTGTACTCGCATTTACAATGATTGATGGTAATATAGGTTAGATATGACGAGAAAAGTGGCAGAAAAATATTTTCCAAATGTAGTTGTTCCATACAGTTTGCGCAAGTTTCTGTCCCATATATTTATGGTTGAGTGTTCCTAAGCTGGAATTAGTATAAGGAAGTTTTTAAGCACTCTTTCTGTTGTGCAAAACATGGCTTAGACATCATTTGTGCACTGTCACATGATTGCAATTCATTTTCATTGTATATTCTCCTTTGTCTGTGCACGGCCAAAGAAATGCATTGTTTTACCCACCCACTCACTCAGCTTTGTAGATACCTGCAGTCATAGACCCTCTATTGTCCCTCTTGTTTGTACTTTAACTTTTTGGGAAGACCTCCATATGTTTTGTACACGAATCTCAATAGTAGACGTTTGTCAATAGTGGACCCTATTGTCCTCTATTGTTCAACGTCCACTATTTGAATGCGTATACAACCCCCCTACCCACTCCTCCACCCTCCTACCCACTCCTCCACCTCCAACCCCACCCACTCCTCGATCCACCCCACTTCCCTTCCATTCCCTGACTACCAAGTGTCAAAAAATAATCCCAATCAGTCATATTTATAATAGGGACTGTCTCTAATAATGTTATCACAGAATGCATGGGAGCTACACGGGGCACAGGAACAACTGGAACGGGCTACTCTCACGCGAATTGAACTTCTTCACCAAGCTGCCCAGGCTGGCTGTAATTGCAATGGAGTGTGGCTGGACTGTGCTCGAGAAATATTGATTCAAAATAAAATTGAGATAAGTACATTTGTGTACGGCATATATGTGTTGTTACAAAAGGGGAGAGGGAAATACAGAAACATAATGATAACCGGGCCAGCAAATTGTGGCAAAACGTTTCCATTGAATCCATTAAATAACATATTCAAAACCTTCACCAATCCAGCGACAGGTACGTTTGCCTGGGTTGGAGCAGAAATAAGTGAGGTTGTGTTTCTTTTCGTTAGACCGCACAAGTATTGCCTTGGAATGATATGCTGCTTTTATTAGAAGGGCAAACAGTCCATATCAGCACCCAAGAGTCATTATGCAAGAGATCTAACTTTTGATAAGGACACTCCCATATTTTGCACTGGAAAGCAGCCCTTGGTTTACATTAGTGGTGGCTCTGTAGATGAACGCGAGACTGAGATGATGTCTGTTAGGTGGAACACATTCGCATTTTCATATCAAATTCCAAAAGAACACCAAAAGGATATAGCTGCATGTCCATTTTGCTTTGCACATTTCATACTGGATAATATTAATGAAGACGATTTAAATGAGGTACTACAATGCAATCATTAGGTTTTATAAATGACCATTGTTAAATTAAAATTACTACCCTCATGACCAAAGTAGTAGTAGTAATTCTTGTGAGTTGCAAATCTACTCAACAGCTCACAAACTGATACAATTGCATACTCTCAGTTGATTCTGCTCCGCCATTAACATATATTGTGTATTTGAAAAGTTACTAAACAAAAAATCTTGAGGAAAACAAGGGCTGTTTCGGCCGATTGCCGAAACAGCCAATGACTCATTATACCCTAGTGAAAATAATGATTAAACATCCCAAATCAGACTATTTCAAACCAAAGATTTTCAATTGGTTTGAATTTGTTAGAATTGTACATGGGTCATTCCATATGAACTCGCCCAGAGGTCCCGTGGTGACTAACTCAGATTTTGCTAAAGATAATTTGCAAAGTACCTTTTTATGTCATATAAACACAGGCTAAGGGTTTCTGAGATATGGCCCTCCAAAGATAGGGTGCCCCGCCCACTTTTTGCACTCGCGAGTTGCGAACGTTAATTTAGAGGATTTTTGTGCTGCACATTGCAAAAAGTGGGCATGGCACCCTAGCTTTGGAGGGCCATATCTCAGAAACCGTTAGGAGATGAAGCCGAAAATGTTGCATGTGTTTATAATACATAGAAAGGTACTTCGAGATTTTTGTTGTGCAAAATCTGCATCACTCACTAGGGGTTCTCTGGTCGAGTTCATATGGAATGACTCGCATTGAAATTTTAACAAATCAAACCAGTACTAGAACCTATTAAAAGCATTTACAACCAATCCAAAAACGATTCGATGATAGATTAACACACAACATCCCCCCATATTTGTCAATGAATTTAATCTGTTTGTTATGAGCTGATATTAAGAAATAGTCTGAACAAAACATCGTCTGTGCTTAAGTCAAATAATACATCTTTAATGAATGATTCAAAATGAAATATTCCTGACCACTTCATTTGTCTACTTACAGTGTTTATGTATGTGCAACATGTCCAAATACGTTGTCATTTTGTGGAGTCCCATGGCCAAGCGGATAAGAACACTAGTACTATAGCTCAGTTTTGTGGACTCGGTCTGCAAAGAGAATATAAAATGTTCTCACTGCAACAAGGCGGTTTAAAGGTAGTATACACCATTTGCTTTTGCTGAAATTTTCGAAAATGGATGGGTTAGGGGATTCATATTTTATAGTAAATACCTGCTGACCTGTTTTAAAGTTTTGTGTTCATAGATTCTTGAAAAACCAAGAACAAAATGCTGTTCTGGTAGTCTTGTGGTCAGTGTTTGAAAATGTTGGGTTTTTCCAATGATTGCCGGCCGGCAATCGTTGGAAATTGATACAAAATTCCACTTTTCTTGAGAACCACAGCACACTGTGCGCGATGAGTAAATATACACCCAACCAAAAAACAAAGCCCCCCTCCCCTTAATACTTTTTGTTCTGATTCAAAAACTACTGAGCACTTTCGGTCAAATAACCATTAATCACAAAAAGTTGCACTTTTGTGTAATTGCATGAGAAAGTGGACCACCACGTTATTAAACATTAAATTTGAACAATTCATTTGTTCACTAAACTTTGAAGAACATGATAATTTATGCACACCAAACGGGGAGAAAAGATGAACAACAATATGGGTGTGAACTTCAGTTACTTGCGATCTTTAAAAAACATATTTATAAAATGATTTCAAATGTTGTTGTTCATCTTTTCTCCCCGTTTGGTGTGCATAATTGTCATGTTCTTCAAAGTTCAGTGAACAAATGAATTGTTCCAATGTAATGTTTAATAATATATTGGTCCACTTTCTCATGCAATTACACAAAATTGAAACTTTTTTCAGTACTTTTTGACATAAATTGCTTAATTCCGTCCATAAAATCATTGTTTTTAGCAAAATAAAGAGTGTGACTGGATTCTTAGAGGGTTTCTCTATTGATTAGTGGTTATTTGACCGAAAAGTGCTCAGTAGTTTTTGAATTAGAACAAAAAGTATAAGGGGGACTTTCTTTTTCGGTTAGGTGTATTGTTAAAATACACTATTTGTTTAGAAAATTTGTGTTGGGCCCAGTATAACAAAAAGTTGACAGTAATGCTCCTTGATATTAAATATATAAAAAATTGACTCATTACTTAGTTTCTGGATCAGAGATTGGCAATTATGATGTACCGGTAACTAAAAGTTTTTCCTTTGTTTGGACCTGCTGATAGGTATTTCATTTCAACAAACGAAAAAAAATGCAAATATGTAAGTATTAATGAATGCAACTAATAAATGTGACCTGTTCCAACGAAACCAGAAACAAGTCGCACAGGCTGATTTTGTGCTATGACCAGATAAAATAAAATGGGAATGAAAATTTAGTGAATTTTGTATTTGCAGTTTTGGGTGGATTTGGTGACATTAGTCTCTTATCTTTCACCCTGTTATTTTTTTTATTTTGCCAGAACAAAATCGGTCAAGTGGTAAAATCGTGCAATTCCTCTGATAAACTATGAAAAACAACAATTTTAAAATGTGTTTATCTCAAAAGTGGTTTTCCTTTAGCTGAACGAAATCACCCATACTAAAATTAACATATAACAATAATTCTGGTGTCAAATTAAAGCTAAACGTGTCCTCTTTCCATCTATACTAAAAACTAAATTTCACCAAAATATGACTTGTTTCTGGTTTTGTGAGAGCAGGTCACAAAGGTGGAGATGTAAAACGGAAATGAAAACAAATGAAAATAAATAAAATTTCTTTAATGTGCCCCAAAAACTGTGGTGTGATTTGTGTTTTATTCATGCAGTATTTATTTCTTAGCACAAAATACACAAAAAGTATTACAATTTAGACATAATTATGACCAAGTCACCAAGCCTTTTTTTGCACTCTTTTTTGCTAGGAATACCCTAACATCATTTGGAATTAGAGATGCGCAAGTAATTTAGTAATAAATAAGACTTCAGGCTATGCATATAGTGGAATGAGATACGAGAAAGTTTGCGGTGGCACCATGTGACTGTAATATCTTTCACAAGTTGTGTAGGTTCTTAAAAGAACCACTTGGTTGGAAACCGAACGGTTCTTTTTAAGAACCTACAAAACTCAAGAAAGAGATAATAGTCGCGTGGTGCTACTATGAAAACAGATTTTCTAAAATTGTAAATAACTTGTTTATCCCATTTTTTCCCCCATGGGTTTTGGTGCATACGCGACTCTAAGTGGGTCATGTCTCGAATCTCTCGAATTTAAGTGTTTTTGCACTGTAAGTACTTACAGTGCAAAAACTGGTATGTTAAATAGTACACCAGTGGTGCTCATATGAAGCACGATAATTCAGACACTTTATTAAATTAACACCAGTGGTTTTTTAACAACCCAATTTTGCACTAGAGCGCTGTGACATGAAATTGTTCTAAGTAATTGGTTTTAACTTCCCCAACGTTACGTGTTCAAACATTATTTGAGTTATGGGACCGTGGACGTAATGGGTCGGACATAATGGGTCCGCGGACGTAATGGGCCGGACATAATGGACCCGCGGACGTAATGGGTCGGATGTAATGGGCCCGCGGACGTAATGGGTCGGACGTAATGGGTCGGAAGTAATGGTTCCGCAGACGTAATGGGTCGGACATAATGGACCCGCAGACGTAATGGGTCGGACATAATGGACCCGCGGACGTAATGGGTCGGACATAATGGTTCCGCGGACGTAATGGGTCGGACGTAATGGGCCCAAATCGGTTCGCGGACATAATGGTACTTGCGGACATTATGGTCCGGAACACACGTTACGTGAAAGACTGTGGCCCACATTACAACCGATGTGAATGAATTGTTATTCGGCTGTTCTGACATGTAGCTGACTCACATAGCACAATTCATGTCATATCGTTGACGCTCTGTGAGAATCGTACACGTTAGCTGTCTGTGATCTCCAGATGTTGTGTCAGTAGAACTGTGTAAAAGCAACATGAAATTTGATTACATTGAGAAAAAATCGTTTCAAAACCTATGGCGGTTTCATCGCCAGACACCCGTTTCCATTTCTACTCTTGCCAGTTCTGTTGTCTGGGGCACTGGGCGCTGGCTTCATGTTCCTTACGGAGGAACAGAGTGTCGAAAATCTGTACACACCGGAAAATGGGCAGGCGAAAACAGATCAGAAAACGGTGGAAGAGCTTTTTGCAAAACATGGCGACAACGATACATTAGTGACCCATCTTACAAGGCTTGGCCGGTCAGGGAATGTAATCATACGGAGGAAAGATGGCGGGAACATCATGACAAAAACATCCATGGAAGAAATTTTAAATCTACATAAGACAATCATGAACATTAGCATCCTACACAACGATGAGGAATACACATTTACTGATTTCTGTGTTAAATGGAATGATGTTTGTAATGAGAATGCCATACTCTCTGTGTACGACTACAACTCGTCCATGCATGGTTCTGATGACCAATCTAACTTATCCTCTCTACAATTTGAACGACGGCACGATTTCCTTTCTCGGTGGAGGACTAGGAGGGGTGACATTCAAGTCAGATTCAACAGATGAAGTACTTTCAGCAGAGGCTTTGCAACTATCTTACATCTTACGATATGAGGACAGCATGGATGATCAACGAAGCGCGCTGTGGGAGGACAAGTTTCTTGAAGTCGTCGAAGCCTTCACTACGACTGAGATCAGAGTTACGCTGCGGGGTTAAGACGTCTTGACCTTTGTGACAACTCGACATGAACAACTAGGATTCACGACAGCATTCGAGCCTTGTAACAACTCGACCTACGCAAAACTCGACCTACGAGTCATACTTCGCATTTTCTCATAAATACAAAACATGCAGCATGAAAGCTCGTAATGTGACTCAGTTTGTAGAACCAATTACCTCATCATTACGTCAGTAAATATTATTTTATTTACATTTTAGTCTAATCTTCGGGACGTATATTGGCGAGAACGGACAAGTCGACCTAAACAAATAGTGTGACCCTGCGAGGGATTAAGACATCTCGACCCTTGTGAAAACTCGACCTAAACAAAACTCGACCTACGAGCTGTCATCTTCGCATAAAAACAAAACGTGCACCATATGAAAGCCCATAATATTTCTGAAACCAAATACGTCATCATTACGTCAGTAACTATTATTTCATTAACATTTTTGTCTAATCTGCGAAGATTATGATGTGTCAATATAAACTTCGAAATGTTATTGCTCGAATTTACCAACTATGGGTAGAATGTGGTACCATCCTTTCTCACCCTTTATCACGATAGCAATAAAAACTAGAGGTATTGAGTTTGTAGAAAACAAACTCAGGGTGTTCGAGTGTGCATCATATGTGATGACGTCATCACCTATATTTGTTAAAAGACAAGAGTTACTTCAGGAGATATGAGTTTTCATAATAGATAATTAAAATAACATATAATGTGCTACACTGAATACATTAACTTCCGGTTCAGTCATCCCGTATAATTTTAAATTCTTCCAACCGTAAGTTCCGGTTCAATCATGTGACGTCATTCATATTTCACAATTTTTTTTCCTCATAATATGGGTGTCAATTGTGCCAAATTTGGTAAAACTCTGTCTAAAGATTTTTTTCAAGATAGCAAAAGGGCGCTGTTAAGAGTGATGACGTCACCAAATATATTTTTGAAATGAGCCGATCCCACTTAACATTTAAACCCCAGAAGGTTTTTTACGAATACCCTTTCAGATTTGCGTCAATTTATAAAGAGGTTTTTAAACTTGAACTTCCAGTTTGGACCGGAAGTATGGGTCAGTAGGGTCATGTCTGTGTATCAAATGTTGAGTCCTCCATGTTCTGTATGATTATGAAGGAATAAAGAAATTATCTATTGTGGTTCACGAGATATAAAATATATTGTTTTAATTATAATTAATTACGTAATAATTCATTAGATGACCTCACCATGACGTCACAGCGTTACCTGGAACTATATGTTAAGGTCTAACTATGTGTTTAGTTTTAAGGTTCTTTGAACTCCGCAACTATGTTTTGGCTGTACAAATACATTTACAGAATAGTGATTCTGAATGGTTGTTTACTTAAACTTCCGGTTTCGACTGGAAGGAGAGGTCAGATTAGGGTCATGTCCGTGTACGAAATGTGACATAGTTCAAGGTTTTTATGATGAAGAAAAGATTGTGAAAATATCTTCTGTGGTTCATGAGATATGATTTTTTGAAATATTCAACTTCCGGTTTCGACTGGAAGGAGAGGTCAGATTGGGGTCACGTCTGTGTACGATAAACCACATAATTCAAGATCTTTCAGATGATGCAAAGATTGTGAAAATATCTTTTGTGGTTCATGAGATATGATTTTGAAAATATTAAACTTTGATTTAGTGTAATTCGATATCTGATGACCTCACTATGACGTCACAACTTAGTGTAGAACTACATGTTAAGGTCTAACTATGTGTGAAGTTTTAAGGTTCTGTGAACTCTGCAACTATGTTTCTGTTTCTGGATAAGTCTTAGTGAGAAGAAGAATGTGACGTCACTCATACTTCAGAAAATTATTCCTCATAATAATGGGTGTCAATTGTGCCAAATCTGGTAAAAGTCTGTCTGATGTTTTCTCAAGAAAGCAAAAAGGGACTTTTTAAAACCTGCCGCTAGAGGGCGCTGTTAAGAGCGATGACATCACCGAATATATTTTGGAGCAGATTCCACTTAACGTATAAAAACATATAAACCCAGAATATTTTTTTCGAATACCCTTTCGATTTGCCTCAATTTATAAAGAGCTTTTTAAACTTGAACTTCCAGTTTGGACCGGATGTAAGGGTCAATAGGGTTATGTCTGTGTATCAAATGTCAAGTCATCCATGTTCTGTATGATTATGAATGAGTCAAGAAATTATCTATTGTGGTTCACGAGATATAAATTATATTCTTTTAATTATGATTATTTACGTAATAATTCATTAGATGACCTCACCTTAACGTCACACCGCTACCTGGAACTATATGTTAAGGTCTATGTGTAAAGTTTTAACGTTCTTTGAACTTCGCAACTATGTTTTAGCTGTACAAATACATTTACAGAATAGTTATTCAGAATATTTCTTCATTTAAACTTCCGGTTTCGACCGGAAGGAGAGGTCAGATTAGGGTCATGTCTGTGATCGAATGTGACACATTTCAAGGTCTTTAAGATGATGCAAAGATTGTGAAAATATCTTCTGTGGTTCGTGAGATATGATTTTTTGAAATATTCAACTTCCAGTTTCGACTGGAAGGAGAGGTCAGATTGGGGTCATGTCTGTGAACGAAATGTCACATAATTCAAGACCTTGATTCAAGATGATGCAAAGATTGTGAAAATATCTTTTGTGGTTCATGAGATATGATTTTTTGAAATATTAAACTTTGATTTAGTGTAATTCGATATCTGATGACCTCACCATGACGGATACAACTACATGTTAATAGGGGGCGGGGTGTTATTTCACTTTTTTGGACTTTTTTATATTATGCCCCCTCAAAACATGTACAGGCCTATCACAAACAAGAATAAATCATTAAAATAAAAATTTGATATTTCTAACCCACTGTACATCCCCCTGAAAGTTTTGCTTGAAGGGCGCCCTCTGTTGTCAGTTTAACGTAAAGGTTCCCTGACTCCATTATGCACTGTAGAGACATACAAAATGGTGGTTACCAGACTGTGTATGTGATTATGTATCACACATATAATCTAGAATGGTTACTAATCAGCTGTTCATGGTTTGTTGACATGGTTGATGGGTTTTAACTCAATTAAGACAATTATATATTTAGGTTAGTAAATGTACATACATGGATTGTTTGCTGGCAAAGTTGGGCAGTGACAGAAGTTATTGTCTGCGACCTTAGTTTGGTAAGTTTGTCTTATAATAATAATATTATTCACCATGCACCCACAAGTATTACTGCAAGAAATGTCCATGGGAGTTAACTTGGGAACATTGTATTTGACATGCCTGGGACTTGTTGTCATCATAAACATGAAATATTAACCCACTGGTTACTGTCACAGAAATATAGTTTGTACAATCACGATGGTGTAATAGTATTACTATTATATCATCATGATTAAATACAAAGTTGGTAGTAAATTTAAGGTTTACAACTGTGTAACCCCTGAATCTTTGAAGTTGAAACCTAGCTTAAAATAAAATAGTGGGATATGGGATTTATAATTTGAATGTTTTAAGGGATGGTGTGTGGTTGGTTAAAACAGCTGATATTTAAGAACATTTTTGAAAAATTTGTTACAATATTATCTTTCACTTTCTATAAATAAATTGTGTAATAATACATTTGTTATTTCACAGATAATTAATTATTAATATATTTAAATTTTTTAAGATACATCTACAAGAATGGCACAAGCAAGCCCAAAGATCTAGTCATCAGGACTCCTACCAAGCTACTTAAGCCCCTCCTGCACCAACATTCCGCATTCTACTAGAAGATGATCAAAGCATACAAATCGAAATGTTGAGTTAACCAAAGGTTCTTCTCAGAACCCTTACTACTCAAAAAGAGATTATTTCAATACATGTCATCGCAAATCTTACTATATCTAAAGATGATGCTTCACATCTACTAGCAGAACTTGTTCAAGAACATTAGATCTACTCTATCATTTACAGAAATACATTTTGGCATTATACAATCCAACATCCCTGGTAAGCCATGAAATATGTTGTTAATTTTAGTTAGATGTATATAAATATATTTTTGTACTATTTTATAAATAGAGAATTGGCTGTTGCAAACTGCTTACCAACCTGAAGGTTCTGTATTATATGAATGCAAAATAGTAGTTACTGGCCTTACATCTCAAATGGGTTCTTTCTCTGAGAAAGAACATGCTAGGTTCAAAACATAATTGAGGCCAATAACTACTATTTTACATTCATACTATTTTATTAATTGTACAGTGGGGTTAACGCTCTCAAAAAGTATTTTTTCCTTGTTTCTTATAGGTTGGTACATATTTTGAGGGGGGCATCTAAACAAATTTGGGTTAACACCCCCTAACAATGTTAAGGTCGAAGTATGTGTTAAGTTTTTAGGTGCTGTGAACTTTGTAACTATCCTTTTTTGTTGGATATATGTCTCACTGAGAAACAAAAACGAACAATAACGAGAGGTGTTCGCGCTATAGCTCGAACACCTAAAAAGAACGTGTATTTTATGTACTGTGAACTTTCCAACTATGTTTTTTGTGTTGCATAAGTCTCACTGAAAAGAGGAGAAGAAAAAGCAACAAAAAAATAGAGCTTAAGTGTTTGTTAGAACAAACACACGGTGTTCGAGTCAACTTCCGGTTCATCAAATTATGAACGATTGTGTAAATATTTTTCGACAATTAACAATCTATACAATGGTGGAAAGATTGTGAATTTACCCCTTGTGGTTGTTGAGATATGATTTTTGTTAATATTAAACTTTAACTTCCGGTTTGGACAGGAAGTAAAGGTCAAATTGGGGTCATGTTTTTGTAAATATTTTTGGCAATTAACAATCTGTACAATGGTGCAAAAACTGTGAATTTACCTCTTGTGGTTGTTGAGATGATTTTTTTTAATATTAAAATTTGACTTCCGGTTTGGACAGGAAGTGAGGTCAAATTGGGGTCACCTTTTTGTAAATATTTTTGACAGGGTTAACAATCTATACAATGGTGCAAAAAATTTCAATTTACCTCTTGTGGTTGTTGAGATATGATTTATTTTAAATATTAAACTTTGACTTCCGGTTTGGACAGGAAGTAAGGTCAAATTGGGGTCACCTTTTTGTAAATATTTTTTGACAATTAACGATCTGTACAATGGTATAAAAATTGTGAATTTACCTCTTGTGGTTGTTGAGATATGATTTTTTACAATATTAAACTTTGCCTTCGTGTTTGGACAGAAAGTAAGGTCAAAATGGGGTCATCTTTTTGTAAATATTTTTTGACAATTAACGATCTGTACAATGGTACAAAAATTGTGAATTTACCTCTTATGGTTGTTGAGATATGATTTTTTTTAAATATTACAATTTGACTTCCAGTTTGGACAGGAAGTAAGGTCAAATTGGGGTCATCTTTTTGTAAATATTTTTTGACAATTAACGATCTGTACAATGGTACAAAAATTGTGAATTTACCTTTTGTGGTTGTTGAGATATGATTTGTTTAAATATTAAACTTTGACTTCCGGTTTGGACAGGAAGTAAGGTCAAATTGGGGTCACCTTTTTGTACATATTTTTTGACAATTAACGATCTGTACAATGGTACAAAAATTGTGAATATTTGTGGTTGTTGAGATATGATTTTTTTTAAATATTAAACTTTGACTTCCGGTTTAGACAGGAAGTAAGGTCAAATTGGGGTCATCTTTTTGTAAATATTTTTTGACATTTAACGATCTGTACAATGGTACAAAAATTGTGAATTTACCTCTTGTGGTTGTTGAGATATGATTGTTTTAATATTAAAATTTGATTTAACCTTATTCGATATCTGATGACCTCATCATGACGTCACAACTCATGTTTCATCTGATGTCACAACTCATATTTCATCTACGAATTAAGTTCTAAGTACATGCCAAGTTTCAAGTTCATGTGAAGTTTGCAAGTATGTATTTTTTTTGTAGACAATCGATCGGAAGAAGGAGAAGAAAAAAAAAACTAGACGGCAGTGTTTGTGATATTACAAACACATAGGTGTTCGAGTTTTGTCAGGGCAGTGATGATGACGTCAGAATGTTTTTAAAGAAACTTTGGATTATTATTTTTTAATATTAAACTGTGACTTCCGGTTTAGACAGGAAGTAAAGGTCAAATTGGGGTCATGTTGTTGTAAATATTTTTTACAGTTAACAATCTGTACAATAGTGCAAAAACTGAATTTACCTCTTGTGGTTGTTGAGATATGATTTTTTTAAATATTAAACTTTGACTTCCGGCTTGGATAGGAATTAAGGTCAAATTGGGGTCATCTTTTTGTAAATATTTTTTGACAATTAACGATCTGTACAATGGTACAAAAATTGTCAATTTACCTCTTGTGGTTGTTGAGATATGATTTTTTGAAATATTAAAATTTGACTTCCGGTTTGGACAGGAAGTAAGGTCAAATTGGGGTCACCTTTGTGTAAATATTTTTCGACAATTAATCTATACAATGGTGCAAAAAATTTCAATGTACATCTTGTGGTTGTTGAGACAAGATTTTTTTAAATATTAAACTTTGACTTCCGGTTTGGACAGGAAGTAAGGTCAAATTGGGGTCATCTTTTTGTAACTATTTTTTTACAATTAACGATCTGTACAATGCTACAAAAATTGTGAATTTAACTCTTGTGGTTGTTGAGATATGATATTTTTTAATATTAAACTTTGACTTCCGGTTTGGACAGGAAGTAAGGTAAAATTGGGGTCACTCACAACTCATGTTTCATCTACTTGTTAAGTTCTAAGTACATGCCAAGTTTCAAGTTCATGTGAAGTTTGCAAGTATGTGTTTGTTACCGGACAGTTATTGGGGAGAAGAAGAAGAAGAAGTGAAAAAAAAAAAAAAAACGAACAAAAACAAGAGGTGTTTCGGGCACAAACCCGAACACCTAAGAAGAAGTAAAACTAGAAATTCGAGTTTGTTTACACAAACTCTAGGTGTTCGGGAGGAAGTAAAGGTCAAATTGGGGTCACCTTTGTGTAAAATTGTTTTGACAAATAACGATCTATACAATGGTGCAAAGATTGTGAATTTACCTCTTGTGGAAGATTTTGTTTTAAATATGAAACTTTGACTTCCAGTTTAGACAGGAAGTAAAGGTCAAATTGGGGTCACCTTTGTGTAAAATTGTTTTGACAATTAAAGATCTGTACAATGGTACAAAAATTGTGAATTTACCTCTTGTGGTTGTTGAGATATGATTTTTTTTAAATATTAAACTTTGACTTCCGGTTTGGACAGGAAGTAAGGTCAAATTGGGGTTACCTTTTTGTAAATATTTTTTGACAATTAACGATCTGTACAATGGTACAAAAATTGTGAATTTACCTCTTGTGGTTGTTGAAATATGATTTTTTTAAATATTAAACTTTGACTTCCGGTTTGGACAGGAAGTAAGGTCAAATTGGGGTCAACTTTTTGTAAATATTTTTTGACAATTAACGACCTGTACAATGGTACAAAAATTGTGAATTTACCTCTTGTGGTTGTTGAGATATGATTTGTTTAAATATTAAACTTTGACTTCCGGTTTGGACAGGAAGTAAGGTCAAATTGGGGTCACCTTTTTGTACATATTTTTTGACAATTAACGATCTGTACAATGGTACAAAAATTGTGAATATTTGTGGTTGTTGAGATATGATTTTTTTTAAATATTAAACTTTGACTTCCGGTTTAGACAGGAAGTAAGGTCAAATTGGGGTCATCTTTTTGTAAATATTTTTTGACATTTAACGATCTGTACAATGGTACAAAAATTGTGAATTTACCTCTTGTGGTTGTTGAGATATGATTTTTTTTAAATATTAAACTTTGACTTCCGGTTTGGACAGGAAGTAAAGGTCAAATTGGGTCACCTTTTTGTAAATATTTTTTGGCAATTAACGGTCTGTACAATGGTGAAAGAATTGTGAATTTACCTCTTGTGGTTGTTGAAATATGATTTGTTTTTAAATGTTAAAGTTTGACTTCCGGTTTGGACAGGAAGTAAGGTCAAATTGGGGTCATCTTTTTGTAAATATCTTTTGACAATTAACGGTCTGTACAATGGTACAAAAATTGTGAATTTACCTCTTGTGGTTGTTGAGATATGATTTTTTTTTAATATTAAACTTTGACTTCCGGTTTGGACAGGAAGTAAAGGTCAAATTGGGTCACCTTTTTGTAAATATTTTTTTAGACAGGAAGTAAGGTCAAATTGGGTCACCTTTTTGTAAATATTTTTTGACATTTAACGATCTGTACAATGGTGAAAGAATTGTGAATTTATCTCTTGTGGTTGTTGAGATATGATTTTTTTAAAATATTAAACTTTGACTTCCGGTTTGGACAGGAAGTAAGGTCAAATTGGGGTTACTCACAACTCGTGTTTCATCTACTTGTTAAGTTCTAAGTACATGTCAAGTTTCAAGTTCATGTGAAGTTTGCAAGTATGTGTTTTTTTGCGGACAGACGTCGGGGAGAAAAAGTAGAAGAAGTAAAAAAATAAAATTAAAAAAACGTACAAAAACAATAGGTGTTTCGGGCACATGCCCGAACACCTAAAAAAAAAAACCGAACAAAAACAAGAGGTGTTCGCGCTGTCGCTCGAACACCTAAAAAAAAACAAAAAAAAAAAAAATAGGTGTTTCGGGCACATACCCGAACACCTAAATAATAAAACGTGTATTGTATGTACTGTTTTGTTTATGCGATGAGTCATACTCGTTAACGAGACAAAGTGCAGTACATGCAGTGTAGTGAATAACAAGTCAACGAGGGCGGTAAGCAGGGTTTACGGTCCCACCACCGTGCGTTACAGTATACGTAAACGTGTACTGAGGCATTGAGGGCTGAATGTATCTAATTAGTAACAATTAATTATAAAATCAATCAGTGGTGAAATTCTTACGTCGTCGCCGTTAGACTAATCTAGGAATTCCAAGGATTGTAAATGCAAATCAAGAAGAAGGAGAAACAAAAACCGAACAATATCAAGAGGTGTTCGCGCTGTCGCGCAAACACCTAAAAAAAATCGCATATAAGAGGCATACTGTGTGGTACGCTCCGGTCACATGCAATTGTATTTAAAGGGGAATGCCATACCGCTACATAAATGATGATTTCCTGCATGCTCAGAACTACATGAACGATGGAAAAGGATCGATAAGTCTGCTGCCACGTAGCGTCTCAGAAGCCTCCCATTGATTTAGTTCTACGATCACAAACTACTTGAGCATAGACCATAATAGACAAAAATACAAGGATACCAACGATGTACATCGAAGAGCATCATAATAGACACCAGAAATTTATCTGTAAATGCATCCATACTCGTGCAAAACCAACCTGTGCATTTAGATTGTTTATAATGATTCTAATGTTGAAATTGATCATCATCCTGATTTGTTTTCTTACAAACCAAGGAATAATTGTTATGTATTATATAACAATTCACTCTAGGTTATGACCAATGGTGTACGAAAATGGTGCTGCTTTGTGCTTGAGCTCGAATATTATTTTTCGGCAACTGAAAAAATTCCACCACGCATGCCTCATCTAAACAAAATACAAAAGTCATAACATGGAAAATATTGCATCTACTCTGTAATAGCAAGTCCAAAATGCCATCCTATGAAATTAATGAAAATCAGTTTATTATGTTTGGTTTTTAAGGATGCATGGGGCCTTCTTAAATAACTCACATTACCAATCCAGTTTCATCCATAGATAGATAGTTTATTCTATGACGCATTGTCAAAAAAGCAAAACCACAATTTCTTCAAAACATTATGCTTATAGTTAAAACACAGAACATAATATTAAACCATATTTTTTTTTACAGAATTACACTGATCAGCTCTGGGCGGGTCCAGAATTTGAGAGGGTGGGTGGGGGGCCGGTCACTTCCAATATAGTTCCTTTTGTAACGATATTATATTTCTCCCTAATCATTCAAATTATTACGAAACTGTGTATTATAGGTAAGTAAAAAGAAATTTCTAAATGAGGCCAAAGATGAGTTGTCTTTAAAGAAAACAAATGGTGCTTTGACCTTGTTCTAGGCAAATATGACAGTCTTCAAGTCTACACACTAAAATCTGTATATTTTCTTTCCTGAATAATACATTGAAGAAAATATGAAAACAAACACACAACAGCTTTAAGTCAAATCAACCTTTCAATATTAAAACACATTAATGGGATTGTACACCATTGCTAAAATGTCTACAAATGCATCCAGTGGAAGTTTCAACTTATTTCGTTTTGGCGTTAACGAAAAACGTCAATGAATTTAGGTTTGTTTGTTTGCATTATAATCTGGAAAATGAATCACGGTCGTGATGTATTACGAATTTGTAATACATTTCACTAAACATTGCAGTAAGTCTTGAGAATGAAATAATTTGAAATAATGTTTGTCACCAATTTCACACCAACTACTTGGTGCACCTTGGTGGCCGTTTAAAAGTTCCCGTTGTTGCACCAGCACAAAGTGTACTTGCCTGGAAAAATAATTTATGCCACTTAAAAGAAGTTGATGTTTTACTCTTGTTTTTTGTACAAAATTGTCGAATAGTAATGTCAAACTTAGTTGGTGTAAAGCTAATCATGGTGTCAATCTTCACTAACAAATAATTTCGAATTTGTTCAAATTACTACCTAAATACAACGTTATTCGACGCAACGACACAAAGCATTACTCATAGAAGCAATTTTACCAACATTATAGCAATGGTGTACATAGCCTTTAAACGTCCAACTGAGGATTTTAAATTGAAGGATTTAAATTAAACGTTCTAATATAAGTTTCTTTCTAACTACTAATTATGTTCCAGCTGATTACCCACAAATGCAACAAATGTGACATAAAGAATGTAAACGAATTTTCACAAACAAACTGAAACGTTTAATTACAAACGGGCCTCTGAACTATTTTACTTACAACCGGTACAGTTTGGATTGGTCAAAAGTTACAAACGTATCTAGTGACGTATCTATGTTCGTTCCACTCGGGGACGCACCAACATGTTTGTATTTTGATATCATGGATTTTAACATATGCATTAACATATATTCTTAAAACTCTTACTTCTTACCAATTGAAAAGCTTCCCATTTGTCCATCCAAAATTAAACATTATAGTAATAACTAATGCAGTAGCTTTTCATTTAAAATCAGAATCTAAAATCACCATTACATTTGAAGTATATTATCAAATGAAGCGGTCTTTATCACGATTTCCACATTAACATTTGATATGCATATGGATTAATTTGCATGGTTAAATCAGGCTGAGGCAACATCGCTCGTTACTATGGTTTTAATTTAATAAATGACGCTGTCAACAGAAACATACAAGTGGTTTCTTCGTTTTTACAACAGCAGGAACAAAAAGAAGATCAAACATAATCAAGTTCAAACCATCAGTACAACATTTTTAAGCAATATGAGAGAAAATATACATGATCAAAGTTTTACCTAAAACTTAGCCCTCCTGGTGAAAAGGGTAGCCTCATCTGTAAACTGTAAACTCTTTTAAGGGCTCTGCATTTAACACAAGTTGCAGTTATAAATGTAAACGTATACACATTTAAACTACCGGTATTTAAAAACGAATATCAAACATTCTTTGGATAATGTTTTTGAGGTGCAAACATTTTATAAAAATACTCAAATTATTTCCGAATTATTGTCCAGTAGCGGAGAAAATTACGTTTCTGTACTGTCTAAAACATAAAGCAGTCGTTGTGTCTATAATTATTCTTACAACTCTTGGTGAAAAGTCTTTGATTTCCCATCAATTATCCAGTGAAATTGTTATTATTTCCCCTTCAAACTAAGCAAAGTTAAATCTTCTAAGGTATCAATTCATTTACAGCACTGGTAATGCACATAGCAGTTTACAAGCACCTAAATCGACGTCCATATATATATTTTATATTTAACATCTTTTCAACTAAACATCGAAAGACATTAGTAATCAACCGTTATTTACATTTTGAAAAGCCACACACGAGATATTTCATTATTCGCTGCTGTTCCGGCTTTATCCTACACGACCATAAAAAATTGACAGACAAATACACACGTCTCCATAAAAGGTAAGACATCGAATTGGCAATTAAACAATAACAACATATTACAAATTGTAATGTGTACACTTACTTGGTGTTTAGCTGATAATTGTATCAATCTGCCGTAAAAATATTCTTGTCAGAGGTGATTTAACTTCTTAGAAAATGTGATTTCTCTTAAATTCTGCGTTATAATGAATATGAATGAATATGAATATAAGGTTCCCTGACCCTATATGCACTGAAGAGACATATATATGGTGTTTACCAGTCTATGTGTATGTGATATGTAACACACATGTAATCTAGAATGGTTATTCATCAGCTGTTCATGGTTTGTTGACGTGCTTGATGGGTTTTAAGTAAATTAAGACAATTATATATTTAGTTTAGTAAATGCGCATACATCGTATCATCTAAAAGAATTATTTACTGTACATCATGACCTTTCCATGTGAGTTGGTTACACCTTGACATTATCTGGGCATCGTTATCATCTTAAAAATCATGAATTATTTACCCACTCGTTACTGTAGTTTGTACAATCACGACGATATAATAGTAAGAGTAAGAGAAAGAGAACACAAAGTTGGTCATTCCCAAATAAGTTTAAGGTTTACAGCTGTGTAACCCCAGAACCTATGAAGTTGAAACATAGCTTAAAATAAAATAGTTGGATATGGGATTTATAATTTGAATTTTACTATTTTTTAATGGATGTTGGTGTGTGGTTGGTTTAAACAACTGGTATTTACGATCATTTGTGAATAAGTTGTTACAAATTTTACTTTCTATGAATAAATTTGTTAGTTCACACATAATTATATATTTCTTATTTTTGTTAAAGTAATAGTAGCTACATCTACCAGATGTATAAACAAAATAGAAAAAAAAACATTAGGAAAAGTGGAACACCGTGAGCCAGTAGACTTTGCTCACAGATTATTTCACACAAATAAGTCATAATTCAGAATATGCTCTATCTTCTGAGACCACAAAGAGCTGGAAAAGCCCACAGATCTAAAAATCAGGATCCTCAACCAAGCTACTTAAGGCCCTCTATCAGCACCAGCATTCTGGCATTCTCTAGAAGACGATCAAAGCATACTTTTCAAAACATAGAGTTAACCAAAGGTTCTTCTCAGAACCCTCACTACTCAAAAGAGATTATTTCAATACATGGTTTCATCGCAAATTGTATTGTATCTAGAGATGATGCTTCACACCTGATAGCAGAACATGTTCAAAAGCATTGAATCTACCGTAACATTTACAGAAACGTATTTTGGCATTTTACATTATACAAGCCAAAATCCCGGATAATCTATGAAATATGTTTATGTGAATGATGTTAGTGTACATGTATACATTATATATTTTTTTACTATTTTATAAATAGCGAATTAGCTGTTGCAAACAGCTTACCAACCTAAAGAATCTGTAATATAAATGCAAAATAGTAGTTATTGGCCTTACGTCTCGACCCTGTTCTTTCTCACAGGCAAAAGGGAGGATACAAAAATATGCCTTTGATAAAGAACATGCCATAGGTTCGAAACGTAACTGAGGCCAATATCTACTGTTTTGCATTTTCTTTTCTAGAAGACTGTTAAAAATCTTCAGTTGCGATCCATACAAACATACATGGGCACTGTGTTTGATACATATAAATGTACCTTTTATATAATCAGATATTTGTTTCATTAGACAATTTAAAGTTGTCATGCAATAGAATGATAAAAGTTCAATATGTCAACATAATAAAGTACTTTAAAATCATTTTTGAAGTGATGTTCTCTTTATTGCTTCCCTACCACTGCGTTTCAACAAAAATAAACTTGTGCCCACCAACGGTATTCAAGTAATCTGCACAAGAAGACTGGATGTCATCTCGTTTCTTAAAAACAACATTCAGGAGCCATGTGCAGGGCGTTAAAGATCTGAAATAATTTGTTGATATTGTTTCCTTGTTTCTTATAGGTTGTTACATATTTTGAGGGGCATCTAAAAAATCGGGTTAATATACCCCGAATATGGATTAATTAAAACGACTTCACATATTAAATATGGTACCTTCGTCGATGCGTTGTCTTTACATTTAGTCTAGGCTTATTTACCTGGTTTTATTTACCAGTGACTGCTGATTTACACGTGACGAATCTCCTTCAACACGTCTGCAGTGTTAGTCAAGATGTACATGTGTTTCCCAGGAAACGTGATCTTCTTGAATGGGTACTTTCTGGACCTCTGCAACGCCCAACCATCAAGCATTTCTGGAGATACGAACTTGTCCTGTTTCCCGCCAAAAACGGTGATGCCACATGTCAATGGTTTCTGATGCATGCACACGTAGACTTTGCACATACCAGTTGCTGCCTCTATGCAAGGTATCAACCTTCGCATCAGCGCTGTGTTGGAGAGTGTGCTGTTGTCTAGGAAGCTAAACTGGACATTCTCTTCCTTCAGCAAATTTGCAAACAGTGTAGGATGCGACTGCAGTGTCTTCTTCAATCTGTCAAATGTTCTAGTCTCAATTTGGAGCTCCTCTTGGTGAGGGTATGGCTCAGTTGGTGGGTACCAGGCACTGGTGAACAAATGGTTTGGACTCATATTGGCTTCGGCCTTCAGAAGGTGAGCAACTTCGAAGGCGATCAAGCTACCTATACTATGACCAAAAAATACAAATGGCGTGCCTGACAGCCGTGTCACTAACTCGTCGTGGATTGATCGTATGATATCGCGCATGTTTGTTAGTGGCTGTTCGTCATCCCGTCCTTCCCAGCCTGGGAGTTGAACCATTAACAGTTGGACGCCATATTGAATCAGAGGTCGAACCCAAGACGCAAACAGTGAAGGTCCTGCGCCGTTTGAAGGAAAGCAGACTAGCTTAATTTCAACTGATTCCGGTGCTTCACCTTCAATCACTGCAGCTTTCATGGTAGATGCCTGTGTGCCATTTCCCAAACTCTCAGCTCCGGTATCATCGGTCTTCGCCATTATATCAGTAGTTATGTTCTTCGCGAGCTGATCTATAGTGTTTTTATCATTTAGAAGATCAACAGCTCCAACGTTTACTTCAAATTGCTGTCTGATAATTTGGCTGAACTCTGAGGCCATAAGGGAATCCAAACCCAGAGACATAGGAGACGCATCGTACGGTACTGCGTCTGATAGCCCTAGATGCTGGCTTAAAAGCTCAGCCAACATTTGCTTGACTTTTTCTCGTGCTTTGGATACGGGAAGCTTCAGAAGGAGTTGTCGCAGGGTGCTGTCGGAGGCAGTGAGATACAAATCTCTGTCATGAAATATGTTTTTCATCAATGATATAGTTCCATGCTTTTCCTTGAAGTGTTGCATCATGAGGCCGCGGTGTCTTTTCGCATATAGCTTGCGATTAAAAAACCCTGAAATACCGAGTTGTGGAAGCCGTGTTGATAAAGCACAACCTATAATACGCATGACCTCTCCTGGGCTCATGCTTCCGACACCATCCTTTTCCCACAACCGAACAAGATCCTGGCGCACTGCAAATCCTACTTTGTTAATCACACCAATCTGCAAAGCAGTTGCTGGTAAGCCTCTACTGTGGCGATACTCAGATAATGCGTTCAGGAAGATATTGGCTAGGCAGTAGCTCCCTTGACCAGCATTTCCGATCAAAGATACAATAGAGGATGTCATTATGAAGTGCTCAAGTTCTATGCCTAGCTTCTGAGTTATCTGGTGCAACAGGAGAGCTCCATAGGCCTTAGCAGCCATCACACGGTTCCAAGATTCAGTAGTCACATTATAAAGAAACCCGTCACTGAAGACTGCAGCGCAGTGGAATATTCCCTTCAAAGTAGGCCAGTTATTGCAACCTCTCTGCATTTTCTTCAATTCTCTTTCTACATCAGTGACGTTGGAAATATCCATCTGAATATGTTGAATATGTGCATTGACCTTCGAAACTTGTTGAATAATCTCCTTGATTTCATCATTCATTGGTCGTCTGGAACCAATGTAGATGTATCGAGCCCCTCTGGATACCAGCCACTCAAGCAATTTGAGACCGAATCCACTGGTACCTCCAGTGATGAAATATGCAGAATGTTCATCAGCAATAAAATCATCTCGTTTAAGAGACAGTGGTAAAAGGACTTCCCCTTCTTCCACCTCAATAACCTCTTCCTCCGGAATGGGAGCATTTGAACCAGCAAGAGAAGACAATTCCCTGTGATTTCTGAGGGTACACATCAAATGACCTTTCGTTTTTGGATCAAACATCTTCCATAGATTAAACAAGGTATGTGAAATCTCACCAGAGGATAAACCATCAAATGCTGATGGGAGGTAAGAGTCAAACATCATCAACTTCATGTTGGGAGGGAGCATTTGGAGGCGTGTCATATTCTTCTGATGTTGTCTTTCCATAATCACTACAGTGGCGTTTTTCTTTAGCTTCGGTAGCAATGAATTCAGAGATGTACTCAAAGATGATGATCTAACAGACAGAAAAAGCACATCGATTGATGCTTCATCTACTTTGTTTACACATCTGACACTGGCATCCAAGTTATTCGTGCGTCGTTCTTCATGCTCATCCTTCAAAACTACTGCTTCAGCTCCCAATGCGGCGGCTAACCGTGCTGTTGCCAAATCACCACCATCAAGAGAGTCTAGCTTGAAAACCAGAAGCGTCCCAGAAAATATTGGAAGAACCTGGCTGAAAAAGATGGCTGATGGAAAGAAATCGTGTGCAATATTGATGGCTTCTGCACTCGTGATAAAGTCGGGCACTTCTGTAACATCACTGAACTTTGATTTCATAACTGGTAGGAAATTTTTACAAGTTTTAAGCCCTAAATACGTTCTACCCATTTCTGTCAAATCAGATTTCTTATCTGCCCTCCCTGAATACATACACAGAAGTGAGCCAGGGTTATTTTCATCATCTGAACTCTGAGTGGTGTAAACAGTAAAAGCTTCGACCTTCACCAGGAAGGACTCACTGTCAACTTCATCCGTAACTATCTGTCGGGATTTCTGAATGAAGACGCGGTTGTTATTAGAGGATGTTTGTGCACCTATTGACCAGCAACTCGTGGGTACAATGCCCGGACCTTTGGAGATGTTTTCTATCATTATTCGCGGGCTTAACAATTCCCATTCTTTTTCCTTTGCATCTTGATTTTCTTTTTGTGGGGGTGTTGGACCTCGGACTGCTAAGGCGTTTTCGTCATGCAGAAGACAGTCGGCCCTGTAGATGATTTCCCGCAGGACCATGGCACATTCTTCACTGCTGGATGTAATTGGTAAATCAATAACATTCCCTCTGATTGAAGGATCCTCGTGAGCCAGTATCATGACAAGACCCGGAAGAACTGCTGAAAAGGGATTAATATCGTCCTCTTGTTTAGCATGGCAGCCTCCCTTCGTGATGAGTAGTAAAGGAGGCTTTATCCCATCCACCATCTGAATAAGACCACTGAAAACAGCAGAGCAAAACAATGGACCTTCATCTTGGAATTTCTCGAACTGTGTTTGTGATATTACTGACTCCAAATTAAGTTCAAAGCAGGAAACATCAGTTTTCATCATGATCAATATGTCAGAATCTAGATTTTCATAGAGTGTCTTCATAACCTTCTGTGTGGTATCTCCCTTACCATCCAATACTGTTACATTAACGTTATCATCTTTCAGAAGACGTATCAAGGAAGTACTTGTATCTGTCTCGTCGGTAAAGATTACTACCTTTTTGACAGGTGCATTCATTAACGGCTTTACTGTGGTTGTCAGGGAACCAACGCTTTCCCACAATATACTCCATACTTGTGGCTCAACCTTGTCAGTTTGAATGGTTTCAAAAACAAGCTCCTTGACTGAGCAAAATACCTTCTTCGTGTCTGCGTCTGCCACATCAATGTTACAAGAAGATTGACGGTATTTATCATTCACCTTCAAGTGAATTATCACTCGTGGTGGGATCACAGTGTAAAGAATTACCTTACTCATACTTTTAGGAACACGGTACACTGATTGCCATGCTTCTCCTGATAGTTTATGTACTCGTTTTGCCGCCTCTAAAAGGAGCACAGCAAATGACTGTAAAAGGCTGTCCATGAAGGCCGGATGATACATGTAACGATGAAATTCCCTCTTCACACTGGGAGGAGCTTCTGCATACACTAAACCCTCCAGGCCGTCCTCTGACACTGAAAAGACTTTAACACTTCTAAATGTGGGTCCTAGTTGAAAACCACACTCTCTCGCTAAGCTGTAGAAATCTTCAACAGTTAGAGAGCGTGTGCAGTTTTGGGAGATACTAATGACATCAATAATTTTATCTGATGCCCTAAATTCATCACCTACGGGACGATTGATGTGAAGATGGCAATGCTGTGTCCACTTCTTCCTCAAAGATTCATGACTTCTGAGTGTGAAAAGATACTCATCTGATGTCTTCTCCTCTACGGTCGACTCTAAGCAGCCTTCACAGTCAGGCGCAAACATAAAACGTTCGAACACCAGTTTACTGAGTGTCAATGGATAACGGTTGTTAAACAACGATCTGGCTGCCGCAAAAGCCGTCTCTGTAAAGGCAGCAGCTGGTACAATCACTGCACCTTGCAACACGTGGTCTTTTACCCAAGGAACCGTAGAAGCGTTCAGATCAGCGCGCCATATTTTTACCGGTAATTCACTAAGGTAGAACGTCTCTTTTGGCTCACCAAGTAGAAGATGAACTCCTTCCTCAATAGGAAACAGAAATATCTTTCTTGCAGTTTGCGTAATATTTGAACATTTCTGTCGCTGCCAGGGGTAGTGTGGGATCGATACAATGCGGCAAACGTTGGGTTTAAACCAATGTCCAAAGTCCACTTTTAGGCCGTTTGTATGAAGCCTCATCTGTGACAACAACATGTTTTCTGAATCAAGTGCCATAGAATTAGTGTCTCGGGGTCTAACTAAAGACCCAGTAGTAACGAACTTACCATCTGTATCTTGAAACTCTGTACATGTGTCACGAAGGGCGGGAAGAAGTGATGGATGAGGACCAATCTCAATGAATACACGGTAACCATCTTTTGCAAGTTTCTGTGTAGCGTCCATGAAGGAGACTTTTTGTCGTATGTTCTGAAACCAGTACTCTGGTGAGTTAGCTTCCTCGAATGTTAGGTACCGCCCGGTGACAGTGGACATCATTGGGAGTGTTTTGCTCCTAGCTGCTACAATTTGGATTTTTAGGAACTTACCTACATTCTTAATGAAAGGTTTCTTAACCACATCCTGCTGTTTGCTGTGGAAAGCATTATTAACCTTAAGTACAACACACTTTACGTTATCTTTCTTAAGATCATTTACCAAACCTTCGACAGAGGAGCCGTCTCCAGAAAATACAATTTGACCTGGGCTGTTAATAGCTGCCACATCAAGCAACCATGATCGCTTCTCTTTGCTAGGTGGAGTGCGTCTTCCACACGGTGTAGAACAGCCACCATCTTGCCTGAACCGCTGGTCTTTCGTAGTTCTCTCCCTCTTCGGTAGATGAGCTTCACAGCGTGTTCCAAGCTGAGAAATCCTGCTGCATAGGCTGCTGCAACCTCTCCAACACTGTGTCCAACCACTGCATCTGGTACCACGCCACACTCCCTCCAAAGATCCAGTAGACCGATAGCCACTGCACATAGACATGGCTGGCTGATATCTGTTTGAGGGGGAACAACTTTTATTTATTCTTTGTAATAATGGGCAGACTGTTTGAAATAACTGTGGAAGATTCGGTGACATTATGCCTATATTTCCTTTTATTATGAACAAAATGTGTCAGCTTTGTTTGATGTGGGTCCTCTTTTTCACTCTGGGAACTCCCTGTTTGTTGAAGACGTCCGGATAATGAAGTCCAGATAATGATCATAAAGTTCATAGCAGTGAACCATTGATTGGCCCATCAGAGCTCTTATTAAGAGCCTTCTGTTTGATTATATATTTCATTCTGTTCAATGACCTAGTTAATGTCTGTTGAGCTATTGTTCACAATTGCTCCCAAAAAACGTTTACAAACTTCTAGAATGGCTATTAACAGTTAATCATGTACATACCTGTTTTATTAATTTTCTCGTGATTCTCCTCCTTCGTGAGCATGTAAACCAATGACCACTTAGCTCCGCACTTACGCAGCAAATCATCAATAACCTACAAAACCATAAATAATTTTGTTATAATTTAACATAATTCCAGATGTTTACTTTTATGTTGGATTTGTTTTCAAGATTTTAAGGAAAATATTTATTTACTTCTTACAAATTACAATATTATAATTTTAATTATTTATAAAAGCTCACCTTCATCTTTGAAGCAAATACAGGTTGTGTGTGCATAAGCTCTCTTGCCATGCCCCACCACTGTGTTCCCATACCAGAGAAAACGAAGACAATTTGCTGTTTGGTGTCAGCAGCTGCTGGAGCTACACCGTCGACGTATCGAGCTGAATCCTGTGTTGCATTGTCTAGTTTGATCTGGAGTTGCTGAAGAGCATCTTCCCTGGATCGTACGGCAAATCCAACACGGTAGGTGTGGTGATGGGAGCGAACAGCGGCCGTATACAGAGATTCGTAAAAATATGTGTTGTTCATGTTTGCAGCTTCTGTAAGAAAATCCTTCCAGTCCTGGATTTTCTGGTGGAAACATCCAGGCTGGCTGCTGACAGGAGGAGGCAGCTCAAAAGTAGCCTGCCTGTTATCAGAATTCATGCACCCCTTGGAAGTGTTCAGCCTCTCCAGAACAAGGTTGGCGTTTGCTCCACCAAATCCAAAAGAACTGCAGCTGGCAAGGAACCGACTGTCTTCCTTGGGCCAAGGGGTCAATGTTTTGGGAATGCGGATATTAAGAGCTTCAAAGTCGACGTTTTCATTTGGTGTTTTAAAGTGTACTACGCTTGGAATACTCCGTTGATGTAGACACAAGGCGACTTTAATCACGCCTGCCACCCCTGCTGCACCCTCGGAGTGTCCTAGGTTGGATTTAACAGAACCAATGTAGAGCGGAGGGTGCAGAGGTCCACGTGGTCTTCCCATCACTTCACCCAAGGCGCCAGCCTCGGTCGTATCGCCAACTCTTGTTCCAGTACCATGGGCCTCTGCGTAGACAATGTCACAAGGATCTACTTTAGCAATGTGACAGGCAGTTTTCACCAAATCAATCTGTGCTCCAAAACTGGGGTTTGCAATCCCTGGGGTGCGACCATCATTACTGAGTGCACCCCCTCGCAAGACAGCATAGACACGATCTCCATTTCTCAAAGCATCGTCCAAAGGTTTCAGAACAATGACACCAGCTCCTTCACTGCGGGAATATCCATCGGCTGCTCGGTCGAAACTTTTGCACTTCCCATCTGCTGAAAGCATGCCAGCCTGACAAAATCCAATACTGGCAGTAGGAGCAAGTATTAGATTAACACCACCAGCTAACGCTATGGGACAGGATTTTTGTTTTAGTGCCTCGCATGCTAGGAAGATTGAATAGAGAGAAGACGAGCAAGCTGTGTCCACTGAGAAACTAGGCCCACGGAGGTCAAATTCGTAGGAGATACGGTTGGACACCATGCAAGAATTGGTACCAGAATTGCTGTATTGGTTCATATTGTGGTAAGGTGTGCTTGCAAATGAAGTGTATTCCTGGGCTGTCACGCCCATATAGACACCAGTCTTTGATCCTCTTAGCGAAGACGCTGGTATCCCAGCATTCTCAAGTGCCTCCCAAGTGACTTCAAGAAGCAATCTCACTTGGGGATCAAGATGGGCTGCCTCTTCTGGAAAAGGAGAAGTGCAAATAAATTCGGTTTGGCTTAAATTATGGAAACAGTAACTGCATGTGTTTGAAGAAAATGGGTTGAAATATCCATACATATTTTTTTTAAATTGTGTTACCTTACCTGGTGGCATCTTAAAGAACTGTCGGTCGAACATGTACGGATTCTGCAAGATATATCCACCCTTTTGGATGTACATTTTCCCTGTTGTCTTCTCTCCGGGACTCAGGAAGTAGCTGGCATCAAAACGGTCAGGTGGTAACGTTGTGGTACAATCCAGGCCCTTGACCAACATCTCCCAGAATTTTTTGACGCTGTCGACTCCGTTGCCATAGCGACAGCCAATACCCACAATGGCAACTTGTTTATTTCGGTCGGAGGGTTGACTTTTGGCTTCCATGTCTGTATCACAGTCTGGACTCGATGTCTTTGACTGTGTTCTGGACATATAGGATGGGACATAAGTAGAAAGAAGGAAAAAAGACGTGCTTGTTTAAGTGCTCAGCTATCATAACTGTTGTGCAGAATATAGGTTAGTTGATAGACCACACAATGGCATCGTGTATCTGACATTATAACATATTTTTCATTCTGCCATCCAATATAATATAAAAATTTCAAATAATTACATCAGGCATGGCAGACACAAAATTATTACAAAAATAACACAGAAACGTAAACATAGCAGCCAGTATTCTTACATGGTGGGACATTGGAAAAAGCCAATCTAAAGAATCCAAAAGGTGTTGAAGAGGGAAGACAGGAGATTAATGACAAAGGAAAAGTTCCCAATATATTGATGACAAAATAATGACTAATCTACTCCAAATAGTAATTATTGGCCTTACATTTCGAACCTAGCAGGATCTTTCTCAAAGGCAAAATGAATAATATACAAACATTCACATATACATAAAAAGTGGGCGGAAGTTAGTCATGTGTGAAAGGAACACAAAAGAAGAAGGTACAAGTAGCACAGTCACGTACTGGTCCTAGGACTGGACAAAAGTATGGATTAAACGTGAACAGATAAAGGTCCATGGCAAGCAGGAGTTTGTGGCTGGAAGAAGACAGTAAAAAAAATTGATGGAAAGGAAAGAGGCAGACAAGTAGGTTATGATAAAACAAATAGAATAAACAAGCAAACAAATTTAAAGACTTGGAAAAGGTCTATGGAGAAAGAAAACAAGAATTTATTTTAAGATTCTGACTCCATAACATGCTCCTAACATCTGGAAGTACACCTAAACATTCCATATTAATTTGAGGAATGGAACTGTCATTAGTGGGAGGGACCTCAGCTCGGACAAGGATGTCCCTCAGGCTAGGAGGGCGTCTGAAAGAAATAATGGGGTCTTCGGGTATTGCACGATGGAGGAGATCTGAGGAGTGGAGGATATGTTGGTTAGCACTGGTAATCTGACGTATGGAGGGTAGGGAGGGATGATAAGTAATAACAAGAGGAACCTTCTTATTGCCACAGCCTCGGGTTTTATTGCACTGCATAACTTGCAGTCGCAAACTGTTTCTAACTATTCACGACTACTATTCGCGACTAACACTGCCAATTACACCGTTTTGTCTAGGCACTGCTGGTACTGGTAAACTTTGTAGCATTCAGGAATAGTACTCACGGGTAATGCCTTTGAGGAAGCCGACACGGCTGGCTGGATGTGGCTGCAGTGACCTGCTGAAGCTGATAATATCAAAGGCATGCCGCGTAATACATAACAGTCTTGCTATTGAGGTGCAACTCGACGTTTCGATCAGGTATGCTCTGATCGGCCTCAGGTTTCTCCTGCGGACGATCAGCGCATACTGATCGAAACGTCGAGTTGTACCTCCAGTTCTTCAGAACTAATTACTACTCAATTGAGATTCCACATGGTGTCACCGCAATTAGTCTTACTTATCATCCTCACCGTGGAAAGCTACAAGTTTTACCAAGTCTTGCTATTGTTCAGTTCGTGGGTTGTTCCATGTTTAAAACACTTCAGAGTAAATGTAATATGTTGTATTGTGTATGAAGAAGGATAAATCACTTTGCCTTGGCCAACAGAAGAAATACGTATCTACTGGCTATTTAATGATGGGAATTCTAAATTATAAGGTAAAGTTAAAAACAAATGCTAGCTTCCTACTTCACTAGGTGATTAGTACTTGTGAATTCAATCAGTATAATGCATGGGAAAATGTAACAGAGGGTTCTCCCCACATACAAACTAGCGTATCGGCCTGATACGCAAAGATTCATGGGCGATACGCTGCCAAAATTGCCGAGCACATTTTTCCACCCGATACGCTATATTCTTTGAGTACCTTTACTGTTCGTAGTGAAAAGAGTTTTCCGGTGATAATAAGTAATATATTCAAACTTTCGTGTACACTCCTCCAACGAACACGCTGTTTACATGTCAGCATGTTTAACGTAACATGAATGCAGCATGCATGCACCAAACAGCGATTCGCTGATTCCCTTGAAAGATGCTTCTTTTCCAAAGACGAGCACCAGTGAAACCATGGTGAAACATCGACCCAAAAAATCATGAATATGCAACATATGCACATATTCATGATCGAACAGCCAATGAGAAAAATAATAAAAATAGCAACTATGCAAATCTATCCAATCACGACACGCGGAAATGGGCACGTGATATTAGGATCCTGAATTACAACCTCGTGCACAATGCATACACAGTCTGCAACTCAAAGCATGAACCAAAAATAACAGGCATAGTGCGGGGCACACCATAGAAGCTTTGTATTTTTGTGAACAACGAATAACGTCTGAAGAGTGGCCCCTACATGAGCATAAATACTGCTTACAATGGTGATTTTTTTGTTTCGTCTGTAGGACTGATTGATTTGAAATAATAGGGGTGACCGTTAACATACTGGCATTACTCTTCATGACGACTTGAATACAATTCGATCGCGTTCATTTTATTACGTTTAGGTGGACTTCCCTCTGTCGATATGGGATAAACATAACCATGCGCGTGAATAAGCATGTGCTGTGCTGTAAGTTCCCACGCTGCCAAAGCAATAACAAACTTATATAACGTGACGACCATTGGATTTTCACTTACAAATTATTTCAAGTACAATTTAGCAAGAAATAAAGAGGAAACAACAACAGGCATTCAAGAACTCAATGTATGTATTTGTATATTGTCTGAAGCTTACAAATAGGCCAGAAATTACTATAAAAGCACATGTTTTCGTACTTAAACCGCGGGAAAAAATTGCTAACTATTCGCGAATAGTCGAATATTCGCGAAATGTTGCCGCGCGATTAATCGAATAGTAAATTTCACTATTCGCCCAGGCCTATTTCTGACACAACAATTGCAGTCTGAGCTATAACTTTGAGGAATTTTAATGAAAAATCTTCATTAGTGTTTAGTAGACTTAAATTACCTGAAATTGTTTAAATGCACGAGCTTTTAGTTGGTGTGTTTATGTATGATTTCACTCAATAATTTACCATATTCACCTATAGGGGAAATTTACTAACAACATCTGTTAAATCTACCTGCTCACGTATCCACCAAGAAGTGCACGTATCCACCAAGAAGGTGCTCAAGGCGCTGTTACAATGCAAAACAACAGAATGAACAACAAACAAACAATTATTTATATTAACAAAATTATATGAATATTAAAATAAATAGTAACAAGTAGTGAAAACAGATTTCAGTGTGGGCTGAAAACGACTAAATGTGATAAAAGCACTATACGCATGACAAATCAAATGAGAAAGCAAGCGCCCTCCGCTTGTCTGAAACTTTCGTTTACCGCTGGTACTCCATTGTCGAGACGTACATTCCGGTGCATGTTCCCACAGGTGAATAATTAACTTCCAACAGGTAGACAGAAACAAACATCTATTTAAACACTTGGCGGTAGACAGGAATAAAGATGCTGTGCATTCTTTGTAATGAGCCCGGTCACGCAAACTCGTCTATGAGGTATGTAAACGATTGTTTTAAGGGCCTGTCCCACTTGGGCGACTTTTTAGGCGACTGCTGGCGACCGTCATAGTCGTAGCAGGTCGCCGAAAACCGGCGACTGGACCCCCCTACGACCAGGCACGTGCATACATAGGTCCCAAAGGGTGCTTGAGCCCCTGCCCTTTTTGCCTAGTATAAAAAGTGCCCTTTTTAGCCCAAGGTTTTTGTTTTTGTTTTTGTTTGAATGAATTATTAAGTTCCTGTTGCGCATAGACTGCCCTGCGTAGTTGAAAGATGTCAGGATAGAATAAAATTAGAATAAATATTAGGTCAGCAGAGATGCCCCTTACTATTCCTGTGCACGGGCCTGCATGTGCCCCTCCGCGAAACTAGATTTCACGCATAGCCGCGCGCGCCTATACGTCTTTGATAGGCAGGCACACGCTGTCACTGAAACACGAAATTGACATCCCGCTCCCACTCGAGACCTATGTCTTACAGTTAGCCTACTTCAAAGCAACTACTACACTTACTTCATTAGGTAGGTAAGCTATTTGCCCCAATACATGTTCATTTTCGGTTTTGTGTTATTGGTGCACTTTATGATTGTTTGACTAGGCGGAGCTCCGTTTTCTTGTGCAAATATCAGGTGATATGATACGTTTATTATAAATTTGAGACTTAAGGGGATAATTAGACTTGGTGGACTTGGTCCTTGACTATAGGCTCACTCACCACCAGATCAGATTGTAAATGAAAACCAGTCATCAACATAATCTGATCTGATTGTAATGTTAAAAACCATATTATGCGTTTTTATTAATAAATAAACGCCCAAATTTTTTTAGCTCGCGCGCTACGCGCGCTCGCATGGAATTACACTGCCCTTTTCAGACTCTGAGCCCCTGCCCCTCTACAACCCTGTGCACGTCCCTGCCTACGACAATGTCTACGACAAGCTACAACAACCTACCACCTAGTCGACGTCAAGCTACCAACAACCGGCGACCCAATCGTCGCGACTAAGGACGACCACACCTACGACAACCTACGACCACACAGGCCACAACCGAAGTCAACCTACGTCCACCCGCGACAAGCTACGACAAGCTACGACTCTGTCGGCGACAACTGAAGACAAATGAAGAGAATTCACTTGACTTCTCTTGACGCCAGTACCTGTCGCCGGTTGACGTAGGTTGACGTAGTAGTCGCCAATGGAATTCATCGAGGTCAGCACCGGCGACAACCTACGTCACCTGGCGACAACCTACGACAGCACCTACGTCAGTAGAAGTCAAGCTACGCTCATTGGCGTCAAACCCACTGTCGCCGAAAATTTTTGAACATTTTGAAAATCCCGCGGCGACCACAAAGAGGCTACGAGTCTTTGGGCGACTGAGGAGACTACTCCCGACCATACAGGCGACACCCCGGCGACCATGTGGCGACAGCCTGGTCGCTTGTAGTCGCCTAAATAATCGCCTAAGTGGTACAGGGCATTGACCCTATCAAGTGTTGGCAATAGCTGACGCCATTGGGTTGACGTCGTCGTCCTCGAGCTCATTTCCGCAACACTGATTGGTTACTACAAATACTTCATTTGATCGCGTACTTGATCACATACATTGTACACTGTTGGTGGTGCCCTCCGCTAGATGCATTGGTGATCTGTTGAGGCTTTATGCAAATTTGTCGGTTTATTATTTTGTCTAAAATATTCCTTTTTACACAGCATAATATTAGTCAAACTTGCTTTTATCACTCAGTGCAGAATGTGTATCTGCACCACTGGGCTAATTTCATAGACTACCAGCCAACCTGCGTACAGTTATTTTTTGCTGTGAAACGATGTCCAATTGCAGCCAAATTGCTGGATCGATTAGAATTCTGCCGTGCTGTTTTTAAACAACTTTTTCACACAGGGTATGGACATTTGCCCGATTTGTGAGGCCTGTCTTTGCCACCATATATTGTATGTGGAAAACTTGGTCCCCGCGTATACATGTATCATATATTTACCTATTGGCAAAAAAATAATAAACCGGAGACTTTTTGGCCTAAAACAGATTACATCAAACGGTTTACTGATGGTTACTCAGTTTACTGATGGTTACTCAGTTTACTGATGGTTAGTCAGTTAACAAGACATCCAACACAAACCAAACTGATAACTGACTTTTGAAAAAAAAAATGAATTCAGTCAACATTTATGCACTGAATAATCAACCATGTTTCATCTTATCCCACTGTGAGTGAGACTGCTTTCATCATGAATACATAAATTTTCATTAGCATTTAGAACAAAATTTCCCCCAAATGGTATCAAAACACTCACAAATTTCAATTTGTGACTAGAAAAGTTAAACCAATCCTATTCATAGGCCTTTTTAACAAAAATGGTCGAATTGTAATGTGACACTTTCTTGGTGTAAAGCTGACGATATTGTCAATCTTCCCATGAAATGATTTTCTCATGGTGCTGTCACTTTTGAGAAATGTTGTATAATTTGCATTTCGAATTTAAAAAGAAAGTACTCTTTCCAACAATCCATGTTATAATAAATGCATGTTTACAATGTTCTCGTTTACGTTACACTGTACTGAGCTGAAGCTTTCACATGATGGATGGATGTTCAATGGTTTGTTTGCACATGAAAATTCGGGGGGGGGGGGCTAAATACCAACAATTTCCTGAATTTACCGACACGCCACAGACACTATTTAACTGACAAGTGGGGGCAGTTTCCCTCTTCCCCGGCCCCCTGGCTATGCTACTGATATTGTCATTATCATAGATATCAAAGTTGTAAACAAAAAAAGTTTTTTCAAGCATACCCACAGATTTAAATTTTAAGGCAATTAAAAAGGTCAGAAAGTGATGACAAGATGGATGGATAGACAGTTGTGCATAGTATTACTGAGTTAAATTTATTGGTCCTTTTAGTCTGATAATTCGCTATGGTTAAAAACGAACGCAATGAATATCAATATTTTTCTCAGTCGGCATTTAGAGCCTCAGTCGGCAAATGAAGCATCGAAGGTATTAGAACAAGGGTTGGTCCAGATGAATTTTCAGTCGGAAAATGCCTTGGTGAGGCCCCACCCCCCACCCCTCGTTGAACGACTTAAGAGAGTGTCCATTTTGAGGGAAAACAAAGTAAATTTGTCTGTTCATATTAGTTTTGTGTCGGTAAATTTAACCCCCAAAATATCCTGGCTACGCCACTGATGTCAGTCGCCAAATTGGCTTCCACACCCCCAAGAAAATGCCTTCGCTACGCCCCTTAATATATGGATTACCATGGGCGAGCGGTTTAGAGCATCGGATTTGTGTTCTGATGGCTGAGTGGGTTCGAATCCCAGCCACAACCGGGGTGCTTGTGTCCTTGAGCAAGACACTTTACCATAATTACTTCTCTCCACGCAGGGGTAAATGGGTTCCTGTGAGGGCAGAGTTGGTTGTTGTGTTTGATTAGCCCTATATGCGCTGTAATGGCAGCAATTGAGCTGTATACTCCCCAGGGAGCTGAGATGGTTTCAGGATTGATTTATGAGCCTGGTGAGCAGGGGTAATAATATAATGCGCCTTGAGCACCAGTTTGGTGGATACGTGCGCTATATATAAGTGCGCTATATATAAGTCCACATTATTATTATTAGGTGTTCGGGCATGTGCCCGAAACACCTATTGTTTTTGTACGTTTTTTTTTTTAGGTGTTCGGGCATGTGCCCGAAACACCTATTGTTTTTGTACGTTTTTTTTTTTTTAGGTGTTCGAGCGACAGCGCGAACACCTCTTGTTTTTGTTCGGTTTTTTTTTTTTTTTTTAGGTGTTCGGGCATGTGCCCGAAACACCTATTGTTTTTCTACGTTTTTTTTAGGTGTTCGGGTATGTGCCCGAAACACCTATTGTTTTTGTTCGGTTTTTCAGGTGTTCGGGTATGTATCCGAAACACATATTGTTTTTGTACTTTTTTTTTTTTTTTTTTTACGCCTCCTCCTCCTCCTCCCCAACGTCTGTCCACAAAAAAACACATACTTGCAAACTTCACATGAACTTGAAACTTGGCATGTACTTAGAACTTAACAAGTAGATGAAACTCGAGTTGTGAGTGACCCCAATTTGACCTTACTTCCTGTCCAAACCGGAAGTCAAAGTTTAATATATAAAAAAAATCATATCTCAACAACCACAACAGGTAAATTGAAATTTTTTGCACCATTGTATAGATTGTTAATTGTCGAAAAATATTTACAAAAACATGACCCCAACTTGACCTTACTTCCTGTCCAAACCGGAAGTCAAAGTTTAACATTTAAAAAAATCATATCTCAACAACCACAAGAGGTAAATTCAGAGTTTTTGCACCATTGTACAGATTGTTAATTGTCAAAAATATTTAAAAAAACATGACCCCAATTTGACCTTTACGTCCTGTCCAAACCGGAAGTCAAAGTTTAATATTAAAAACTATCATATCTCAACAACCACAAGAGGTAAATTCACAATTTTTGTACCATTGTACAGATCGTGAATTGTCAAAACATATTTAGAAAAAGGTGACCCCAATTTGACCTTACATCCTGTCCAAACCGGAAGTCAAAGTTTAATATTTAAAAAAATCATATATCAACAACCACAAGTACTAAATTGACATTTTTGCACCATTGTATAGATTGTTAATTGTCGAAAAATATTTACACAAAGGTGACCCCAATTTGACCTTAATTCCTGTCCAAACCGGCAGTCAAAGTTTAATATTTAAAAAATCATATCTCAACAACCAAAACAGGTAAATTCACAATTTTTATACCATTGTACAGACCGTTAATTCTCAAAAGATATTTACAAAAAGATGACCCCAATTTGACCTTACTTCCTGTCCAAACCAGAAGTCAAAGTTTAATATTTAAAAAAATCATATTTCAACAACCACAAGAGGTAAGTTCACAATTTTTGTACCATTATACAGATCGTTAATTGTCGAAAAATATTTACACAAAGTTGACCTCAATTTGACCTTACTTCCTGTCCAAACCGGAAGTCAAAGTTTAATATTTAAAAAAAATCATATCTCAACAACCACAAGAGGTAAATTTACATTTTTTGCACCATTGTATAGATTGTTAATTGTCCAAAAATATTTACACAAAGGTGAACCCAATTTTACCTTACTTCCTCTCCAAACCGGAAGCCAAAATTTAATATTTTAAAAAATCATATCTCAACAACCACAAGAGGTAAATTCACAATTTTCGTACCATTGTACAGATCGTTAATTGTCAAAAAATATTTACAAAAAGGTGATCCCAATTTGACCTTACTTCCTGTCCAAACCAGAAGTCAAAGTTTAATATTTAAAAAAATCATATTTCAACAACGACAAGAGGTAAATTCACAATTTTTGTACCATTGTACACATCGTTAATTGTCAAAACAATTTTACACAAAGGTGACCCCAATTTGACCTTTACTTCCTCCCGAACACCTAGAGTTTGTGTAAACAAACTCGAATTTCTAGTTAGTTTTTTTAGGTGTTCGGGTATGTGCCCGAAACACCTATTGTTTTTGTTCGGTTTTTTTAGGTGTTCGAACGCGCAGCGCGAACACCTATTGTTTTTGTACTGTTTTTTTTTTTTTTTTTTTTTTTTTACTTCTTAATCTCAGTGGCGACTGTCCGGCAACAAAGGCATCCTTGCAAAGCATTTACAGCCTTCAAACCTAACACATGAACAGAACATAACAAGCTGACGAAACCGTTTTCTGTGACGTCATGATTACGTCATCAGGTGTCGAATTACGCTAAAAAGTAAAATATTTAAAACGTTTCATATACGTTGCAGGAAAAAATCAAAGTTCGTATAGCGCCGCAAGGCTACGAAACGCCAGTCTGGGCTATGGGCACAACGTACACGAAACAGCGTCAATATCGATTGTACATGGAGATCCATTGTAACCAAATATCGTGTAGTACACGATATTTGGTTACAATGGAGCTGCATGTACAATCGATATCGACGCTGTTTGCTGTGTGGGGCCATGGCCCAGACGTCATTTTTTTAGGCTGTAAAAATGGATCGCCAACAGTACAGGGTCATAAAAAGAGTAAGTATTTTGAAGTTACTTTTTCAGAGGATTTCCTGTATTTATCTTCGTGTTTTTATACAAGAAAAACCATTTTTTTAAGCTGTCCATTCGTCGTTGCATGCATTGTGCCTGTTTAACTAACATGACTAACGTTAGTTAGGCCTACGTGCATGAACATACTTTGGACAGTAAACAACTAACAAAATATGAACAGATGTCACCAAAATGTATTTAGAATATAAATAAGGATAGGAAAATTCAGTTGTTAAGGTTATGGCAATTATTCAGTAGAAATTTTATGCCATATATTTTGTAATTTTTGTTTTCTCCAAAAATCTTCAGTTTGTGCACAAATTAAATAAGTAGCCTAGCGATTGTTTACTACACTTTTCCTTAATTTTGTACCCTTCTCAGATACAAATAAACTTACATAGACAATTATTTCACATCAAAAATGCACAATATTCATGACACAATACATGTACTTCATGCTCCCCGCGAGGCCTCTCTCAGACATCACTCACATCACAATCACATGAAATTATATGAGACTCTGCAATTTCCTTAAATACCTTTCTCTTTTGATGAGAGTTTCGTGCGAGAACATTTCTTTAATTTATTACACATTGTCAAGAATAATTGTGTGCAATTTTGAAAACAAACCAATGCCCTTTTCAATTTCAATGGTCCAGCTACTCTAAAATTATACACTATTTTCCCCATTCCCATAAATTAGAACTTCTCTGAATTTTCAAATACTTTATTCTTGGTCCATGTACTTATAAAACCTTCCTATTTTTTACAGCATGTTCACTGTGACATATTATTTTCCTCATTCACATAAATTAGAACTTCTCAGAAATTTCAAATACTTTATTCCATGTACTTCCATAAAACTTAACTATTATTTTTTACAGCATGTTGACTCCGATGTATCATGGCTCAGACTGAGTTCCAGCCAACAGTACCCCAACACGGCGTTGACACCACATCCAAATGCAGTATCGTAACTGTTCAAGTCATCAACAATCTTGGTATGGTTTAACGTCTTATGTTAACAGATCGTTTGAGAAGGGGTCTTCATACTAATGATGAACATTTCATTTAGTTTTAATGGTTGTTTATTACAAAAAATTAAGGTTTAGTATAATTTGTTATTATTTTTTGCTATAGCAGTACTGGCATTTCAGTCCAAGAGAAGGGGTGTATCTGATAACCACCTTTCCAATCCATGTCAGTTAAACAACATTTATTTAAATGTAAGCCCTTACTCCTATTTTCAATCTTAAATCTTTTTTTTAGAAAGGACAGAAACATCTTGCAACTTCAGCTATGCAGAATTGATGCTGGGTGTGATTTTCGACATAATGAAGCACCAGTCGTCGGTCAATGGAATTGGTAATTTGGGCCCCCTTATACTTTTATTGCTTGTTTGCCCCTCCCCTTCCCTAGTTCTTGGATTCTATAGTGCTGCAATGATAGACCAAAGAATTGTAGAGAAAAAAAACCCAAATGTGTTGGTTCATCACCAGTGGCAGTACATGCCATCACCAAGAACTTGGGGGAGGGGGCAGACATTTTATTCTAAAATTACCGATTCCATTGACAACCCTTGAATGTCACCCATTCTGAACTGTCACTAAATCGTACATACAGAGCGTACATTTATTATAAATGCAGGTTGATTCTGTTTTCTTATCAACAAAGGATCATGGTTGGGTTCATTTACACTGAAGTCATTTCACTTGTTACATGTGTAAGACCATGTACACTCATTTCTAGATTGTTTACAATTAGGTTAAACAGGTCAACAAAGTGGTTTCAATTGTGGGGGAGGGAAGTGTGTAACCACAAAAGTCAAGTTATGAAACCCAACAGACAGTTAAAATAAATATGTATTTCATTGCTTTATTAGCAATTTACAAGCACCCATACAACTCTTTGATTATTTCAATGTCTAACAATTTATGTACAAAATGGCATCTGATCTTTACAGACATTTTGCCAATCATGTGTACAGCCTTGAAAAGTTAAAAATCAATGTATAATTTGTTTTCAAATTTTATAAATAATTTTTTAATTATTTGCGGTATAGGTGAAAACAAAGACAGTTTATAAGCATGTCACAATAAGGAGATGCTTGATTACAGTGTCACTATCATTGTCAATTTATCATTATATTTTTGTTATAAACTTAACCTGAAAGTGAAGTATATTATAAATAAAGATTAAATTTATTTTTGTACAAGACTTAATACCAAGAGATAAATACTAATGTTGGCTTCATTTAAATCTAAAATTGAAAGGTTTTTCCATAAACAAAGTGAAAATGGCAACCAATTATCAGATTTGATCCAGTGGATATATATTCTGTTTTCTTGTCAACAAAGGATCATGGTTGGGTTCATTTACACTGAAGTCATTTCACTTGTTAGTAAGACCATGTACACTCATTTCTAGATTGGTTACAAGTAGGTTAAACAGGTCAACAAAGTGGTTTCAATTGATTGTGGGGGAGGGAAGTGTGTAACCACAAAAGTCAAGTCATGAAACCCAACAGACAGTTAAAATAAATATGTATTTCATTGCTTTATTAGCAATTTACAAGCACCCATACAACTCTTTGATTATTTCAATGTCTAACAATTTATGTACAAAATGGCATCTGATCTTTAGGTTGTAATTCTGTAGTATGGATGCAGCTACAGACATTTTGCCAATCATGTGTACAACCTTGAAAATGTAAAAATCAATGTAGAATTTGTTTTCAAATTTTATACATTATTTTTTAATTATTTGCAGTATAGGTGAAAACAAAGACAGTTTATAAGCATGTCACAATAAGGAGATGCTTGATTACAGTGTCACTATCATTGTCAATTTATCATTATATTTTGTTATAAACTTAACCTGAAAGTGAAGTATATTATAAATAAAGATTAAATTTATTTTTGTACAAGACTTAATACCAAGAGATAAATACCAATGTTGGCTTCATTTAAATCTAAAATTGAAAGGTTTTTCCATAAACAAAGTGAAAAGGGCAACCAATTATCAGATTTGATCCAGTGGATATAATTACATTTAATTTTGTTTGAATTGGGAATTATTTACTTTTGACAAAAACTCTTCTGCGGGGGGCAGTGGAAGATGGAAAGCACGGATGCAAGCTTTCTTCCAACTTTATCATGTAGTAGTTATAAGCTTGTTTTCTAATGAAAGGCTACTTAGCTGAAGGAAAGGAAAGGGGAAATATTTATATGGTCTTCCATGCTTCAGTGCCTTCAGTAACCCCAAACTACCCCAAACAATTTAACCCACACTTCCTGCTCTTTGAATTTGCAGCCAAGTTTAATCCAGTTACTATATATGTAGTCCCCTTCTATCCTAAATCAACTTTGTGACTTTATGCCAATAATAACGTTGAATAGGTTGATCTGGCTACCTACAACCCTGGCAAACTATTTTCATATGAGTGATTTTTAATGTTGATTTATCATCTAGCATGGTTTTTTTGAAAAGCATGTGTTGGGCTAGTGTCAATATTTAAAATAAAAAACATTGTGTTCCAAGTCACACTTGTTAATTTCTAATTTACTGCTTAAATCTCACAACATTTCCAAGTTCAACAGCCAATATCTCAAGAACTAAATGACCTATTAGAAAACAAAAAACACAATTGAATTCCTTACATTAATAGCTTGTAATTCTTGTGAAATGAGTTACCATAAATGCTTGCCAATGGTCCAATTAGTGGCACACGAAGTAACGATTTTTACAAATTTTAAAAGGTCATAGCTTCAATTTAATGTATAAGTTGACAAATTTGTTATTTTTTCATAATCATGAGGTCATATATGACCTTCAAACCACCTAATGTGACCTTTACTTCCTGTCCAAACAGGAAGTTCAAATTCAACACATTCTAACGCAAAATTGATATGTCTTTTGAATATGAAATTGATATTGTTATTATAAAAGATGATAAACCCTTGCACAATATGATATTGACATCATCGATGATAATTTGATTGAACCGGAAGTAGACTCGAACACCGTGTGTTTGTTCTAACAAACACTTAAGCTCTCCTCCTCCTCCTCCTCCTCCTCCTCCTCCTCCTCCTCCTCCTCCTCCTCCTCCTCCTCCTCCTCCTCCTCCTTGCTATGTACTTAGAACTTAACAAGTAGATGAAATACGAGTTGTGAGTGACCCCAATTTGACCTTACTTCCTGTCCAAACCGGAAGTCAAAGTTTAATATTTAAAAAAATCATATTTCAACAACCACAAGAGGTAAATTCACAATTTTTGTACCATTGCTCAGATCGTTAATTGTCAAAAATATTTACAAAAAGGTGACCCCAATTTGACCTTACTTCCTGTCCAAACCGGAAGTCAAAGTTTAATATTAAAAATAATCATATCTCAACAACCACAAGAGGTAAATTCACAATTTTTGTACCATTGTACAGATCGTGAATTGTCAAAAAATATTTACAAAAAGGTGACCCCAATTTGACCTTACTTCCTGTCCAAACCGGAAGTCAAAATTTAATATTAAAAAAATCATATCTCAACAACCACAAGAGGTAAATTCACAATTTTTGTACCATTGTACAGATCGTGAATTGTCAAAAATATTTACAAAAGGTGACTAATTCTGACCTAACTTCCTGTCCAAACCGGAAGTCAAAATTTAATATTAAAAAAAATCATATCTCAACAACCACAAGAGGTAAATTCACAATTGTTGTACCATTGTACAGGTCGTTAATTGTCAAAAAATATTTACAAAAAGGTGACCCCAATTTGACCTTACTTCCTGTCCAAACCGGAAGTCAAAGTTTAATATTAAAAAAAATCATATCTCAACAACCACAAGAGGTAAATTCACAATTTTTGTACCATTGTACAGATCGTTAATTGTCAAAATAATTTACACAAAGGTGATCCAAATTTGACCTTACTTCCTGTCCAAACCGGAAGTCAAAGTTTAATATTTTAAAAAATCATATCTCAACAACCACAAGAGGTAAATTTACATTTTTTGCACCATTGTATAGATTGTTAATTGTCAAAAAATATTTACAAAAAGGTGACCCCAGTTTGACCTTACTTCCTGTCCAAACCGGAAGTCAAAGTTTAATATTTAAAAATAATCATATCTCAACAACCACAAGAGGTAAATTCACAATTTTTGCACCATTGTTCAGATCGTTAATTGTCAAAAATATTTACAAAAAGGTGACCCCAATTTGGCCTTACTTCCTGTCCAAACCGGAAGTCAAAGTTTAATATTAAAAATAATCATATCTCAACAACCACAAGAGGTAAATTCACAATTTTTGTACCATTGTACAGATCGTGATTTGTCAAAAAATATTTACAAAAAGGTGACCCCAATTTGACCTTACTTCCTGTCCAAACCGGAAGTCAAAGTTTAATATTTAAAAATAATCATATCTCAACAACCACAAGAGGTAAATTCACAATTTTTGTACCATTGTACAGATCGTGAATTGTCAAAAAATAATTACAAAAAGGTGACCCCAATTTGACCTTACTTCCTGTCCAAACCGGAAGTCAAAATTTAATATTAAAAAAAATCATATCTCAACAACCACAAGAGGTAAATTCACAATTGTTGTACCATTGTACAGGTCGTTAATTGTCAAAAAATATTTACAAAAAGGTGACCCCAATTTGACCTTACTTCCTGTCCAAACCGGAAGTCAAATTTTAATATTTAAAAAAATCATATCTCAACAACCACAAGAGGTAAATTTACATTTTTTGCACCATTGTATAGATTGTTAATTGTCAAAAAATATTTACACAAAGGTGACCCCAATTTGACCTTACTTCCTGTCCAAACCGGAAGTCAAAGTTTAATATTTAAAAAAATCATATCTCAACAACCACAAGAGGTAAATTTACATTTTTTGCACCATTGTATAGATTGTTAATTGTCAAAAAATATTTACAAAAAGGTGACCCCAATTTGACCTTACTTCCTGTCCAAACCGGAAGTCAAAGTTTAATATTTAAAAAATCATATCTCAACAACCACAAGAGGTAAATTCACAATTTTTGTACCATTGTTCAGATCGTTAATTGTCAAAAATATTTACAAAAAGGTGACCCCAATTTGACCTTACTTCCTGTCCAAACCGGAAGTCAAAGTTTAATATTAAAAATAATCATATCTCAACAACCACAAGAGGTAAATTCACAATTTTTGTACCATTGTACAGATCGTGAATTGTCAAAAGATATTTACAAAAAGGTGACCCCAATTTGACTTTACTTCCTGTCCAAACCGGAAGTCAAAATTTAATATTAAAAAAAATCATATCTCAACAACCACAAGGGGTAAATTCACAATTGTTGTACCATTGTACAGGTCGTTAATTGTCAAAAAATATTTACAAAAAGGTGACCCCAATTTGACCTTACTTCCTGTCCAAACCGGAAGTCAAAGTTTAATATTTAAAAATAATCATATCTCAACAACCACAAGAGGTAAATTCACAATTTTTGTACCATTGTACAGATCGTGAATTGTCAAAAAATATTTACAAAAAGGTGACCCCAATTTGACCTTACTTCCTGTCCAAACCGGAAGTCAAAATTTAATATTAAAAAAAATCATATCTCAACAACCACAAGAGGTAAATTCACAATTGTTGTACCATTGTACAGGTCGTTAATTGTCAAAAAATATTTACAAAAAGTTGACCCCAATTTGACCTTACTTCCTGTCCAAACCGGAAGTCAAAGTTTAATATTAAAAAAAAATCATATCTCAACAACCACAAGAGGTAAATTCACAATTTTTGTACCATTGTACAGATCGTTAATTGTCAAAAAAATTTACACAAAGGTGATCCAAATTTGACCTTACTTCCTGTCCAAACCGGAAGTCAAAGTTTAATATTTTAAAAAATCATATCTCAACAACCACAAGAGGTAAATTTACATTTTTTGCACCATTGTATAGATTGTTAATTGTCAAAAAATATTTACAAAAAGGTGACCCCAATTTGACCTTACTTCCTGTCCAAACCGGAAGTCAAATTTAATATTTAAAAAAAATCATATCTCAACAACCACAAGAGGTAAATTCACAATTTTTGTACCATTGTTCAGATCGTTAATTGTCAAAAATATTTACAAAAAGGTGACCCCAATTTGACCTTACTTCCTGTCCAAACCGGAAGTCAAAGTTTAATATTAAAAATAATCATATCTCAACAACCACAAGAGGTAAATTCACAATTTTTGTACCATTGTACAGATCGTGAATTGTCAAAAATATTTACAAAAAGGTGACCCCAATTTGACCTTACTTCCTGTCCAAACCGGAAGTCAAAATTTAATGTTTAAAAAAATCATATCTCAACAACCACAAGAGGTAAATTCACAATTGTTGTACCATTGTACAGGTCGTTAATTGTCAAAAAATATTTACAAAAAGGTGACCCCAATTTGACCTTACTTCCTGTCCAAACCGGAAGTCAAAGTTTAATATTTAAAAAAAATCATATCTCAACAACCACAAGAGGTAAATTCACAATTTTTGTACCATTGTACAGATCGTTAATTGTCAAAAAAATTTACACAAAGGTGATCCAAATTTGACCTTACTTCCTGTCCAAACAGGAAGTCAAAATTTAATATTAAAAAAAATCATATCTCAGCAACCACAAGAGGTAAATTCACAGTTTGTGCACTATTGTACAGATTGTTAATTGTCAAAAATGTTTACAAAAACATGACCCCAATTTGACCTTTACTTCCTGTCTAAACCGGAAGTCAAAGTTTAATATTAAAAAAAATAATGATGCAAAGTTTCTTTAAAAAACATTCTGACGTCATCATCACTGCCCTGACAAAACTCGAACACCTATGTGTTTGTAATATCACAAACACTGCTGTCTAGTTTTACTTCTTCTTCTTCTTCTTCTTCTCCCCAATAACTGTCCGGTAACAAACACATACTTTCAAACTTCACATGAACTTGAAACTTGGCATGTACTTAGAACTTAACAAGTAGATGAAACACGAGTTGTGAGTGACCTTAATTTGACCTTACTTCCTGTCCAAACCGGAAGTCAAAGTTTAACATTAAAAAAAAATCATATCTCAACAACCACAAGAGGTAAATTCACAATTTTTGTACCATTGTACAGACCATTAATTGTCAAAAGACATTTACAAATAGATGACCCCAATTTGACCTTACTTCCTGTCCAAACCGGAAGTCGTCAAAGTTTAATATTTAAAAAAATCATATTTCAACAACCACAAGAGGTAAATTAACATTTTTTGCACCATTGTACAGATTGTTAATTGTCAAAAATATTTACAAAAACATGACCCCAATTTGACCTTTACTTCCTGTCCAAACCGGAAGTCAAATTTTAATATTAAAAAAAATCATATCTCAACAACTACAAGAGGTAAATTAAAAATTGTTGTACCATTGTACAGGTCGTTAATTGTCAAAAAATATTTACAAAAAGGTGAACCCAATTTGACCTTACTTCCTGTCCAAACCGGAAGTCAAAATTTAATATTTAAAAAAATAATATCTCAACAACCACAAGAGGTAAATTCACAATTTTTGTACCATTGTACAGATCGTTAATTGTCAAAACAATTTTACACGAAGTTGACCCCAATTTAACCTTTATCTCCTGTCTAAACCGGAAGTCAAAGTTTAATATTTAAAACAAAATCTTCCACAAGAGGTAAATTCACAATATTTGCACCATTGTACAGATCGTTATTTATCAAAACAATTTTACACAAAGGTGACCCCAATTTGACCTTTACTTCCTCCCGAACACCTAGAGTTTGTGTAAACAAACTCGAATCTCTAGTTATTATTAATATTGTGAAAGTTTAGACACAGAAGTTTAGGACTGGTATTTCAACAATAACCTCATTGTAATGTGAGACTTGGTGTTAATCTGACGATGATATCAGTTTTCTCTACTAAGATATTTTTGTAGGTATTGTCAGTTTTAAGAAAAGGAAAACAAATTCCAGTTCGAATTTAGGAGAGAGTACACTGCAAAAACTGTGGTGTTAAAAACTACACCATTGGGTTTATATTAGGCAACTCACACAATATAAACACCATGGAAGAATAAAGTTAACACCACTAGTGTTATTTTAACACCTCAGTTTTGCAGAGTACTCTTTCGTAATAAGAACGAATACAACAAATCGGAAAGAATTTGCTCTATATATGTTCACGTTAAAGATGGCGGGACAAAATTGCTGAGGCACTGGGGACACCTGGATGGACGAGGCATGCAAAGGAACGAATGAAAGTGGCGTGGAGAGGCCTTCTCCCAGTAGTGGGACACAACAGACTACCAATGATGACGATGAATGATGATGATGACACAACGTTATAAGCTTAACATTTATTAGGTTTGTTGAAAATATAGTTTAATTTATATGTTGATTCAAAGAGAGTAAGCATATGCGTATAGGCAGTTTTGTCAAAATTACTAATGCTGTACCTGCCCTAGCCAATACACACTTTTGGTAAAATACTTTATAATAACAAAGATGTATAAAACCAGCCTGTGAAACTTATTCCAATGCGTCGTTATAACGAAAAAATAGTGAAAATGCATTTAAATTGTTCGTATTTATTCCAATGTAGAATTATTTCACTTAAAGTTTAAATAACTGATAGCACCTGACACCGAAATATTTCAAGGGATGTTTGGTACCATCGTTTTATCTAAATCTGTGAACATTAATATGAGTTTTGAGATTACCAATAAGTTCTAGTGGATATAGTGGATAGTGGCTTTAACAATGATAAAACTTCGTTGCAAAAAACAGAACACGTCGTATCATACTTTCATTAAATTACTTCTTCTTTTTTTAAAGAGTGAAAGATACAGAAACAGTTCTGAAATTTACTCCCTAAAAACGAGTATTTGCTTCATAGGCCCATCATAGTCTACACGCTCCACTTTCCAAAAATAAAACATACATTTTCGAAATGTAAACTCACCTGCAAAGCGGGCGATGGAGATCATTGCTCTATTGTTAAACATCTCGATGGAAATCTCAACAAGTTTTGAGTGCATCTTGGGTATGCCTGCTAGTCTATAACGGTGCTATCATTCTTTGCAGTACATTTACTTGCGGCAGGATCACGTGACAAGTCACGTTAACTTGCACAGTCGTATTAGAAATCTATTAACAACAAAGCCGTTTGGTTGATGTTGTGTTTGGCACGTAGTTCTGGACCATGAATACCTCATTTGCATATTATTGACACTATCATTTTAAAAACTTTATTTACACAAATTGGGAACACTGTGGGGAAATCCCAAGAAAATGTTGCAATAGCTGGCGCCATCGGGTTGACGTCGTCGTCTAAATATGATCAGCGACGCTGATTGGTTTACTATAAATACTATTCCTGATCCTTATCACGGTTTGAATATTATTTCGAGGTACCAAAAGTAGTTTGGATGATTTGCACTGCCACTTTTGTCAGTCCCAAAGAAGTTCACAGAATGATTTGCGATGTTTTGAGTTTTTCGAAGCACTGCCTATAGTCTGCTGGTTGTTGTGTGCTTACGTTTTAGACGTACCCTATTCGGTCATCAGCGTCATTGGCCAATGAAAAAGTCTGCTTAGACGTACGCTGTTCGGTCATCAACGTCATTGGCCAATGAAAACCTCTGCCTAGACGTACGCTGTTCGTTCATCAACGTCATTGGCCAATGAAAACCTCTGCCTAGACGTACGCTGTTCGGACATCAACGTCATTGGCCAATGAAAACCTTTGCTTAGACGTACGCTGTTCGGTCATCAACGTCATTGGCCAATGAAAACCTCTACTTGGATAGCCACGCTGAAAAACTCCACTAACTGTGACCGCGCCAACTACCTTTTATTATCATTTAATTACTTAACTATTATTTATTTACGGAAGCAGTAAACCGTTTTGCATTCATGGTATTCCATTAGCCAATTAATTTGCCGGTACCATCTGGAGGAACAAAATCTATCAAATGTTTTCTACTTGCAAAAAAATCTATTATTTACAAAAAAGTATGATAGACCTGCTGAAATGGTCGATTGCTGTTAGTTTTCAAACGATTTCGAGTGGTTCAGTAAACCACTCCTACGACTGTTTAATGATGGCTTAAAGAAGTAGCCTAAAAGGTTCCCGTGATTTTCAACGTAGTAAAATAATTAAGGTTTTTGTATTTTTCAGTACACATTTGTTGGAATATATCTAACTTCACCTGAAAAATGATAGAATTATATAAGGGGTCGCTTCATGTTGAAACTGGAACCTTTTCAATGACGTCATTAACGGGAAAAATATGTGATATTCAACACATTATTAAAATGTGAAAATATAATCCAAAACATTGAAAATAAATGATAAATTCTGAATTTTTACATTTGGTTGTTCATCACAAAAGAAAAGAAAATAGTAATCTGTTGTCGTTCAGGACGGTTTCAGGCGGTACATACAAGAAGGGGTGGACGGCACAGCCATTCTGAGGAAAAATACTACTTTGGACACATTACTTATTACCCAATCAATTCTTGTATTTTTTTTTTTGAAAATGTATATAGATACCTCCCAAATCCATATTCCCTTTTGTATTAATATAAAATATATTTAAATTTTTGTGTGAAATTAATACCCTTAAGGAAAAAAAGGGTTGCCCTTAATTTTTTTAACTAGCCGGTCGGACCAGTAAGTTTGACTCTTAGCTCTTCCACATGCATTTCCAATGGTCTACATGTTTATAAGGTTCTGTAAGATGGTCCACAATTGTTAGTACCTTCGAGGTGGGACAAACAGCGTCCGAGACATTTCTTGTCGATAATGCCTTGTTTATGAGAGAATATTTCTTTGAATTTCACGATGGTAGCATATTTGAAAATGATGAAATTATGGCCCAATGGAATAAAATGTGTAAATATAACATACAAAAGACTAGGATACAATGTAGTCTTTGTAATTTTTACTAGCATTCCGGACAACGAGGAGTTTTTTTTTGACTAGTCCGCCGCCATTTTAACCAGCAGACCACTGGCAAAGTAATTCGAACCCTGAAATGGCGCTTGGCAAACATTTAACATTAATCTTAATAGCTCGTGGACTTTGATAAGGTAGTTCGAAGACAGTTATTGATGGAATTGATCATGGAGATTAGTAGATTAAAGCAAGTGTGAAATTGGAAAATGTTCTACAGCCGTCCGTCAGGTATGTGACAGGTACCGTGTTCAACACTTCCTTTAACGTGTTTACCACAGACTATGGTGTGAGTACGACGACACTTGAATTTGGACACTGTGAAACATTTTCTTTGAATCAATATACTTTGTTCACAGCAAGCACAGCCATTGCATAAATGATTATCATTTTGTTTTTGTTCGCTTAACCAAAGATCTCAAGGTAACTATAATTTAATATTTTAATATTTTTGAGTTGTATAATTTTGCTTTATGTTTTTTAATGTGTATTTTCATGTGTTTTAATTGTATATGCAGGGCCCCAGTGGAAATCAGTTAACTCTTTGGGAATATCCTAGGTAAATAAATGTCATAAATAAATAAATGTCAGCAAGCAAACCAACAAGCCAGCCAGCAAACCAGCAAACCAACCAGCAAACCAGCCAGCAAGCCAGCCAGCAAGCCAGCAAGTAAGCCAGCCAGCCAGCAAGCCAGCAAGCAATCCAGCAGGCAAGCCAGCAAGTAAGCCAGCAAGCAATCCAGCAGGCAAGACAGCAAGTAAGCCAGCAAGCCAGCCAGCCAGCAAGCTAGCCAGCCAGCCAGCAAGCAAGCCAGCAAGTCAGCAAGCAATCAAGTAAGCAAGCAAGCCAGCAAGCAATCAAGCAAGTAAGCCAGCAAGCCAGCAAGTCAGCCAGCCAGCAAGACAGCAAGCAAGCAAGCAAGCCAGCCAGGAAATAAGCCAGCAAGCCAGCCAGCAAGCCAGCAAGCAAGCAAGCAAGCCAGCAAGCAAGCCAGGAAATAAGCAAGCAAGCAATCCAGCAGGCAAGCCAGCAAGTAAGCCAGCACGTCAGAGAATTCATTTCAAATTACTTCTCATCGCATGGAACGCGTTAAATAACCAGGCACCTTCTTAGATTGGCAGTGGTGTAAATCCGTGTCGAAATGTAAGGGTAATGACGCTGTAATTTGTGTGCATAATTATGTATACAAAAAATGTACAACCAATCAGAATCCCACGGCTGTAGGTCTAATAAAGTTGACACTCAAACGAACAAAGAAACAATAAATAAATAAACAAACCAAATGTGTCCCTTTTTTGCTTCTTTTTAACGAATTATTCGCCTTTTATTATTATTGTTTTTACCACATGAACAATTATGGAGATGATCCTATGGGCCAAAAAGTTGTGGAGGGGATATAAAAATCATCCACCCCACCACCCCCCCCCCCACATTGATTTACGCCCGTGACCGCTATATTACCAACAAGGTGGGATAACATGCTTCCGAACAACAGTAATTTAGTTTACTTTTGTTGTCCCTGACCCGCATAATATTGTTGATGTTCTGGCAGGTTTTTTTGGTAAGTTTTTGTCCTTCATCGGATTGACCGAGTTTCTATAAAATGCATGCTCCCCTTTTACTCATTCTCATACATCTACTTACTTGTACCGTAGTCATTTTCATCATGTTCATTTTGCTCATCTTGTTGCCATTCTATCATTATATTTTTAATAATTTTGCTGTGTATTTTGTGCTTTTATGTCATTTGTCTCAGGTATTTCTAGCTGTTTGTTTTGCTCTTTATTTTTCTTGGTATTGTTTTGTTGAGGTCGAATAGATGATGATGATGATGATGATGATGATGATGATGATGATGATGATGATGATGATGATGATGATGATGATGATGATGATGATGATGATGATGATGATGATGATGATGATGATGATGATGATGATGATGATGATGATGATGATGATGATGATGATGATGATGATGATGATGATGATGATGCTGTGATGATGATGATGATGATGATGATGATGATGATGATGATGATGATGATGATGATGATGATGATGATGATGATGATGATGATGATGATGATGATGATGATGATGATGATGATGATGATGATGATGATGATGATGATGATGATGATGATGATGATGATGATGATGATGATGATGATGATGATGATGATGATGATGATGATGATGATGATGATGATGATGATGATGATGATGATGATGATGATGATGATGATGATGATGATGATGATGATGATGATGATGATGATGATGATGATGATGATGATGATGATGATGATGATGATGATGATGATGATGATGATGATGATGATGATGATGATGATGATGATGATGATGATGATGATGATGATGATGATGATGATGATGATGATGATGATGATGATGATGATGATGATGATGATGATGATGATGATGATGATGATGATGATGATGATGATGATGATGATGATGATGATGATGATGATGATGATGATGATGATGATGATGATGATGATGATGATGATGATGATGATGATGATGATGATGATGATGATGATGATGATGATGATGATGATGATGATGATGATGATGATGATGATGATGATGATGATGATGATGATGATGATGATGATGATGATGATGATGATGATGATGATGATGATGATGATGATGATGATATTATTTTTGTTAGCCCACCATCCCCAAATCATTTTCATCCTAGCGATATAGTAATGAGAATATCATTACAATTAAATGGAAAGAAACAAAATGTTAAATTTGCCGAATATTTTCACTAGCAGTATTCTGTTTTTAAAAGTTTTTGAAACTATATTGTTTTGGGGAAAATTCTTTTCAAGTTTCCATGAAAAGGAAACAAACTATTATTGGAGGTTGGGCAGTTTCGGTTTATGATGACTTACCGGTACCCCAGTAACTGGAACTTTGAGTGGTTTGTTTGTTTGTTTTTTATCTGGGACTTTATTGGTGAATTTGGGGGGATTTTTTTTGTTAAATTAGCTCAAACAGTATGTCGATCTGAACAAACGTTGAATCAGCAAATAATTACACAAACCGTGGACTTCGGTCTATTAATTGAAAACACGAGCTCCGCCTTGTTTGATACGTGCCTGAATTCGACGTGCAGTTGGTGATTATCATTCTCAAGACCGTTGTACTTGTTTTTGTGTACATGAATGAACCAACAAATGATGTGCTGAAATATTCCAACAGATTGACCCTCCCTGACCTAATGACGTCACCTCTAATAGTAAGAAAATCGATATATTAACAAATGTACGCAAGTAATATACGTAATAATCTATATTAATTTTGTTCATTGGTGTGAATTGCGATTTTCCACAATTGTTGGTTTTATTCTGTGCATTGCTCTTTTAGTAGTATAAAGCAGGAAAATTAATTCCAAATACGTTTTTTTTTCACAAAATAATTGACCAAAGTGTGGATGAATAGTAATGACATGATCAACGAATTTATGACGCAGCATGATAATTTTATTGATGTCATATATTGGATGCTGTGGCTGTTTAACAATGCTTCAGTAAATTACTTTCAAACATGCTGAAAAGTATTTTGACTTAATCATAAGTCCACTATTCCTAATTTTTAAGAAATAAATTTTCATTTTAATGAAAAAAATTTAAAATTTCATAATTTTTATGAAAGAAATTATCATTTTATTGCAATTTGTCTAAATTTTACTTTATTTACCAACATTTATTTCATATAAATTAGGAAAAGTGGACTTATGATTAAGTCGAAATACTTTTCAACATCAGTTTTAAAGAATATTTCAAGCCCTGTTGCCAAGATTCTACCAGAAAAATATTAACCATTAACTTTTTATTCACAAAGTATTCGCTTATTATTTTTTGGTTTGGGGGTGATAAATTTTAGGGGGCGATAACTATTGGGGAGGAGGACATTGCCATTACCGGACATTGACATTCCCCCTGTCTCCCCGGATTGCCGCCCAGGTGTACGTGATGAACCCCTATCCCGTCTTATTTTATTGTACATATTAATATGAACACAATATTAGGTTAATATTAATATAAATATTAACATAATTAACCCACGATACTGAAACAATATGAGGAAGGACGGTTAAGCTCATGTGACAGGACTTGTGACCGGACCGCAGGCTAGGCTATAGCACATTACGTGAAAGACTGTGGTGCACATTACAACCGATGTGAATGAATTGTTATTCGGCTGTTCTGATATGTAGCTGACTCACATAGCACAATTCATGTCATATCGTTGACGCTCAGTGAGAATCGTGGACGTTTGCTATCTGTGGACGTTTGCTATCTGTAAAAGCAATATGAAATTTGATTACATCGAGAAAATAATCAAAAATGGTTTCAAAACCTATGGCGGTTTCATCGCCAGACACCCGTTTCCATTTCTAATCTTGCCGGTTCTGTTGGCTGGAGCACTGGGTGCTGGCTTCATGTTCCTTACGGAGGAACAGAGTGTCGAAAATCTGTACACACCGGAAAATGGGCAGGCGAAAACAGATCGGAAAACGGTGGAAGAGCTTTTTGCAAAACATGGCGACAACGATACATTAGTGACCCATCTTACAAGGCTTGGGCGGTCGGGGAATGTAATCATACGGAGGAAAGATGGCGGGAATATCCTGACAAAAACATCCATGGAGGAAATATTAAATCTACACGAGACAATCATGAACATCAGCATCCTACACAACGATGAGGAATACACATTTACTGATCTCTGTGTTAAATGGAATGATGTTTGTAACGAGAATGCCATACTATCTGTGTATAACTACGACTCGTCCATGGTTCCAACGACCACTCTAACTTATCCTCTCTACAATTTGAACGACGGCACGATTTCCTTTCTCGGTGGAGGACTAGGAGGGGTGAAATTCAAGTCAGATTCATCAGACGAGGTAGTTTCAGCAGAGGCTTTGCAACTGTCTTATATCTTACGATATGAGGACAGCATGGATGATCAACGAAGCGCGCTGTGGGAGGACAAGTTTCTTGAAGTCGTCGAAGCCTTCACTACGACTGAGATCAGAGTTACTCGTGAAGTATCCAGCACACTTGAGACTGAGTTGGGTAAAGCCAGTGCTAATGTCATTATAGACTTCAGCATCACTTTCACTCTGTTGATCACGTTTAGCATATGTTCCTGTGTGATGTTTGACTGGGTTAGAAGTAAACCGTGGCTGGCCGCTTGTGGTGTACTGTCTGCCGGCTTAGCTGTGGTGTCTTCGTTCGGTCTTATGAGCTACATCGGTGTACCTTACATTAATGTTGTAGGCTCCACGCCATTTCTTATCATTGGTAAGTGAATCTTAGTATGTATAGCTTAAACAGAGGACTGATATTTTATTCTAATCGATAACTACTTTAAACAAAAATTATGGTCATCCATACAACCTAACAACAAAAGCCCATTAGTGTCACTTTAGTATATCAATCCGTTATTACGGGTTCACAATCTAATATAACGGATTCATAATACAATATGGATTCACAGTCAGTTTATCAGTTATTACGGATTCAGATTGTGAATCCGTAATAACAGTTATACTTCAGTGGTAGTAATTGCCCCCTCCATATTTTATTTTGTTTTCAACCTTCAATCAAATTTTTTTTAAATTAAGGGATGTTAGCCATCAACCTAAAACGCGATTATACGCCAACATTAGTATTATTGCAGAATTTATCCCATACATCCGCCCCTTTAGGCAAGAAAACACAAAAATACAAAAATTACAGACAGTTCTGATTTCAGATTTTAACGTCGCAATATCGGATTTCCATAATGAATTGAGAGTGGTCCCATGACTCAGTTTTGTCTGGATCAGTGCTTGTAAGTTGACAGCATATCTACAAACACGTTAAAGACACGTATTCATTTTCTATAGTCGACATCAAAATATCTGCATCCCCCCCCCCCCCGAAAAAAAAGAACAACAACAGAAATTCAATTGGGCCTGTTCATAATAAAAGTCAACCATGAACACTGGGGGATTTGAGTATGTGGGGGATCTAAAAAAAAATCAACAAAGGAAAATTAACAAATTTGAGCATGATCTTTCGAAGCGTTCAGGAGATGACGAACATCCAAATGAAAGTCGAAATACAGCAGTAGCGAAACAAATACTACATGTACGCTTTAACAATGAAAGAAATGTGTATTCTAAACATTTTATGTGATCTTTATTCATTTCATCATAATTTGGTTTCATACAAACATTTCTACAGGTATTGGAGTTGACGACATGTTCATTATGTTGGCTGCCTGGCGACAGACTGACGTCGGGTTACCAGTGGAACAACGCATGCGCCATGCCTTCTCCGAGGCTGCCATGTCCATTACAATTACATCCATCACAGACGCACTGGCCTTCGGTATTGGCGCCATTACTTTTTTCAGATCCGTGCGAATATTCTGCATGTATACGGGTGTGGCTGTAATCTTCGACTACTTATATCAGATAACTTTCTTCGGTGCCTGCATGGTGCTGACTGGCCGACGGGAGGCAGCTAACCGACACTGCATGTCGTGTCTCAAGGTCAGATCAAAGGAGGAATCGACGTCTAAGACGTACGCCATATTCTGCGCCGGTGGTTCATCCCAGCAACCATCTGACCAAAATGTTGGAGAGACCAATGACCATGCCTTAATGTTATTCTTCAAGAATTATTACGGACCCTTCATCACAAGATGGTGGATGGTGGTAGTCATTGTATTACTATATGCTGGCTACTTGGGAACCGCCATCTATGGATGCACCCAAGTTCAAGAAGGTCTCACCGTTCGGAATCTTGCCCGGGATAACTCTTATGCGGCTGACTACCTAGATGACGAAAGTGCTTACTTTACGAAGTATGGTCCTCAAGTTGCATTGGTGTTTACCGAGCGCAGAGACGTTTGGAATTCAGATGTACAGGATTACATGGAACAAACATTAGCGAAGATGGAGGCCAGTGAATATACCTACGGTAAAGACCACAATCTCTCTGTATCCTGGCTGCGAGACTATCTTGATTTTCTGGAATTAATTGATCTTAATGAACCAAACCAGACCCAGTTCATGGACACTCTCCGAGAGAACTTCTTAATTCTTCCAGCCTTCCAAAAGTACTCTCTTGATGTTGTTTTCAGTGATGATAACACGAGTATTGTGGCTTCACGTTTCTTTGTGACAACGAAAGATTTAGACTCCACAGACAAAGAAAGATTTATGATGACTGACCTAAGGCAAATCGCTGAGGATACTGAGCTACCCGCCATAGCTTACCATCCTGCATTCATCTTCTTTGATCAGTACATTGCTATTTTGCCAAACACGCTGCAAAACTTGGGAATCGCCGTCGGCGCCATGTTGATTGTGGCGTTGTTGATGATCCCCAGTCCCATCTGTTCTATCCTAGTCACTCTCTCCTTAGCCTCCATCGTCGCAGGGGTGGTTGGATTCATGACCCTATGGCAAGTCAACCTTGACTCCATTGCAATGACCAACCTCATTCTCTGCGTAGGTTTCAGTGTGGACTTCTCTGCACACATCAGCTATGCCTACATCTCAACAAACAAAGGCACCCGTCGCGAGAGCGTCATCCAGGCACTTTACTTCCTTGGTATGCCCATCGTACAGGGATCCCTCTCCACTATACTCGCCGTCCTAGTTCTTGCCTTCACAGACTCATACATCTTCCGAACATTCTTCAAAACCATGTTCCTTGTGATCTCCTTCGGTGCCTTGCATGGACTTCTTTTCCTCCCCGTTTTCCTCATGCTCATAATTCCCGTAAAATCTCACAGGGTGGGGGAATCTAACGAGGATATGCGCGAAAGTCGTGTCAACAATCCACACGGGAGTCCGAGAAAATTCATAAATAAGGGGACGACATCCTTAAGCAACTCCCCTAAAATGCAGGCCCACAACATGTCCATATACCCCCAGAGACCGGCATCTGCACCTTTTATCATTAGTGGGAGAGGTGTCGGTCAGCTGCCCTCCGATCCATCATCAGCCAAACACGAGGACTGGCATGTCTTGGTGCTTTCTAAAACCGTCCATATCCCGAGAGCAAGGACCGCATCATCTCAAAACATGAGACAAGAAAAATTGTGATCGCATTATAAAAGATAATTAACCGAATTGATTTTCAATAGATTTAAATGTTTGGTTTGTTTAATTTATTATTATATCAGAAGTTACCTATGTAGGTAATAAACTTCTGATAACAATACTCAAGATGTAAGTTGTAAAGCAAGGGACAGTATCGTCACAATCAGAGCAGACTTTCAACAGGGCATGGAGTCGGTGTCCCAGTCTAAGATGAACACAGCGACTGAAAATTACTGGCTCAATTATGCAGCATTAACAGTAATATGACAATAAAACTAGCATATAAAACTAGCACTCCGATTTATTGTCCCTTATAATAAGAGTATATTGCTTTAGAAATAAATGTGTAAGCCTGTACCTACTAAGTAGTGAATAACAATCTAACCACCTGATAATATTCTGTCTTAATTTCAATGATTGTAGTTTAAGGGGAATTACCTAAAGTACCTTTAAAGGCAGGATGTCATAAATAATTATTCGAAACGATAAATCAAACAAATAATTTTTTTTCCCCACGTGCTGCATCTCTTTGGAATTCCTTGCCTGGTGCATATTTCCTGTTTCAAGAGGAATCACAATTCCCACATTCAGCTCCTCTGAGTCTATTTACTTTTTCATTTTTTTTTATTGTAGCCCTGTACCTTGATTGGCTTTAAGCCTTGTTTGGGGCGAATATGCATTAAAAAAACTGTTAAAAAAATCGTTTAAATTATCCTTAAGATTCGTTGGTATATACTACTCAAAACAATTTAGGGAACACCGGAATAATCTCAATTAAAGCAAGATCATTTATTTCAGATAAACACAATGTTTCACAGAATTGATGAGAAACAACTGCACAATGAAACAGATGATAAAGGATGCATGTAGTGATTACACATTTCATGACATGACTACTGAAAGAGAGAGGGGGTTGCAAATGAAAATCCCGGTTCATGGAACATTTCAACATGGCCCAAACCTATTTGATGTTAAAAATCCGGTGTTCCCTAAATTGTTTTGAATAGTATATATATGCAAGATGTACTGATACATTAACGTGCCTCTGAGAAAAAAAGCAAACGTGTTATCATTGACACTTCCCTGAAACAATTGATTTTTATTATTTTCTTGCACGTCGAATGCTAGTATGAATGTCTTTATATGCCTTATATTCAGGCTTTTAACAGATATAGAATTACACATAACAATCAATAAGGTTTTTTTCATACACGGTTTCAGACCATAGGCTTAGTGAATAGTGACCCGTTCACGACAGTAATTATATTTGCTAGGCACAATGTGATATGTTTCTGTCGCAGGTGCTGTCGTCTGTAGACGAACGATTACGAATAATTAAAATGCATCTACACAATGAATTAAGCTTGGACTTTAACAGGTTGATTTTTACAACTATCTTTTGATTGTTATCAAGTATGGATGGATGCTTTTACAGACATTTTTACCAAAAAATGACTTTGTGTGACGTTTTGTTATAGAACTCGAACATCCATAGATACTTGATGTCTCTGTTTGAGTTATATCAAACACCATTAAAGTGAAGTGCCTTTAATTCGTGCAATGGTCAACATATCACTCGGATATGTCTGCAATGTTTCATAGTCAACTGTTGCGTAGCCAATGGGGAGGGGGACAGAGGAGCGCCCCCACTTGATAGAGTTTGCTGATAAATTCGCAACTTCTGAACGTCTGCTTATTAAGACTGACATAATTTGTCGGTTCATTTGAGTTCTTTCTCAGTAAATTTACTCTTCGAAAATATTTGCCCTTACTCTGAAAATCCTGGCTACACCACTGATAGTCAACACGTAGACTTCACTTCGTGTAATGGAACAGTTCAGATGTTTGGGTGATACATTTTTAACATTCATTTGAATATCACCAAAAATTATTGAAATAGGCTTAATGTTTCGAAAATGACCATGGTATAACCTGCTTAAATTAATCTATGATTACTTATTTCCCAACGACTAATTCCCAACGATCACTATTAATTCGGTATTACCCTCATGGAAGCATGTGAGTTGGTGTCAACGACAGGTCAGCTTTTGATCATTTTTAAATGGAAACAGCGCAATAGAAATTTTTAATTTATTAATTTATAGAAGAACTGATTTTTATTTTTATTTTTTTTTTTTTTAGGGGGAAATGTATTGTATTTAGTAGTCAATTAAGTGTTGCACCCATGATCCCAGAATTGAGTGTCAGATTGCAAGTAACATGCGCCAGATAAAACCATTTCATGATATTGCAGGCCAAACATTTGTCAAGGGAGGGGCGATGACGAATTGGAAAAAAAAGTAGCTCCGGAAATTGTTTAAACAAGGGGTTTCAACCCAAACACATACATGACGGTGTGAGTTTTGTTCACAGTGTCTACTCGTTGGTTGTCTGTTTGGTTGTTTTCTTATTTTTTCGTTTTGTATATTTTGACTAGTTTTCTCTTTCTATTTATTTATTTGTTTGTTGATCTGTCTGTTTTGTCTGTCCATGAGTCAGTAGGTGTGCTCTTATCCATGTCTTATCCTGTTTTCTTCGACGGGGTGGGGGGGGGGGGGTCCTCGAGTGTTGAAGTTTTTAAACGACTGTACTTACAGGACTGTTTTATCTTTGTAAATAAATGTACTGTATCTGCCTGTAGATATTGTGTTACTGGTGATTTCCATTGAAAATCATCTGAAAGGGACATGGTTACCATCTGTAAATAAAGCTTTTATTAGTATATTATTAGGTTATTAATTGTAGTAGTATTAGCATGAGGGCTTTAAAATATCTGTATACGGGAATATCTTGTCACTATAGCCTAGAGGTGACGTGTTTTACGTGTCTGAATGACAACTGCATTTTAAAGCGAAGGTACAACATTGCAAATTACTGGAGTACCGGTATCAAAGTTTATGTAACAGCTTACGTGGTGTTAAGTTAGTACAAGTATCAATCATCTTGAGAAATTTCCCTTCTTGAGAAACGTCCCTTTTAGAGAAAAAAGGAGTCTAATTATTTACAAACAGTTGCCATTCGGAAACTTTTTGAAAAACATATTTTATTGATTGCCTGCTCGACCAAGGAAGGAAATTAAAACAAGAATTTTTCAATGTAAAATAAATATGAATTGCTTCATGACAAATGTTAGATTATTTAAAATGAAAATTATTAACAATAAAATCATCATTCAATTTCGTTTTATGAGTAGGCAATAGTACTCTTGCGTCATGTGATTTAAACAAAATAACCATCCAATTTAACGATCCACTCGAACAACATTCAATTTCGCTGGAGCTTTTCGCGGCGCGTATTTTGTCATTCAAATTAATTATTGGACAGACATTTATGGAATTTGTGCAACTTAATTGACGCTTTGTTAAACTTCGTTTAACTTTAATTTCCTATAGATTTTAAAGGTATAAAAACGGCTCACTAATGAACGAATGGACAATAAGAAACCAGCATAACAAATGATAAAGATACACTCAAACAATAAAAAACAGGTTATAATGAAACAGTCCAATATAACATAAATGTTTCAAAATCACATTACAGAATTAGGCCCATGTCAGAAAACCAATAAAGATTCTAATGGTGCCCTCACACCATAGCGATCACCAGTTGCGTATGGTTGCGAATAAAAAATAGTGGTCATAAGTTCCGAACGCAACTCACACGCAACTAATAGGTTTTATAGGTTTGAAGTACGCAACAAGCACGCAGGTGATCGCAGACACACGCAGAGTAAGTTCAGAAATTTTGAACATGTTCAATAATTCTCTGCGAATGCCTGCGATCAATTTATACGCAACAGGGACGCTACGCACGAAACACGATCGCAACACGATCGCAACAGGTACGCAACTCATAAGTTATGAACGCAGGTGATCGCAGGTCCAAATTTGAGGTATCTGGCCAGGTTTTGGTAGCGTACATGTTGCGAATGTGTTGCGTACCTGTTGCGATCCTGTTGCGTGTGTAGCGTACCCCCAACCTATTGTGCGTATTCCCAGCGTATCCCCAACCTATGCCCTGCGTATCCAACCTATTAGTTGCGTGTGAGTTGCGTGTTAGTTGCGTACTACATGCGTGTTAAGAAATGGTATAAATAGTGGGCCTTTTCTAGATCGGTGTCAGTTGTTGGTGGACCTCCGAGGTGACAACATGGAGTTACCTCTTGCTGTTATTGGACATCAGTTTAATCTTGTCAATTTAGCACTCCAACACATACAGAATAGGTTTTTATCACGTGACCGATATTCGCAACTAGCACGCAACTAGCACGCAGGTCCAACGCAACTTGTAAGTTTTGAACGCAACTCAAACGCAACTCGTAAGTTCTGCACGCAACTCACACGCAACTCGCACGCAACTCGTACGCAGGTGATCGCAGATATTGGGGGATCATAAGTTCAGTTCGCAACCCACACGCAACCCACACGCAACCCACACGCAACCCACACGCAACTCACACGCAACCCATAGGTTGAATAGGTTAGAAATTGACAAAATTGTTGATTTGGGTCGCGTTTGGTGCGTATTAAAATATTTTTTACACGCAACTCATAGGTTTCAGCATACGCTATGGTGTGAGGGCACCATAAGCAGAGAATGAACAAAACAAAGTAAGACCGATTGGCCCTATTATAAAGTGTACGAGAAACGCACATTAATAATGAAAGCAAAAAAAAGCTTGGATTAAAGTAAACATATGAAACGTATTCTGTTGTAATTTTTGCATTTGTTTTTTAGTTCTCATTTTGCAAAATTGATTGCCGTTATACGAAAATGAAAGTAACATTTTAGTGAAAATCTCCAGTCGAACCAACTCTGCTAAATTGGATGAAGAATGTGCATTACTAAAAAAGAACGATGTATATGCTAAATTAAAACTGCACCTTTAAACATACGGTGCTGCCTTTTATGGAATGGCTTTGGTACTCTCAATGACACTGTAAATATTTAAAATGCTGGATCTTGTTATTTTTAAAACTTGTTTCGGTTTTAAACCTTCCAAAGGTACAAAGTAATTATTAACTTTCAAGTACAGGAAAAACAATTCTTTGAATAATGGGAAATCCCATAAAATGTTGAATGTATTATTTATAGTAGATAAGCCTACTAGTGCTATCAGTGTTTGTATAATCTAAGATATTCAGAAGAGTCAACAACTGTGCATACAAGAGGCCCAGTCAAAGCATGTTCGGTGTATAGATCATGTCACACATTATGAAGTCACTTGTTATTCATTTAGGTTGTGTTCATCCAGTGTTAGCCTTTAGTCAATGTGTACGCGGTAACCCGGAACAGCAGATTTCGCTGGTCCCCACCGCCTGTATCCAAAGGCGCTAATACACTCCGCTATCTCTGAGCTCTCATTGGTTAATTTTTATGACCCCAGGTAACCCGCGGTCGCTACTTCCTGTTTACGTTCGTATGAAACTAACGATTCATTTTTGTGTTTTTAGAAACGTTATTGATGCCCAGGAAGCGTTTGGTTTAAACTTAGAGGAAGGGTTAAAGTGTCGCATGCCGTACACAGACATGGGCCCCAATATGACTCAATGAGAATAAAGTGACTAGTGACATCTTATCGTTTTCAAAAATGTTTGATGGCGTCATCACAGATCAGAGCGCCACCTAGCCGCATTTTGAAAAGGGCAACAACCATCTCAGAAAATACTGAACGGAATTTCAAAAAATGTACGATGATAAAAGACATCCAGTGTATTGCTTTCGTGATAAACTTAGTAACGTAACTGAACCGGAAGTTCAGATGTTCAGCTTTCTATGTAATTCAAATGATATATTATGAAAAAAACATATCTCCTGAACCAAAAATAACTAACATTATTTTTTCATGAACATGAGGAAGTTTTATCGTGTCAGATGTACCACCTTCAAATAACCTGATCTGACCTTTACTTCTGGTCCAAACAGGAAGTTCAAATTCAACACATTCTAACGCAAAATTGATAGTCCTTTGAATATGAAATTGATATTTCTATTATAAAAGATGATCCACATTTGAAAAATATGATTGTGACATCATCGATGATAATTTGATTGAACCGGAAGTTCACATGAACACCTTGTGTTTGTCCCAACAAACATTTATCGAACAAAAACACAGTTGCAAAGTTCACAGCACCTTAAAACTTACCACATATTTAGACCGTAACATGTAGTTGTACCTAAAGTTGTGATGTCATACTGACGTCATCGGATATCGAATTACACTAAATCAAAGTTTAATATTTAAAGATCTTGAATTATGTCACATTTCGTGCACAGACATGTCTTCAATCTTAAGTTTAAGTGAAAAAATATGTAATATGTATTATGTACAGCCCATTTCACGCGCACGGCCTTTTCACACACATAGTTTGTGCACACACAGAGCACGAGACATACATAGTCTTAAGTCAAGTCTCACGCTCATGTTCATGTACAGCCATGTAGCCTCTTATCAAGGCGCACGCGGCACCACGAATGCGAGTTTGTCGTGAAACTTTTCTGAAGAGAAAACCATATTTGCAAAGTTCAGACTAACTTATAACTTCACTAATACTTTTACGTTGACATGAAGGTAAATATTTAATGTCATAATTAAGTTGTGATGTCATGATGACGAATCAGATATCGAATTACATCAAATAAAGATTTAATATTTTTTGAAATCATATCTCATGAACTACATCAGGTAAATTAACAATCTTTGCATCATCGTACAGACCTCGAATTATGTGACATTTCGTACACAGACATGACCTAATTTTGTTCAATAGAAACAATGTTCTGCAGCACTATATTCTGCAGCCAATGTGACAGGGAAATTGAGTATGACTTCTGTGAAGAAAGTGACTAGTCACATCTTATCTTTAAAAGCATATGGTTGATGACGTCAACACAGATCAGAGCGCCCCCTAGAGGCAGTATTTAAAAGGGAATATTTTCAATATTTTCATCTCAGAAATTAACTGAATTTCATCAAATTTAGTACGATGATAAAAGACATCCATTTTATTACTTTTGTAATAAATTCAGTCACATGACTGAACCAGAAGTTAATGTGTTGAGCATAGCACATTATATGTAATTTTAATTATATATTATGAAAACTCATATCTACTGAACTAGTAGGTACTAACGTTATTTTTCATGATCATGTAAAAGTGTTATTGTTTCATATATACATGCCTTTCAACTGAATTGATGTGACCTTTACTTCCGGTCCAAACAGGAACACTTCAATTTTAACACATTCTAACACAAAATGTATAGGTATTTTGAAGATGACATTGATATTGTCACGATAAAAGACGTCAAACATTTTTTTTAAATGTCATTATGACGTCATCAACTGCTCACTTGATCGAACCGGAAGTTAACTCGAACACCTAGTTTTTGTGAAGACAAAAAATTATGTCTAGTTCTGGCTGTTCTTGTCGATGCTGTTCCTAAGTATGATGTTATGTCATATCTCCATCTTTTTTTTTGTCTGCCTCTTCTCAATTTCCTTGTTCGTGGTTGCCATTGCATTAGTCTCTTTGTCCATCTATTATCTTGTCTTCGGGCAACGTGTCCAGCCCATCTCCATTTCGCCCGTTTTACTTTCCTTGTGATGTCTCTAACCCCCAGTATTCTTTCCCAGTAGCTGACTTTGTCTCTGAATTAGATATGAAGCATTTTGTCTTTCCATTACTCTTTGAGCTGTATAAAGTGATTCTGCCCCATTATGTGATTGTCGGTAGCACATACTGATCAAATACCCTTCTCCTTAGAGTCATTGGTATGTTTTTTGTCACAGAGTATCTCTGTATCTTCCAAAGCAACTCCATCCCTCTCTCATCCTAGTTGAAACTTCTTATTTTGTTTTATATTCCATTGTCACTGTTTGGCCCAAGTATTTGTATTCTGTTACCTTACTGATATCTTGGTTCTTAACGTTCATTGTGTCAACTGTGAAGTTTGTCATGTACTTTGTCTTTCCCTTGTGCATATTCAACCCATGTCTTCACTTGTTTTATTCAGTTTATTTAGTTATACTTCCAAATCATGGCAACATCGTCTGCAAAGCTTAGATTTGTCACTTTTTTATATACAATTGCAAACTGTATTAGGCAAAAATTGTAAAAAGGTCTATGACAGAGAATTGATTTAATTTTGCCCTACACCGACGCGTGTATATAGTGTGATCACGACACACAAAAAACATTGGTGTATAAAGTTCATTCAGCTGTACTGATGTCGCTGACCGATATAGCATAGATTTGTGGAAGTTCTGTACTGTGCTACTGTATATGATCAATATGAAATTTGATTACATCGAGAAAATAATCAAAAATAGTTTCGAAACCTATGGCGGTTTCATCACCAGACGCCCGTTTCCGTTCCTGCTCATTCCGCTAGTGTTGGCTGGACAATGGGCGCTGGCTTCATGTTCCTTACGGAGGAACAGAGTGTTGAAAATCTGTACACACCGGAAAATGGGCAGGCGAAAACAGATCAGAAAATGGTGGAAGAGCTTTTTGCAAAACATGGCGACAACGATACATTAGTGACCCATCTTACAAGGCTTGGGCGGTCAGGGAATGTTATCATACGGAGGAAAGATGGCAGGAATATCCTGACCAAAACTGTCATGGGGGAAATCTTAAATCTACACGAGATGATCATGAACATCAGCATCCTACACAACGATCAGGAATACACATTATTTTACTGATCTTTGTGTTAAATGGAATGATGTTTGTAACGAGAATGCCATACTCTCTGTGTACAACTACCTATAATGACAGTACTTTCTTTACGAAGTACGGTCCTCAAGTTGCATTGGTGTTTACCGAGCGGAGAGACGTTTGGAATTCAGTTGTAAAAGATTACATGGAAAAAACATTAGTGAAGATGGAGGCCAGTGAATATACCTACGATATAAACCAGAATCTCTCTGTATCCTGGCTGCGAGACTATCTTGATTTTCATCAGTCTTAACGAACCAAACCAGACCCAGTTCATGGACATTCTGTGAGAGAACTTCTTGACTCATCCAGTATTCCAAAAGTACTCTCTTAATGTTGTTTTCAGCGATGATAAAACATATACATGTAACATGTAACAGTTTTTAGTTTCCTTAAAAACGTCAGTACCTATTGTAACGGAACTTATTTAAGCTTGGAGTTTGATGTTAAAGAAAATACTGGAGTAACATTTATTGATTGCCTGCTGGGCCAAGGAAGGAAATTAAAACAAGAATTTTTCAATGTAAAATAAATATGAATTGTTTCATGACAAATGTTAGATTATTTAAAATTAAAATTATTAACAATAATGCTTATTTATTTTGCTAAAAGAGATAATTTTTAAACAATTTTTAAAATATGATTTTCTCTAGAAACTAAGCTTAGAAAGATAACATTGATTATTTATGTAAAATTATTTCAAGAAGTGTCATTAATTGATTCAAATAAATTTTCCTCCCAAAGTTCCTGTAATAATTATATTAACTATGTGGTATATATTCATACCCGAGGAGGACGCTCCTCCATTAATTCAGAAACGGGCTCTTTGTATAATAAATGTTGTTGCTTTTTATGCTCTTTATGTTCATAGTGATCCTCTCTTTTTTAAACATCGGACTCCCGATTTCTGATCTCCGCGCGTAGGCATTTTTTTATTCGTTATTTTTTTATTGCTATGAAACGATGTCCAATTCCCACATTCAGCTCTTCTCAGTCTATTTACTTTTCATATATTTTTTATTGTAATCCTGTGCCTTGAGTGGTTTTTGGCCTTGTTCGGGGCGAATATGCATAAACAAAATAATAATAATCAATTGAATTATAACATGTATCACGTATTTCACTGGTTGGCAAAAAATAAATAAATAAATAAAATAAAATAAATAAAAAAATTACCCCCCCCCCCCAAAAAAAAACCCACAAACAAACAAACAAGACAAAAAAATAATAAAATAAAATAAAATAAACAAAGAGAGTAAAAAGCGCATTACCGCACTGATTTGAAGCCGACCTTTGACCAGAAACAGTTTTTGGACGGCGACTTTTTTTTGGGGGGCGGCGACTTTTTTTTTTACGCGGCGACTTTTTTTTTTTGGACGGCGACTTTTTTTTTTACGCGGCGACTTTTTGTTTTTGGGCGGCGACTTTTTTTTTTACGCGGCGACTTTTTGTTTTTGGGCGGCGACTTCCGGGTTGTTGAGTGTTTAGGGCTAGGGATTCCCGTACAGGTTACTCACGCGCATGCGCTTAACTAATCTACTTCCGCATTTGTACTCTGATCTGAACGAAAGCATGGCAGCACGATGAATCCATAGTTCCCAACTAACGCATTATACATATTGTGGGGTAAGAGATAAGCACTATAGGCCTATACAAAAATTATGCTAATCCTGTTTAACGTTAATGCTAATCATGAACATTTATTATTTAAAGTTGCTCTGATGAGAATAATCTTTTTGGTTTCATTCTAAAGAGGGCTTTGGGTTTGCTTGGCTGCTGGGATGGTAATGATTTTCCTCATTTGTAAAGTTTGGTGGCCCTGTATTAAAAACAAGACGGGCCATAATGATAAAATGTTATTTGTTAGGTTTACTAGTTAGTGGTGTATCCCTTTTTTTCAAGAATTTACCTCTACCCTGCACTCCTTTATTTTGTTTTGGTTGTATTTCCCCTTGTGTTTCTATAGTAGTAGTATTCCAAATTAAGTAGTCTGTACTGGTCGCAGTTTATTGTGCACACAATGCATATCTGAGGGTGCGCCCTCTATACTGTAGCTTGTGAATCTGCTTACATGATTATGTTATTATTCCTCATGTTTCATACAGTAAAATGGATGAGATACTATCAGCACTCGGCTTGGAGCACATAATAGATACATTTGCAGTGAATCAGGTGAGTCACACATTCTCCAAGTGTAGCTGTATTTTTTCCACTTGAAGTTGATTAGCCTACTATTTATTGTTATCTAGAAGTGGTGACAATCCGGCACTGGTCTGTTGCTCTGTTGAAACCTTTGAAATAGGGAAGAGACTGAGTCTACACAAAGATGGAATGGTTATGAGATTGGGAGGAAAAGTTACTGCCAGTTTCTGGGAATGTTCTATAACCCTCAAAGAACCAGGGGCGGAATCTACCCCCATTATGATAATGTGGCAGTGCATTTTCCCCCCATGTTAAGCCTATAGGCTTTATGACTTTTTCGGCTGACCTTTTAGCCCCATTTTGACTGACTGAGGTGAGAAGGTCATAAAAAGCCTGGCTCTTTGAGGGTTAAGGTCAAGTGATTCCTTAGTCTCAAGGTTAAGAAGAGGTGACTTTCAGAAGAAAATGACATTGTTCTTATTGCGGAGTATTAGAGTAAGTAGTATATTTTTAAATATGTACATTGGTGGCACAGATGCCATTTTTTTGGAATGCAGTGCTGGCTTAAAACAATAATTCTTTCCATCCAAGTTTATTGCCAATGTTCACTGTATCAATATTTGTTTCATAGGTCAGCCCAAAAGAAGCCGTTTGTTTAACAGATACCGAGTTTGGGTTACTTGGTGTTTGCAAAGTTGGAGACAGAGTCAGAATCAAACAAAAATGCAAGGAGAGCATAGACAGTAAGTATGATTACTGCGTTCGATGGAATGGATAAATTAACCATGCAATCACCAAAGCTGCACTTTATCTTTTAACAGGCAACTCTCACCCTTACCAACTCGTAATCTTTGTGTTGTCTCTGCTGCCGCTCGCCGATTTTAAAGTCATATGAATTAATTGTATGAAATATTTCAAGGGTTTGCTTTTCTCTCAAAGTTATCATTTATTAAAGTTTAATAAAAACGATTTCCTCTTTGGAAATTAAATTTTGTTCCCCACCCTGGAAGTAGATAAAGTGAATTAATATTGGATTTTATCCTGTAAAAGAAGTGTTCTAAAAAGACTTCTTTCTACAAAGTTTGTTTAATATAGGCCTTGATGGTTTGGGGTACGAGTTGGCAGGGGTACAAGTTGGCTGGGGTAGAAGTTGACCTGTTTCCCTTCACATAACTAATAAGTACATAAAAAACAACTTTTTGATGCTTTTCATGAAATGGAACCTCATCTTTAAACATTTTAAAATATACTGTGCCAAGGTATGAAAAGTCATATTCCAACTTTCATTATTTGCATATTCCCATGGGATAGTGTTTTATCCACAAATCACTTGTAAGCCACTCACATAAGTTATTACAGTGCACATATTTTGGTGGTCTGTTATTCATTCCTTGTCATCTCATGTTTTATCTTCAGAGCAATCAAGTGCTCTACCTGTAGTTCATAGACTAAGGACCATGTTTCAAAGCAAGCGGCAACAAAAACCATCTGGAAAGACCAAGTCCAAAACGCTACGTATCCAGACAGGGTGGAAGCATAAAGATAAAGATGCAAGTACACACAAGATGGTAACAGCAGCAAAAGGTGGTGGATCTTTGAAAGCGAGATGCTTCATTGGAGACTGTTCTGGAGCTTATTCAAAACGTGTATTTCCCAGGCGGAATCAACAAAGCAAATGACTTATTGCTGAGTGATTTGATCTCCAAACTTGCCACCTTTAATGGAGAAGAGCTTCCAAAAATAATCAACGGAAATCCTTTTTCCATGGGCGAGTGTGTATCTTGAAACTACTTTCATGGAAGAGGTATTGTGAAAATACATCAATTATTTGCTAAACTTGTAATGGCCTCTCTATATGTAATGTAGCATTGTGATTGGATGATAAATTTACAAGTTGTGTATTCACTCCCATAAAATAATTGGTCTATTGTTATTTTATACCAAGAGTCTGTTTATTGAACCTACAATCATGCATTTTATGAATTACATGTATAAGTAGAGCCTATAAACACTCCCATTCTTTTAACAGATGTTCTCATCAGATGAGGAAAACGAACTTCCCGAAATATTTAGACGAACTAGAACAACGTGCAATGAGGTTGTATTTGTATTTGTTTATAATGAAAGAAATTAACATTTTAAGAAAATGAGTTTGTTCTAAGAAATATTAACCAGGTAATCTTAATGGTCATATCATATTTATATGTTTTAATGTAAACAATATTTGGACAGTATTTTGTGTGCTTATTTGCTTATACTTTATTGTTTATTTTGTTGACAGGGTGCTGACAGCATAGATGAAGGAACACAGTCACCGATTATACAACCAAATACTCCAACTGTGACATTCATGGTAATAGCATTTCCCAAATTTAGAACATGGACTCCACCTGTACACCATTGATAATTTATCAAAAGTTAGGCCTTATTGTCTGACATATGAAAAATAAAATCGGTGTTATTACATTCGAATAGATTTCAATGAAATTTGATTATGGTTTTCTTTATTAAAAACAACCGTCAGTCACAATCCTCAGTAGGAACATGTTTTCATCATGTTTTTTGGGATACTTTTGTGGGCCTGTTTTTATACTGTTTTCAGGAGGGACTCAACATTTTGGGATCCTAACAGCCATTTGGTGCAGTGCAGTCAGAGGGAAGCATATTATGTTGTATTGCTACAATCAAGGATGAAGGAAACCTCCATCCTACAATACAACATTTTATAAACAATTTTAAAAATCAGAGGTTCATGTTTTTATATTACTGTTTTCTGTGATTGTTTTAAAAAATTATGTTTTAAGTATATAAAAAGTAAAAGCTTGTTTTCCCCCTGTCAATACAGCCTTGTAGCTATACTGACAAGACTTTAGATTTTAATTCCCAATTTGTGGGGTTTTGTGCAAATGAACTATCATATGAGAACAAAAATGATGTTATCCTCCTAGGCAGCAATTCAGAATTGTGGTTCAGGTTTGTGAAAGTTTTTGTCATTTTCAAAAGGTAGTTCTAGACATTGTTGTGAATTGCCTTGTTAGATGTGTGTCTTAGATAATAGTCGTAAATAATTAGAGGTAACCTAAGTTCTTGGGCATTTTATTTTTCTTTTTGTTTACATTTCCACTGCTGAATTCCTATGAACTCACACAACAGCCCCCTCTTAACTTTATTACACAAAGACTGCCAACTTAGTTTTAAGCCATCAAGCATATATATTTGATAAAATATGTAAAGTTGCACTTTAAATATAATTTGTACGCATGCATGTTGTACAAAGTGTTTCACCTATATGTACTTTCAGGCAGCATCCACATCCTCACAAAACAACAGCCCTTATAGTAATTACATGAATGTGATTGAGGATGGTGATGGCACAGAGGATGAACAGACCATGCATGTCTCACATGCCATCAATTCTACTGCTGAGGCCTCTGCAGAAGTGTAAGCCCATTTGGTTACTAAACACATTTTTACTAAAAAGATTTCCCTTGCTTTCTTCTTCTCCTCGAACCTTCTCACCAATGTTTTTCATACAGACTTTACTTGACATGTACATAGACCTCAACTTGTAAATTAACCTGTAGATTAACTGTTTAAATGTGTCATCAGGTGTCAAATTACACTATTAAAATCAAATTGTAATGTTTCCAAAAATCATATCTTATGATCAACATTATATAATGTTACAATTTTTTTTACATATGAAAAGTCTTGAATATTATGCTACAAAATGACATAGGGTGTGACCTAATTCTTTGAGTTTCTTCATAACCAAAAAATACTGATCATCCTGATACAAACAAAGTTTAGCATCTTTAGCAATACTGCGGTTTTAGTTTTTAACTTGGAGGTCTGAAACTTTACATAAAGAAATAATTATGATTTCTTGATTCACTTCAAGGTCAACACATCATGATGACATCACATGGTGTGAAATTAATGTAAATCAAACTGTAATAATTTCAAAAAATCATATCTTAAGAGTCACGTTAGATATTATAATCCATTACAAGATGCAAACTCTTTAAAAAAGAAATGTTTTGCAAACATTCTGAAATTGATGTTTTAAGTATATCATGAGACTGTTATTTTTGTTGTGTATAGACCATATGAAAGTTTGGAGGATATATTGCAACGACATATCAGTAAACGAACAGGTGACCAAACAACAGTCATTATCAACCGGAAGCGACTTCTTCACTCCACACTTCTTGCCACAAAAGATGGATTCAACTTTCTGAACACCCCATTCATAGTATTTGCAGGAGAAGATGGAGGAGGCCCTAGAAGAGAGTTTTTCAAGTTAGTGGCATTGTTCAATAATAATTTTACAGAATATTTATAAAAACTCACTTGCTTGAAAGATGGTAATGGAACAATCATCACGTCAAGTTATATCATCTGATATGATGTATTTTTCAAGAAAACAGTGATAATATGTGCATGCGCATGAAAATTTTTGCACCATTAATACATACCAAAAAGTTAAATACATTTTCTCGTAAACGATACATAAAGAGAAGCTGATGTTTTCACTGCTCTATACAGAAGGTCATGGGTTCGAATCCCAAATGACTCATCTGTGCTTTTTCCCATTGTCTTTGGAATGCGTATAAAAGCATGTCATTGAAGGGAAAAATGTCATAATTTTGTAACCACTGCTTACATTTCTGATACTCGTATTTCTCTTACAAGCCTATATTTGTAACACCTGCAGGCTTCTGATGCAAGATGTTTCGCAAAGAATGGGAGTGTTTGACAACATTAATGGTAAACTGTATTTTACGTACAGTATCCAGAGCCTCAGAGAAGGGAAGTATAGACTTGCCGGTCAGTTTGTCCGCTGGAGCCTAATTCATGGTGGACCTGGGCTTTGTGCTCTAAGTCCATGCGTGTTCAACTTGATGACTCAGAGTTCCACAGAAATAGACTTAGAGGAGATACATGATGTACCTGACCAAGTCTCACGGGAAAATCTGAAGAAGGTATAGCGAGAAATTATCTTTCTTGATGTATGCACTTTTCTTCATTTTGAAAACAGGCTATATTTGAAAAAAGAAAACAAGCAGTTCATGAAATGAAAATGTTTGGATGAACATGTTCACCTGCAATGTTCAGTGAACATGCTTTTCAATTATGAAATAAACTATCACCGAGACAGCGAGAGTGTGTAATCTTGATATTTATCACACATATCAATGCACTGAGAAGATATGGTAGTTTGAGTAATGTGCCAAAATTACCAGACTCAACTGAATAATTATTGCTTGAAGCTTACTTGGTTTACAGATAATAATACATGTAGTGCATTCATCAAATGAAATAATTATACCATCTGATGTCAGTTTGAGGAAACTGTTTTAATTAATATAAGGCTGCATATGGTGCACCACTAAACCATACTAATTTGTATAAGCACTTCACTGGAATCTAATTCCTCACTCCTTTCCTCATTTCATCCATCTGTTTAATAATATGTATTTCTCTTTTTAAAGAAAATTATATTTTAACACAATTCATTTTAGATAATGAAGAGTACATCGGACAACTTTGATGACGTGATTTCACAGCTAACCGACTGGCTCATCGACCAAGGGGTGTCAAATGTACATACATGTACGTTCAGACATCGTGATACTCTAACCCGAGATCTGTTGACTCATTTCATGTACTACAGGTATGCCTGTGATATTAGATGGTTTTCATTGAGTAGGCTGATGACATTCACCAACCCCCCCCAAAAAAAAAAAAAAATAAAATAAATAAAATAAAATAAAAAAATAACAATAATGTTTTGACATTTCAGTTTGCTGATGTTCAATTGGACATTTATTTTAACAATGAACAACAAAGTAGATAAGTAAGACTAATTGCGGTGACACCATGTGGAATCTCAATTGAGTAGTAATTAGTTCTGAAAAGAACTGGTGGTACAACTACAAAGTAGATAGTACATCTTAGGCATAAAAATATTTAATATTGTATGAAAGAATAGTTTGTATATAATTTGTTTCATGTTTTAGCAAATACAGACTTACCTTATTTTTATGGAACCTTGTTTTCAAAAGGTATGTCTCACTTGGATCTTGGTATGTAATTTTAATAAATTATTTCTGTGCAATTTCAAGAGGGCCTTGGGACACTCTGGGAAGATGTGAAGAGAAATGCACATTCCGTCCGCCCACTTTTTGTGTGGAACGCTTTACCGCTCTTGACATTCTGTGATATGAGGAAGTTGTACAATATCGACTATGCACCTCTTGGCTCAAATAATCACACTTTGGAGGAAGACACAGTTTACTGTTTCGAAGTGTTCCTAGAGAAGGCATCAAGTAAGTTAAATTATAATTTGCTGACCGTGGGATGCTCAATTCAAGTAAATATCAACAAAAACAAAGCGGTGGACTCATTGGGGTATAGGGGCGAAAGGGATGTTCCCTCATTTTTCCTCGCCCTGTGTAGAATTCCTATAGGTTTTGGTGTCCCTTTATAGTTGCTGTGTCACCCTCCCCCACACCCTACATTGTCTGTATGGATCCGTCCATACTTTTCATTACAATATTAATAACCAAAAGTTTTAGGTCACAACAAATTTGAACCTTGGTGTTAAATGTAAAAACCACATTTCTCTAGGGGGGAGCTTTCGCCACACCAATTTGTACAGCCCCCCCACCCAATTAATTAATTAAATAGTAAATTATTTTATAAATAAATAAAATGTGAAACTTTTTTAGATGCATCTGGAAAATAGTTGATCTGCAATTATCGCAATAAAACTGTTCAAAGAAAACAAATATTTTTGCTAAAATTGCCTTTTTGTAGCCAAAATGTCTGCTAAAGCAAAGATTCAGAAATCTCTCAACGCAACAACAACAAAATAATGAAAGCCCTGCATCTTCCCCGGCCTGTGTTCGTTTGTTTGTTTTTTGTTTCATTTGTATATTTCTATGCAAAAAATCTTACACAAAGTGTCATGTTTCAGGTTTATAGCTCTGACCGTTGTTCTACAATTCTAAATCTATATACTGTGGAAAGAGACTAACATTAATCATAACAAATTTCAAAAATGTATTTCAGGTGGACGAGCTGCGATCTCACTCCCCAATGTACTTGAATTCTGGACAGGAGCAAACGCAATTCCACCCTGTGGGTTTCCATATGACTTACAAATTGAATTCTATACAAGAGAACCAAACATCATGAGATTGCCAAGCAGTTCAACATGTGCACAGATACTACGACTCCCCAGGGGGGTTGATGATCCAAGTGAGCTGCAGAATATGATGGAATATGCGGTTCGAGGAGCCCATGGCTTTGGCAAAATATAGCATGACATAATAAAAGATCTAAACCATCATCATTAACTGCCTAAATTTCAGTGCGATAATCAGCATCGTCTTTGCTAATAGGCCTACAGTTTTTGTTATTTTCTTGACGGATTTATATTTTCCAGAAAAATATCCTGTCCATGTTCTGAGTTACTACTTGTGTGATGTTTATTTGTTAAGTTTCTGTATTTTTACACCAGTTCAGAGATAGCACAATATAGAATCGCCAGTGGAATATGAATTCAGTGGACCAAACTAACATTATTCTCATAACAGAGAGATTGTTGTGGTTACAGTTGTAAGGGGGGGGGGGGGCTTTGAAGGAGTTTTTTTTTTAAATGTGGACTCGTTTACAAAATGGATATGCTGCATACTTTTATTTTTTAAGTGATGATGTCAGAGAAGTAATCTTTGACTGTAATTACATAGAAGGGATCTGAAATAACCGATCCCATGTGCCTTATTACGACAATTGGGGAAGCCAGTTAATAAGCCAGTATTCATCAACAAGGGTGAAAGCGTGTAATTTCACAGTTGTCATAAAATAAGTTTGTGTGTACTGTATGTAAAACGTGCCTTTCAATCATGAAAAAAGTATGAAAGGGTATTTTCTAATCTATATGTATGCAGTATAGGCCTACATATAACCATTTTTATTGTTAGTGTTCATGATTTTATCACAGTATTCTCACATAATGTTTGTACACATTGTAACACATATATTAAAAATGTTTTTAGTTCCAAAGTGTTTTACTGTTCATATTTGAAGTTTAACCTCGTTAAAGACTTAAAAAGTTCATTGCACAATCAGATTATACTCCATATCTACTTTTTTATAAATTTGTTAACACCCTCAGTAATGAAAGATTTATAGGATTTTGGTTTGCGGTAACACCATGTGATTATCTACTCTCGCAGAATAGTTCTTGAAAGAATTTATCATGCTAATCTACTGTCGCTAAGTAGATAAGGGATGGGGGGAATTCTTGTAATTATCTTCACTGTCGCTAAGTGAGATATGTCGCTAAGTGGTCTCAACGTTTTGACTAGCATCATTCCCCGATCCCTTATCTACTTAAGTTAGATAAGTTATTTTAAGAACTATTCTACTAAGCTAGAGTGGATAATCACATGGTGTTACCGCAAACAGAAACATATACCCTCAGTAATATTTACAAAAGAAACTTGAATCACCACCCTCATGAGTATATACCACTGCAGTCATGCATTGGTCAACCGCTTCTGTTATTGGGCTGTTGTGTTGTCTACACAATACTGTTACAAAATACTTTATAATAATAAGGCGCTTTTTTCATATTGCGAAATTTAACCCACAGACCTGATGCATTCAATCATGCAATATACTAAAGACTTCCATCCCCAAAATCCGTTTAAGGCTTTGATGTTAAGTGGTTCAGTTTTAAAAATAATTTTGAGATAAATTTGTTGGGACTTTTCAAAGAATTTATGGAAAATTTTCGGAGAACTAATGTTTCAGCATTTTGGAACCCGAGGTACGCAACTGTCTACAGTGTAGAGGAGGTGCTTTGGGGCACATATCCCCTGCAATCATACATGTTTAGTCTTTACATGGAGCTATAAAATGTTTTATATAAAGATTCATGCTGGCTACACAATATAGAAACCACATTATAGATTTGGCTTTAAATCAATATGGTGATTGAGAAATTAAGTGTTTTAAACAAACACTGTGTATTCTACCCTGTGATCTATTCAATTATGTATAAAATACACATTACAATATCACGATTCACGATTTGTGGTTGCATTTTGTCCAACAGCCACTGAAATAATTCTATGCCTTCTGCAAACGATGAGGGCATTCCCTTGTTATGAGTGAGAATTAGGTCCTGGCACACGGCTTCAAATTCTTCAATGCATCCATTCCTTGATGGTGAAGACGTAAATTTATGTTTGACAGCTACAATTTCTTGTACTTGCACGGGGAGACGGAAGTCTTGTGCTCCTTTAAAACAAAGTTTAAATAAAACAATATATATTTATATATATTTTTCATGTTAGGCAATGTGATTGTTTTAGTTTATTGTTTTAGTTCTTTACTGGTCTGTTTATTTATTTTTAGCGACAATTTTTTTTTTGAATTTAAGTGTTAATCATCGTACCAAAGAGATGTGGTACAAAGTACATGAGGTCCGGCTTTCCAGGGAGAGCAATAGCGCGTGTAACATTCCTTGTCCTGTGCTGATTCCACTCGACTCTTACCTCGTCCAGTTCAGATTGGATAATTTGTGTGAAAGAAAACCTCAGACATTCCTGCAAAGATTAATAGTTGGAATTAAAATATGCAAAAAAATTAAACGGTTTAATATATTTTCATTGTGTTTAATTTAAAATACACACAATTTCAAAGGGGAAGTTTAACCAATTTAAGTAACAAATGAATGTTAAATTAAATACTTATGCAATGCCGATGTGCAGTCCAAAATGCCAATCTCAATCAAGTTTCTGAACCTGTCTAACCAGTAGTTCACCATCATGTCAAACAATGTTCGCCAAAATCTCTCAATTCTCTGAATAATACCAAAAAAATATTTAATTGTTCATTTATTACTGGATAACTTACAATGGGGCAATGGTACCTGTTTTATGAAACATTAATGAGACACTTATCACTGGAGAAAAATATTTAAACTTGCATGAGTATTGTTGATAAAAAAAAAAAAGGAATCTTGTTTTCCTAAGGTAACAGTCCCCGTGTACGCACCTGATTGTGAGGAGAAGTTGAATACATCACACAAGGACTCTGTTGGTGGGCGAAATACTCCTCATGGAATGCAGTTTGAATATCCGCAATGCGTGTATTCTCTGTGCCCCTATCTACCTGAATACAACGTGGCACAGCTGAAGTATAAAATAAGTAAAACATTGAAATTAGAAACAAACATTGGGATAAATACTGTTGATGAACTCGCTCAATGTATTAAAAAAATTAAAAAAATTAAAAACATAACAAGTTTTACCCCGTAACTCTAGAATGCTATTTTGGCACCTCCTTTTCAGTTTAAGCCACTGAATATCCCACTAGTAAGACTCCAAAATTATTTATAAATCTTAGATCGTTGTGATATTGTAATGATGACAAACATCATGTGAAATGAGTTCTTGTGTTACAATTGTTGATGTAAATAATCGTATTTACGTGATATTTAACAATGTAATATAAACAATACTGTTTATTATTTTTTCATAAACGATAAAAAGAAGTTAGGCCTAGCTAAAACTTCTGTACGTTATATTTTCATTCTTATGTATGGATTTATGAATTTACAAACGATTTTGAGATTATATTCAGATCATCAATACCCAAAATTAATTAGCCCCATACATCACCTTGAATTTCTTTCAAAAGTCCACGAAATATGAGGCTGTCACTGTAGGATCTCGATTTGTGCTTGCAACTCTTAGCCAAACCAATCGACAGGAAAAACTAAAATAATGAATTACAAAATTATACATGAAATAAAAAACCACATGAAATTTTCTGAAACCCTTTGTTCGGAAATCTACAGAGTCAAGGGTATGATAATCATTTAAACAAAATGATTTGATCGACAACAAATCAATAATACAACATATGCATGGTAGGGCAACAGTCATTCAAAAGTTTGAACTGGATTTAAAAAGTAATGTTTCCATTTATAGGCCTTCACTTTGGCCAGAAGACTTCAAACTTTATGTTTTATTGTTTCCTTCCTTCTTCGCAGTGGGCAAGCTATGTGGCCTCGTCGACATGTTCCCCACAGAAAAGCAGTGTCCCCAGGTGCACCTAATATCACAGTGGAAATTGTGATGAGGCTATTGGGCACCGAACAGACAAACAAATATTCCCTTTATTGATCTACACATTAATAAACATATTATGGTTCTATTTTTTGAAAGGACATTATTTGCATTCATCATTGTCATACCCGTCAATAGCGCCATGGATGCCAAAACCGTAAGTTCTCAGTTTGTCGTATTGATCTATGTGGAGAGCATAATTAGGTCCCAAATTTCTGTACTCTCGTCGTCTCAGTCGGTGCCTCCTACGACTTTCGACGCCTTCGGGATCAAGCATCCTTTGGCCTTCAATGACAGCATCTCTAAGGAAAAGTTAGGACAAGAAGTTGACTTTGTTTCCCAAAATGGTTTGATAAATTAATTTTTTTTAAAAATCTAATCATTGGGTTATAATAAAACACCGATAGTACTTACAGTCACTAATAACACATCATTTTTATTACATTAAATCACCCATCTTGGTAATTTGTGTTTACCTTGGCACATGAATACCATATCGAGTAAGCATTCTTCGCCCCATCGAGCGGCACCCAAGGTTTCTGCCACTGCCTTGTAGTTCTATCTGGAAACATTATTGATGAACATTATGATTATATAATGTGTCAAAATATTATGATTAGCCTATCTCTGTCAATGCCCGTAGGTGTAGGGTAGGGTTCTGAAGACAACCTCCCCCCCCCCCAACCGACCAGTGAGTTACGGTTGTCATATACATAAATAAATAATGGGAAATAGACAAAATGTCCCAAATCGGTTTGGGACCGAGTTTTTAGTTACCATTGCCACGAACTTTGTTTTGATTGAAATCCTTATATGTACACAACTCTGTGTCCATACAGACCCTGAATATACACATAAAATTCACACCTGCCATATTGGTGTTTTAACGCAATTAATTTATGCAAAGTAAAAATTGCATATCCTACAGATTCATCAGCATGGTTGGTTTGTGCTTGAAAGTCGACTGAACTTTTTCTCTTTTCAAAGGTTATTTTCATTAATTTTTGTTAATTGTTTTGTTAACTGGGTGTGTTTTCATAAGTTATATTTATTTTGATAATTATTTGTAAATCATGAAAACAATTTTGAATGGTGGCTATTCAAGAGGAATAATTACACAACACATTTCAAACACCTAAAGATATATAGCTATAAAGAGGAATTAGTATAATAACGACAGTAAATGATTTACGTAAATTTAAACAAACATATTTATGAAAAAAGCAAATGGCCACGTGCCGTGCTCTTTTCCCAGTGATCATTCCATTTATTCAACTTACTTCTAAAGACGTAAGAAATATGTTGAATGTTTCATCGGGTGGATTGTTGCGTCGCAAATTAAGCCTTCGTAAAATCCTTCCAATTGTTCTGGTGCTACAAGAAATATCAAAGTAGGAAAATTAAGATTTGATTATGTTTCCTTAGTCCCCGCCTTGTCACGTGGCATACATTCTTTCTTGCCTTTCGCCCCATATTTAAAAACTATAAATTATTCCTTTGGTAACGGGAAAAAGACAAACAAACGGACGAGCGAATAACTATAAAGCTTATACTGACGGGAAACGCTGAAACTTTCACAGGTTACGTATTTGTTATACATAAATTATGAACGTTTTGACCAAACAATTACCAAAGCTATACTTTATCTTTAAATGAATAAAATATAATTTTAAAGACCAAACAATTTAAAAATGATAGGCATTCTCACCAACAATTGATGTTATGCCGCAGAAACAAAATAGAACATATTTCACGGTAGCTGTATCCTGCACTAAAATAGTGGCTCACCAATCCTTCTCTTGCATGCTTGTTAAGTTTTTTTTAATACAAAATATAGATCCTTACTTTTCGTTTTATTGTAAAATACTCTGGCTTAGTTATCTCTTAGCTTCCCCTACAATATGTTTAATAATGTCCACTGGGGGACTACATTGTGTCCTGCAGCGTCTAAAATCACAAAAAAGGAGGGTTTTGAATTCAATCTTATTTTGGATTGTCGTCTTTGTCACATAATTATGTTTATTCTTAAAATCATGAAAGTAGGATGGTCTCATCATGAACTTTCATGAACTTAGATAAGCAATGAAACTAAACATCGATAAAAACCTTTCCTGTCTTTATGTACAGCGGTAAATTTTCACATGGTGCGATTGTTTTAATTATGTTAAGCAATATCGATTTAGTTTTAAATTGCGTTTCAGGCCGTATAAATCAACAAAGTTGTACTGTGCAAGAATACAGAATGCACTGATGTCATGAATGACGCACAAGGCATTTTATAATAAGGATATTGTCTCTCTGGTCGGGAACCAATGGATTCAAAATGGTGTATTCCATCTTGCTGCCATGCAGTCGAGTACAAATGCGGAAGTAGCCACTATTATCAGCGCATGCGCGTGAGTACGGGAATCCCTAAACACTCATCAACCCGGAAGTCGCCGCCTAAAAACAAAAAGTAGCCGCCCAAAAACAAAAAGTCGCCGCGTAAAAAAAAAAGTCGCCGTCCAAAAAAAAAAAGTCGCCGCGTAAAAAAAAAAAGTCGCCGTCCAAAAAAAAAATGTCGCCGCGTAAAAAAATAAGTCGCCGTCCAAAAAAAAAAAGTCGCCGCGTAAAAAAAAAAAGTCGCCGTCCAAAAAAAAAAAGTCGCCGCGTAAAAAATAAAAGTCGCCGCCCCCCCAAAAAAAGTCGCCGTCCAAAAACAAAAAGTCGCCGCGTAAAAAAAAAAAGTCGCCGTCCAAAAACAAAAAGTCGCTGCGTAAAAAAAAAAAGTCGCCGTCCAAAAACAAAAAGTCGCCGCCCAAAAACAAAAAGTCGCCGTCCAAAAACAAAAAGTCGCCGCCCAAAAACAAAAAGTCGCCGCCCAAAAACAAAAAGTTGCCGCGTAAAAAAAAAAAGGCGCCGCGTAGGTGTCCATTATAGAACACCATAGTCCATTATAGAACACCATACAATTGTCCCTTCGTGAAAATGCTCGAAACGGCTTATTTTGCTCTCAACTGTCCCTTTGTGAAAACTGAAAGGCAGCGCGCGCCACTACAGACCTATAAATACCTCTCCAGAAAAACGCGCGAAGTTTTGTACTCGCGGCGCATGTACAAAACTATGCGGAATTATCGACATGTCGTGAGTCAGTGTGAAGCTGGTACCCGTATAATTCTGGATTTGCACGCACGCTATAAGGGAAAATTGTCAAAGCGTTTTCACGAAGGGACAATTGGGAAGGTTGTGTTGATTTCAGTTTTTTCTCGAAGGGATTATTGTCTTAAATTATTAATTACGTTGTGATTAATCATCCTGTTGTTGAAAAGTTGAAACATTGGAAAATTTGAAATCTGTTCTTTCACAAAGGGCATAAGGTTTTTGCATCTTGAATGTGACATAGTACGTTTAAATTGTAGGTATTACTTAAAGCTCAATGCTGTAGAGCCTAATTGTCCCTTTGTGAAAACGCAAATTGCTCATTTCACTCATTCTGCCCTTGGTCACTAGTGTAATTACAAAACTAATGAGTTTTAGATCCTGTAAGTTTGTGGGATTTTAATGAAGTAATTCAGAATGTCGAAAAAAAATCTAACTTTATGTTTTTCCCTAATTGGCCCTTCGTGAAAACGGTGACGATATGGACCCAAGACTATGTACTAGCCTCAAATTAAAATGTTCACCTGTTTCAGAATTATAGGCTTGGTTTTTGAATAAGGCGGCTTGTTAATGGGATATAACTATTATATTATCTAACTAAAACAGAATCATCTATCATTTTGTAAATTCCCAACCACACATGCAGATGGCCTGACATGTAAAGAGGTGTCGGCTAACCCGTTCTGGATATTCTGTTTACTTTGCGGTTATTGTCATAAACATTTCTAAAAGTCCTATCAATTTTTCGGATTGTTTGTCCGACGCAGACATCATTAATCATTATTTTATGTCAAAAGGGCGGGAGAGGGCCCCGCCCCCATAAGTCACCCTACTAGCTAGAAGGCATAGGCCGATGAATTTGACTAATCTGGCGCATGTAAATTCTGTCGGAGTTGGCAGTCGGAATTATGGGCTGTCGGAGTGTGTAAAGCGAGATTTTCCGTGTTCATGGTCGATTTTACATTGAACAATTAATTACATTTTTAATTATATTATGAACTTTAACATACGCCAACATAATTATATATTATGAAGCAGAGGTTACCTCCAAACCCATATCATGGCCTAGGTAGTAAATAAAATAACCAGAGACACAACCAGTTTAAAGCGACGGAAGTTATAAAAATGACATGAATATTCACTGATTCCATTATTTCTATAGACTAGATAGGCCTATGTTTGTGTGATTCGTTTACATTTTGCGTGACCTTTAGAGTACCCATGAGGTTTCCCGCCTTGCCAAAGTATGAGCATGCATTAGATGCAGACCTAGAGTCTGTAGATTTTGTACTTTAATCATAAATATCCAATGATTTATTTAATATTTACATGTAATTTGAAATGTAGATTTGAGACGGAAGTGCCTTATTAAAAATAAACCATATTAAGTATTTGTATTGCTATCCAGAATACCTCTATCATGGTATGCATTTACATGCAGACATAGCCTATTCAAAGTGAAACCCAGACATCATTAATCATCCGTCCAGTTGCAGTTTGAAAGCTAACTATGTTTTTTGCAAATCACATGACCGCAACCTTGATTTAACGCATTTTAATACGTTTCACATGACCAAACATATAAGAATGGTCGTGCACTTTTTATAATTCATTGGGTAGGCTTTGTTCGTTTCTGTTGCCTTTCCAAATACATGCCTCTAGTATACCCCCAAAATGAGTGTTCACAGCCAAATATGAGCCAAAAAGCGAACTCAAAGGGGCAGTATCGTCACTCACAGCATTCAACAGGGCATGGAATCGGCATCCTAGTTTAAGATCAACACAGTGACTGAAAATTACTGGCTCATTTATGAAGCATGCAGCTACGGTATAAATATGACTATATGGGATATTATTTCCAGTCACTGAGTTAATCTAAAACTAGCATCCAGATCGTGATGATAGCGTCCCGATATTAAAGCAAGTGCCTTAATAGATGGGCTCTAAGCAACTTTTTATGTTATAACTTTCTAAGAAAAGAAAAAGAAAAACAGGAAATCAGGAAGCTAATTAACTGAAATCACTCTCGAATTCTTCTGAATTCCTTTCTTCGCAAATTCACCGTTTTCGTTACGCGGCAAAAACAAGTCCGTGGAGCTACCCGCTACAAGTACTGGTACAATACTTTATAAACATTACGGTACTTTATCGGTGCTTTTTGTGGGGATTTAATGTTACTTTGTGCAAACTCAGTACGACTGCAAGTAAATGATTGTGATTAATGTTCAGCCCTTCTAATTTTTATAGGTTCAATACCAAACAACACATCTCGAAACACATTAGCTGAAATATTCCGTGCAAAACTACGGAGCTCTGGATGTGCCATTTGACTTGTTGAGAATCCTGCGATAACTTATCTCGGAATGACGTAAACGTTAGATGACATCATCTAATGACATCAAAGTAAGATAGAAAATTTGTATTGGGCAGTCGGAATATTAGCTCTATTTAAGTAGTATTATTTTACCGTACACGAAACGATTCTTTATTTCCGAAATTTATGTCAAAAGGGCGGACAAGGGGGCGACCCCCCCCCCCCCATGAGCTACATTACTGGCTGATCGGGCAGTTTTATACAGGGTGTCCCAGAATAAAGGTAATTCTGACAATAAGGGTTAATTTTGACAAAGATATGCTTTTTATGGCTATTAATCATGTTTTACCATAAAGTAGCAGCAAAATGCTTTCCAGTGGTATCTTGATTGCATTCCTCTGGTCATGCATCACTGAGCACCATTGTTTAGAAAATGCTATGTGAAAACTCTTTTGGGACAGTTCATGGTCAGACATGCTGTGGAATGGCCGGCCAGGTCACCGGATTTCACTCCTTGTGACTTTTTCTTGTGAGGGTATTTGAAGAACAATGTGTTCACCAGTCCACCGCGTAACCTTCAGGATTTGCAAGCCCGCATTCAACATGAGGTCGAAATCTTACGTGATGATCCTGCAATGGTGAGACGAGCTGTGGCTGACATGCGCCGCCGTTGTGGACTTTGCATCGAAAGAGGAGGTGGGCACGTGGAAGGTGTTGGTGCATAATTCAGTACTGAATAAATATCACCAATTGATAAACATCTTGTACGTATCACATGCTTTCAAACGGTTAGATTTCCCTCGGGCCATATCTGAATGTGCTGCTCATGTCTGACCATGAACTGTCCCAAAAGGGTTTTCACATAGCATTTTCCAAACAATGGTGCTCAGTGATGCATGACCAGAGGAATGCAATCAAGATACCACTGGAAAGCATTTTGCTCCTACTTTATGGTAAAACATGATTAATAGCCATAAAAAGCATATCTTTGTCAAAATTAACCCTTATTTTCAGAATTACCTTTTTTCTGGGACACCCTGTACAAGTAGGCCTAGCCCGATGAAATTGGCTAAGGCTATCTGGCGAATTTAAATTCTGTCGGAATTGGCAGTCGGAAAGTATGGGCTGTCCGAATAATCAGCATTCCTCAAGTGATATATATTTCTTTCTTCTCCAAAACTCGCCACATTTACGTAAATTTTCTTCTGTATTATTTCTTGATGTGAATACTGCATATCTGAATACAAAGTTATAGTTCATTTACGTTTCTTCATATATTGTATCATTTGTCAATACGTTAAATATAGCTGGGATTTTCAGTTGTGGGTCCAAAAAATAATGAGAATCAGTGGTAAATGCATAAAGCGAGATTTTTCGTGTTCATAGTCGATTTTACATTGAACAATTAATTACATTTTTAAATATATGATGAACTTTAACATACGCCAACATAATTATAATAGCAGAGGTTACCTCCAAACCTATATCATGGCCTACTAGGTAAAACATAACCATTGAGACAGTTTAAGCGACGGAAGTTGACTTGAACATTTACTGATTCTATTATTTCTGTTTGTTTAGACCATGTGATTCGTTTACATTTTGCGTGACCTTTAGAGTACCCAGGAGATTTCCCGCCAGGCAAAAGTATTTGCATGCACTATGACTCAGAGTTTGTACATTTTGTACTTCTCCACATCATAAATATCAAGAATTTATTTAATATTTAGATGTAATTTGAGATGTAGATTTGAGATGTAATGTTAATGCCTTATTTAAAAATATACCATATATGCCCTATTAAGAATTTGTGTTGCTATCCAGACTACTTATATCATGGGATGAGTGTTCACAGCCATCTACTGTGCATATTATATTAAAACCAGACATATTCTAAGTTAATCCCAGACATCATTAATCATCCGTCCACTTGCAGTTTGAAAGGTGAATTATGCTTTTTGCATTATCCGACCGCAACCCTTATTTAACTCATTTCATATGACTAATAATACAAGAATGGATGTGCACTTTTTTATTTTAAAATAATTCATTGGGTAGGCTTGGTTTGTTTGTATTGCCTTTCCAAATACATGCCTCTAGTAGACCTACCCCAAAATGGGTGTTCACAGCCAAATAAGAGCCCAAAACCCAACTGAAAGGGGCACTGAGTATCCCGATCAGAGCATACTTTCAACAGGGCATGGAATCGGTGTCCTAGTATAAGATCAACACACCCCACTATGTGGCATATTATTTCCAGTCATTGAGTTAATCTAAAACTAGCACTCTAATTCCATGTCCTGTTGATCGTGACGATAATGTCCCTTTAAGCGAGATTTTAGTGGTAGAACTTTCTAAGAAAAGAAAAAGAAAAAAATCACGAAACTAATTAACTTAAATTACTCTTTAAACGTTTTCTCTGAACCCCTTTTCCGTGAATTCACCGTTTTCTTTGAACGTGGCCAAAACAAGTCTGTGTAGCTAATACCCCGCTTCAAGTGCAGCACGATAAATTACCTACTTTCAGGATGTCGACATCCCGAGATAAATTATCTTGGGGGAAGGCGATTAGATATCCAACTAAGATTATATATTCTGTATATTAAAAATTTTTAAACTATCGAACGAAGAATAAAATGTCATATCGAAGCATGGCAAGTACGGTTTTAGTACACTCTTAAAACTAAAGTGTTGAATCAACATTTTAAAGAGTTCGGTCAGTGACAACTCTTTATAAAGTTGGATTTAACTTTTAAAAGTTTTGAATTAACATTGATAAAGTTAGACTTAACTTGACTCCGTGTTAATTCAACACTTTCTTTTAGTTGAATTTAACTTTTTAAAGAGTAGTCACTGATCAAACTCAAAAGTTGATTCAACACTTTAGTTTTAGGAGTGTATACATGGACGAAAATCGCATCCCATCAAGGTGAAAACTTCTTGATCCCAGCAGTAGTCTGGTACATGCAATTAATACCTTAAAATGTTTATACCATTAAACAATATGGGGTTTGCTAGCTTTGACAGTTCACCTCATCCATATTCATAATCATGATGGTGTTGGTGGTGGAGTGTAGCTGATTGGTTAATCTGTTATCGCTTTAGTGCTTGTTAGCTTTCAGCATGTATGCCAATGAAGGCATAATGTGCACAATACTTAATGACCCTTCTTATCCGAGTTGTCCGACTCGTGCCACACACAGGGGTGAAAACATTACCTCTGCCGCGACTTATGTCGGCGGACTATAGTAAACCCTAATTACTTTCAGTTTAAGCCCCTTCCTCTCTGATTTAGTATCCCCTTAAGCCCCCATCATCTGTACAAAATGATGAACAACTTTGGTAAACATTTTATAACGCCTACCGTCCCCCCCTACCACCACCGACGTTCAATTTCTGGAAGATTTCTCAACCCCTCCTCCAATTTCATTTCTGTATCCGCCACTGGGAGTTGTACATAATATTTCATTTTGGGGTTTGGCTTCATTGTGAATAATTTGAATGATTATGCAGTATACTACAAATTCAAATTTGAAGCATCCTTTGGTGATATTATGGATTTCACGAAAGACGAACTCCAAGGACTTCTCTCCACACCCACAAGGATAAACCGGATACCAGCAACAGAGCGGGAGTTTACCGGATCCCCTGTGAGTGTGGTAAGAAGGTCTACATCGGCGAAACAGGGCGGAATCTCCCCACTAGACTGAAAGAACACCGAGTACACGGCCGCAGAGGAGATTTTGAGAAGTCAGCCATCGTCAAGCACTCCCACATCAACGACCACTAAATCTACTGGCAGGCAGCTCAACTAATCACACCCATCGACCCGCACCCCCAGACGCATTAGAGAGGCCATCGAGATCGTTAAACATGACACTGTTCCACAGGACATCGGCTTCTACATCAGCGATTTTTGGCGACCACTACTACGGACTGAATGATCTTCTATATCCAAAGTCCACAACCCACCCCAGACTGAGGGATCTCCTATATCCTAAGTTAACCACCCTCCTTCCCCCCTGTGCTTGTTAACAACTGATTCAGTTCAGTGAGCACACACTCCTATTCCCCAACTCCTAGGATCCTAGTCTCAACAGTTCCCGCCTGCACGCCTCAACGACACTAATCCCCCAGCATCCTATCATCGTGTAATCCTTCAGCAGCCTACTTACTAGCAGCAGCATTTCCCAGAGTCTGGCATTCTCCTGAGGACGATCAGAGCATACTGATCGAAACGTCGAGTTGTATACTCCAGTTCTTTTCAGAACTAATTACTTCTCAATTGAGAATTTCACATGGTGTCACCGCAATTAGTCTTACTTATCCTCTTCACCATGCAAAGCTACAGAGTATGTCAAACTCTACATTGCTGACAAAGACGAGTGCAACTCCAAAGGAGAACCTCTCAAAAACCGAGAAGATGGGCGCTGCCCCAGACTTGGTTCCAGACTCTACAGCCAAACCGACATCCTTTACCACTGCAACCTTGGGAACCTTGCTTTTTAAGAATACAAGCAAGTGTGGCTACAAGGACCCAAGATAGACCCTAAGACCAAGGAGATCAAGGTCTGTGAAGCTTATGTTACAGCATCCAAGAAACTACTGCATAAACTCGATTTGTGCCAACGCAAACTTCTGAGACAGATCATCACAACTAAGTGGCCCAAAGTAGTCATAAGTGGCCCAAAGTAGTCATAAGTAACAAAGCTCTCTGCAATAGATGCCAGCTACGTCCCCTGTCAGAACGAGTCGAGCATGTGAGATGGAAAATGTCAGGACATGATTTAAGGAGTGATATCACTAAACCCTGCACAGTTAGCACTCCATTTTACTGTAGGGAGTGAAAACAGACTAAAGAGTAAAATAGGCAGGCATCTCACAAATTTGTTATGTATACTCCAAAAAGACATTTTAAATTGAGACTTTATTAGATCCTTATAAGAGACTATTTTGGATTTATGTATAAAGTTTATTTTATATTTATATATATGTAAGTGTTGTGACCTGGTTTATAGCGAGCAATAATGACAGGAGAGAGGCATGGCCACTGTAAATGGGCTGAACCTAATGCAAGGATTGGGCGTTCAATACCAGGTCACTGCACTCTTTATCCTATTCATAAATGCAAATCCCCCTCCCTTAAAAGGGTAAAGGGGTGGAGGGTATGTATATAAACACATGCTGGAAGTACAGTGCTAAATATATATAAGGGTATTATACCATGTACGGTTTCAATTTTGTAATATTCAAAAATAGACAGACTAGGTATAGTTCAAGTATGGTTCATAGTTGATGCGTACCATTTCCATTCACCAAACAAAATCCATTCATTGAAAAAGGCACGGATGCTGGTGGCTCCTATTCTATATGGCTATACGCCTACATGAACATTTATAATGACACAGACATATTTATGGTCCATGTTTTGTTAAATTAATGTTACATTACAGTACTTCAGTATACGTCTACATGTAGAAAGTAAGATTTCCTAACAGCAGTCGCCAACTTCCGCAAAGATAAATTTTAGGCAAGTCATTTTGTCACACATTAAACACATTTTAATTATTGCTTTGTAGAATTATGTTGTGCAATAGATTCGTTCTGGAAAGATATAACATAGGTTTGCAGAAAAAATCCGTTCATAACTGAGTTTCACCCCTTGATTTTACTGGATGAAGAGGAGAAAAGTATATTTTCACATTTCAAATACCCCATACATTGTACAGTATACTCATAACTTGTTGTGTGAGTATCCATGGTGATGAGTGCGAGTACGAGTACTTATTCATGGCAACAACGAGCATCTCTATGAGTACGAGTACAAAAGAATAGATTTGAAAACGTGTCATTTAGTGAAGAACTGTCTTCCCATCGTACCATATAGAATATAAGAATATTAGAATATAATAAGACAGGGCTATGTCTTCAGTCTCCCGAATGGATGAAGAGGCTAAGATCAATCGTGACGTATTAAATAACAATAAGAAAATACTCGGAATTCGGTGACCTTATTCGCCCGGCCTGGACTGTGTTGGTAACAGTGCCTATTCAAAAAGAAAACATTAAAGCAAACAATCAAACAAAACTTGCTGATGCAAAACCATTCACAACTGTATATGCGAGTATATAAAAGGCCGTCTCTTTTCATAATTTCAGAAGTTATAAGTTAGTGACTACTTATATAGGCGTAGATGCACTCTACCGTCCTTGATTTTGTTTTCACAACATTGTATAACACCATAAGACATAGACCTACTATTAAATCAACATCCAGGGCATTCAATCGTGCTAACAACATGTCATTTATCGAGAGGAGAATAAGGTTGGGTTTCTACAGCTATGGCGGTTTCATCGCGAGACACCCGTTTCCGTTTCTATTCTTGCCGGTGATATTGACCGTAGCACTGGGAGCTGGAATCGTGTTCCTTTCGGAGGAACAAAACGTCGAGACGTTGTATACACCGGAAAACGGGCAAGCGAAAACGGATCGATCTACGGTGGAAGAACTGTTTGCCAAAAACGGAGAGGACGATCCGTTAGTGTCCCGTCTGACGAGATCTGGGAAGGCAATCATACGGATGAACGATGGCGGGAACGTCCTGACACAAAGTGCGATTCAGGAAATTTTAAATCTACACGAAATGGTCGTGAACATCAACGTCCTTCAAAACGATCAGAACTACACATTTAGTGATCTCTGTGTCCAAGTGAATGGGGTTTGTAACGAGAACGCCTTGTTGGCTCTGTATGCTTATAACTCGTCCGTGGTACCAACGATCTCTCTAACCTTTCCTCTTTATAGATCAACTGATGGCAATACATTATTCTTTCTTGGTGGAGAAGTAGGAGGGGTAAAATTCAAGTCAGATTCATCAGATGAGGTGCTTTCAGCAGAGGCGGTTCAACTATCTTACATCTTACGATATGAGGACAGCGTGGACGATCAACGGAGTGCGATGTGGGAGCAGAAGTTTTTCCAAGTCGTCACAGCATTCAATTCGACTGGGATCCGTGTAACTCGTCTTGTGTCCACTACACTTGAGGACGAGCTGAATGCTGCAAGCTCTAATATCATAAGAGACTTTTCAATCACTTTCGCTATCTTCATTTCTTTCACCATATGTTCCTGTATGATGTTTGACTGGGTGAGGAGCAAACCGTTGCTGGCTGCTTGTGGTGTCATATCTGCCTGTATGTCCTTGGTGTCTTCGTTCGGTCTCCTGAGCTACATCGGTGTACCTTACGCTAATGTTGTGGGTGCTGCACCATTTCTCATCCTTGGTAAGTTAATTACAAATCTGAGTGACTTTAATTTAGAATGTATAGTGCATCTTTTATTTATAATCTACAGTTTGTTTCCTAAGTGGTCAGGAGATCAACTCGACAGTAATTTTAATAGTTTACTTTTGTAATCCAACAGGGGTGCTACCTTTGTTTTTGTTTTGTAACTGCTTTTAATGTAGGTAAAACTTGTAGCTTTGCATGGTGAGGATGATAAGTAAGACTAATTGCGGTGACACCATGTGGAATCTCAATTGAGTAGTAATTAGTTCTGAAAAGAACTGGAGGTACAACACGAAGTTTCGATCAGTATGCTCTGATCGTCCTTTTAATGTGATTTAATGTCATGCTATTTGGTTCTCGTCAACAACTATCTAAGATTTCTATTCCAAATATTCTTATTGGTGACTCTCATGTGCAATCTTCTTCTCAAGCAAGGAACCTTGGAGTTATTTTTGATGCAAACATGACACTTAAACCTGATATTTCAAATGTTACTCGCACCGCAGTATTTCACCTTAGGAACATTTGAAAGTTACGCAAATTTCTTAATTATGATGCAACAGAACAAATTGTTCATTCCTTCATAACATCTCGTCTTGATATGGCAAATTCACTGCTTTATGGACTTCCTCAGGATCAACTACGACGACTTCAAAAGATTCAAAACACTGCTGCACGTATTGTGACTCTCTAAAAAATCATGTCATATCACCCCCATCCTGAAAGATCTGCATTGGCTGCCAATATCATATCGTATTATTTATAAAATATTTGCTTATCGTTTTCAAATCTTTGAATGATTGTGCACCATTATATATATCTGACTTTTTAAAATGTTATGCCCCTCTCATAAGTTACGTTCCAGTGCAAAATTTCTGCTGGCTGAACAAAAGTCTAAACATTCTTGGGGTGACAGATCTTTTGAAGTTGTGGCTCCACGCCTTTGGAATAATTTGCCTCTGTACATTCGTGAATCTCAAACTGTTTACTCCTTCAAGAAAAACTTTAAAACTCATCTTATGTGTATTGCCTATGAGGACTACTAACATTCATTTATGCATTTTTTTAAATCTTTTGTTTAGTATTATGTTTCATTTGCTATTGTATTGTTATGCTATTGTATGATTATCTTGTTTACTGTAAAGCGCCTTCAGCACTTCTTGGTGGATATGTGCGCATTATAAATCTTCTGTATTATTATTATTATTATTATGTTGTAATTATTTGTTTTTCTACCTGTGAAATCAATAAATGAAATGAAATGAAATGCAAACAATGACCGTGGCAAACAGTAAACGGATTTTATCAAACAAAATATCTTACAATTCTCGGTTAAGTAACGTTATTAGCATAATTTATAATAACAAAATTCCTTCTGATATGCTTTTATATGTTGATAAATATATTATCTGAGAAGTTGCTTATGAATGGTCAAGGACAACGGCGCTGAGGGTTTCCCATGTCCTTCGACACGACAAAGCAAATCCGGCCCATGACACGTTCCTTGTTTCTCAATCAAAACCTACTGAACTGTTTTCTTAAAAAATGAAAACTTCAGAGACTTTTAAGATGATTATTTAAAAGGAATTCCTGATTGTTGGGCCATGCATGATATATAACTAACGCATTTTTAGGGCTTCAGAAGTACGTGTAGGTGGAATGTGAAAGTCACCGGATTACCTGGTGGAACAATGAAGATAAATATGAATATTAAAAGTAACCATAATCTGGAAACAAGTTTGATAAATCATGGAGAATAAATTGATACATAAACATTCCAAGCTGAAGTAAACACATATCATTCACTGAGTATACATGGGAATGTCTACCAGATAAATAAATCTAAATATGGGCCCTTTTTGCAACATGTCACTCTGTTTACCAAATCAGCACTTGTATTACCCGATGTAGAGATACCATACGTCATCAACTCTAGTCCTGTAGCGTGGCATACAATGAGTTGCTGTCTTCTTTGTATTCAATATAAAAAGTATGATGGTTGTTTGTTCTTCATTCAATAGGTATTGGCGTGGACGACATGTTCATCATGGTTGCTGCCTGGCGAAAGACTGACGTCAGCATGACATTGGAACAACGCATGTGCCATGCCTTCTCTGAGGCTGCCATGTCCATTACAATTACATCCATCACTGACGCACTGGCCTTCGGTATTGGAACAATTACTTTCTTCAAATCCGTCCGCATTTTCTGCTTGTATTTGGGTACATCCGTGCTCATTGATTACTTTTATCAGTTAACTTTCTTCGGTGCCTGTATGGTGCTGACTGGCCGGCGTGAGGCAGCTAACCGACACTGCATGTCATGCCTCAAGGTCAGATCTAAGGATGAATCCACGTCTAAGACGTATACCATATTCTGCGCCGGTGGTTCATCCCAGCGACAATCTGACCAGAATGCTGGAGAGACCAATGACCATGCCTTAATGATATTCTTCAAGAATTATTACGGACCATTCATCACGAAATGGTGGGTGGTGGTATTCATTGTATTACTATATGCTGGCTACTTGGGCACCGCCATCTATGGATGCACCCAGGTCCAAATGGGTCTAAGCCTTCGAAACCTTGCCCGCGATAACTCATATGGGGCTGATTACTTGGATGATGCACGTACATATTTTACGGCGTACGGTCCTCAAGTTGCCTTGGTGTTTACCGAGCGGAGAGATGTGTGGAATCCACTTGTACAAGATTACATGGAACAAACATTGGCAAACCTGGAGGCTAGTCAATATACCTACGATACAAACCAGAGCCTCTCTGTATCCTGGCTGCAAGACTATCTTGATTTTCTTAAATTAATCAATCTTAACGAACCAAACCAGACCCAGTTCATGAACACTCTCCGAGAAAATTTCTTAACTCTTCCAGCCTTCCAAAGGTACTCTCTCGACGTTGTTTTCAGTGATGATAACACGAGTATTGAGGCATCGAGATTCTTTGTTACAACAAAAGACTTAAACACCACTAACAAAGAAAGATTTATGATGAATGACCTAAGGCAAATCGCTGAGGATGCTGAGCTACCCGCCATAGTTTACCATCCAGCCTTCATCTTCTACGACCAGTTTAACGCCATCTTCCCAAATACGATGCAAAACTTGGGTATCGCCGTCGGCGCCATGTTGATTGTGGCGTTGTTGATGATCCCCAATCCCATCTGTTCTGTCCTAGTCACTCTCTCCCTAGCCTCCATCGTCGTAGGGGTGGTTGGATTCATGACCCTATGGCAAGTCAACCTCGACTCCATTGCAATGACCAACCTTATTATTTGCATAGGTTTCAGTGTGGACTTCTCTGCACACATCAGCTATGCCTATATCTCAGCAAACAAAGGCTCCCGTCGTGAAAATGCCATCCAGGCTCTTTACTCCCTTGGTATGCCCATTGTACAGGGATCCCTCTCCACCATACTCGGCATATTGATTCTCGCCTTTTCAGACACGTATATATTTAGAACCTTTTTCAAAACTATGTTTCTTGTGATAGGCCTTGGTGCTTTGCATGGGCTCATCTTCATTCCAGTATTCCTTATGCTCACAATTCCCGTAAAGACCAACAATAGGATCAATGTAATCAGTTGGAGAAAAATCATTGAAGATAGATTGTATCCCACTCGCAGTAGGAACGCTGTCGCCCCGTTATCCTCAGGTGTACAGAGCTGGGCGCCATCTGAAAAGTTTGATATTGAGAGAGCAAAATCTCAGAAAGGGCAATAGACCTTAGGCCAAAAAAAAGGATCCGGTTTATGGTCTCCGCGCGCGTCGCCTCAAACCTTCTTTTGCTATGAAACTATGTCCAATTGCAGCCAAAATTGTTGGATCGGTTGGAGGGGTATGAATGTTTGAATGTTTGCCAGAGGCTCTTAGCCACCATACTTTGTTTATGGGAAATTAGGTCTGGTTCCAATAACCGCATATACACGTGTCACGTATTTCGCCGATTGGCAGCAAAAAAATTAATAAATAATATAAAATAAAATAAATACGTACATGTACATGTCAATATATTGGCAGATATCCATGCTTCTGGGTTTATTATTTTTTATACAGTGATGAATGAATGTACATTTTAAATAAAATTAAAATGATAATTGCTAATATTTTACACATGGAGGCTCTATTTGTAAGATTACAAAATGAACTGTGTCACAGCAAACACTAAACGTGTACACAAACGAAACACCAAACATTGCTCATGTCATGGTCATCATTGGTCGTAGTCACTGATTTACTTTTTTGTTGCATTAGGGCTTATTGAAATAAATGTAGAATTTTGTTTAATTGGTGACCTTAACCGTCAACAACTGACTGGTTAACAAAAAACACAAATGCAGAGACCCGACTTGTGAAAAAAAATCAGGAATTCTACGAACTAAAAAGTGTAAGGTACGTTTTGACGTGCTTTTGTAGATTATTTCTATGCTTTATTTTGATGAGTTTTTTCCCTTGATTTTAATTGAATGTGAAGTCTAATTTTATTGGATCAAATTCTCTCTATTCAACCTGAAGACCATATGCTCCATTTATGTTTTGTATTTCAAGCCAGTTTGTCCAACAGACAGTTATAAAGCGTGACTTATGTTGAAATGTAGTTGAGAATATTAATTGCAGGCCCTTGTCCGATATGGGCACTGTGTAGCTAACACTTGAATGATGGCAACAAAGTTGGCATGATGATTGTAATGATGATGTATGCATAAGTTGCTCAGTGCAACATGGGATTATTGAAAGGATCGTAATTGAATTGTAGAAGCCTACTCCATATTAACAGGATGAATATGTGACGAGGGGGAGGTTTGGTGTTTGATTGGTCCGGGGGGAATAACTAAATGGTCAAATATTAATGTTAAACTTACTTTAGTAAAGCCGCTGATGGTATTTAATCTTCCCTATAAATATTTTGGTTTGAGATTCTTTTATTTATAAGAAAAGTGAAATAACGTCCGGCTTCAATTTAGGAAAGAGTATTCTTTCATAAATTCCACATCAGAATGAGTACAAAATATCTCAATGCGTTTTCACTATTTTGATTTGTATATTCTTGGCAAAGACACAATGTAATATCGTGAAGCTTTCATCATAGGTTCGATGTTTTAAAGAATAAAACAAATACAAATTTAAGTTGCACAATGGTGGGGGAACAGATGTACATGCCGATGTTCCACTTGTAACGTATGTAGTGCCCCAAGGTGTTAGCCAGGATTTAGAAATAGGGTGTCTACATTTGCTGGACATTTCAAAACCGGGTGTCCAATTTGTTCACTTACAATACTTTTACATGTAAATGACAGATAAAATAGGGTGTCCAAAATTGAAACAGGGTGTCCAAAAGACACCCAGACACCCCTCTGGCTAATACTATGCAGTGCCCTCTGTTGATACTTGTATATATAAGTTTCCTGGAAGGCAGGAATTATATATATTCATGTTTATTTTTCATTTAACTTGAAACCCGTAAACCTTTCTTAATATCAATTTTCTGGTGAATCTGTTTAAAATATTGTTAACAGTTTTGTATAAGCTTATTTCTTTCATCTAAATTTAAAGATAATTCAAAATTGTATTTTTCTTGTAAAAGAAAAGATGGGTTACTACTCAGCGCTACAACACGAGTATATTGTCAAATTATTGAGAATCTCTAAAAAGAAATAATTCAACATTTGATTTAATAAGCATTATAAAAGATATAAAAGAATGCCATTTTGTCTATTTTGTGTTATTTTGAAGGTAATATGAACTGTGGCAGATGCATCTTGGCAAATCCATGCCCAAAGAGGGAGGGGCATTTTAATCACTGGAAATATGCATGTATATTAATCATAGTGCCCCCTTTATTGGCATTGTGCCAACCCTTTTGACGCCCCTGGTTCAACACCTGAGCAGATTACTGAAAAAGTAGTAAGGAAACAAACAAAAAGAGCAATCATTTGGGTATTACCTTAGCAGAATTTAATCAACAGTATGGAACTTCTCTTATGCCTGGATGGTCTATCACTGACCACTGATGATTAGAGGATTTTGAGGCAAAATTTCTGAATAAATTCAATATGATAACATACCAACGGACAACCGCAGGAGTTATTTGTTATTTTAGAACCAAAAAAGAAATACTGTTGACATTAAAACTCCGTGAAACTTCAATAGTAAAGCATGACACAGACTGCCACGTAAACACGGGCAAGTGCAAAAATCTCCCATGTCTACGTCACAGATATTATGTTAATAAAGAGGAATGGGAGGATTGCGGTCGCAGACAAAATGGACAAAGGGAAAATATATTCTCCACTAGGCATACTTTATTGTTTACACTGTTAAAATGGTCTATTTCAAGTAACAAGTAGCTTTTGAAGATATATTGATGCCCTCATGGCAGTCAGTATTTTAATAATAATTTATTAATTCTATAAAGTACATTTCATTTTGAAGTTCTCAGACCAAAAGAGAGCTGGTTCAATGTTAATCAAACTTAACACTGTTGATAACGTCTGTGGGTAGTTTTAAGAACTCCTTAAGTCTCCTTTAGTTTTACTTAGGATAGTTGCTTCTCTTTATATCATGAGTCTTCCCATTCCAGTATATGTTAGTTTTCAGCTCTGGAATTTACTTTATCCCAAGCTGTTTTAAACATCTGTCTGTTTGTCTGTCCTGTTCATTTACCTTGTCTGCTTTGTTCACTCCTTTGTTTGTCCTTATATCGTCCCTGTAGGCATTTCTGTACAAGCCTTAGCTTTTGAATATGCCTCCATATTTGCTTCTGTCTCCTATAATTTGGGGTTTTTCTCATAAGTTTGGGTTTTACATAACAGATTATCATGTAAAATGCATTTGTTTAAAAATTGTATTATTTTGACCTTTGCCTACCAAAAGTATAAATTTAATATTTTTCATAATATGTTTATTAATATGACAGTATTCCTGTTTTTTCTGTTATGCAACGAAATAGTTCAATATAGTGATTATTTATAGGAATGGAAAACTTGTATTTTAGTAACTATTCCACTTTCAGTATCGATGTTGTATATCAGTTCCAAATTGATTTTCAACTGTCTAAGTTTAACATATTGAGATATAACTTGTTTTTAAAATAGAAAATGTTTTAACTGTTTCATGCGTGTCAGACTTGGATAAATGTTATTTGAATACAACAATAGCCGAGCGTCCTCTGCTATGGCGAACACTGGTATGTAAACGTATTTCGCAATCATGACCTCTGGAATAAGCTGTGTGATCATATGGTGGGGTTACCTCCAAACCCATATCATGGCCTAGGTAGTAAATAAAATAACCAGAGACACAACCAGTTTAAGCGACGGAAGTTATAAAAATGACATGAATATTCACTGATTCCATTACTTCTATAGATATGTTTGTGTGATTCGTTTACATTTTGCGTGACCTTTGGAGTACCCATGAGGTTTCCCGCCTTGCCAAAGTATGAGCATGCATTAGATGCAGACCTAGAGTCTGTAGATTTTGTACTTTAATCTCCACATCATAAATATCCAATGATTTATTTAATATTTACATGTAATTTGAAATGTAGATTTGAGACGGAAGTGCCTTATTAAAAATAAACCATATTAAGAATTTGTATTGCTATCCAGAATGCCTCTATCATGGGATGCATTTACATGCAGACATAGCCTATTCAAAGTTAAACCCAGACATCATTAATCATCCGTCTAGTTGCAGTTTGAAAGCTAACTATGCTTTTTGCAAATCATCTGACCGCAACCATGATTTAACTCATTTTATTATGTTTGACGTGAATAAACATAATTATAAGAATGGTCGTGCACTTTTTATAATTCAATGGGTAGGCTTAGTTCGTTTCTGTTGCCTTTCCAAATACATGCCTCTAGTATACCCCCAAAATGAGCGTTCACAGCCAAATATGAGCCAAAAAGCGAACTCAAAGGGGCAGTATCGTCACGATCACAGCATTCAACAGGGCATGGAATCGGCGTCCTAGTTTAAGATCAACACAGTGACTGAAAATTAGTGACTCATTTATGCAGCATGCAGCTACGGTAATATGACTATATGGGATATTATTTCCAGTCACTGAGTTAATCTAAAAACTAGCATCCCGATCGTGATGATAGCGTCCCGATATTAAAGCAAGTGCCTTAATAGATGGGCTCTAAGCAACTTTTTATGTTATAACTTTCTAAGAAAAGAAAAAGAAAAACAGGAAATCAGGAAGCTAATTAACTGAAATCACTCTTTAATTCTTCTGAATTCCTTTCTTCGCAAATTCACTGTTTTCGTTACGCGACAAAAACAAGTCCGTGGAGCTATACCCGCTACAATTACCGGTACAATACTTTATAAACATTACTTTATCGGTGCTTTTTGTGGGGATTTAATGTTCAATACCAAACAACACATCTCGAAACACTTTAGCTGAAATATTCCGTGCAAAACTACGGAGCTCTGGATGTGCCATTTGACTTGTTGAGAATCCTGCGATAACTTATCTCGGAATGACGTAAACGTTAGATGACATCATCTAATGACATCAAAGTAAGATAAAAAAGTTGTATTGGGCAGTCGCAATATTAGCTCTATTTAAGTAGTATTATTTTACCGTACACGAAACGATTCTTTATTTCCGAAATTCATGTCAAAAGGGCGGACAAGGGCGGACAAGGGCGGACAAGGGGGCGACCCCCCCCCCCCATGAGCTACCGGTACATTACTGGCTGGTCAGGCAGTTTTATACAAGTAGGCCTAGGCCGATGAAATTGGCTAAGGCTATCTGGCGAATTTAAATTCTGTCGGAATTGGCAGTCGGAAATTATGGGCTGTCCGAATAATCAGCATTCCTCCAGTGATATATATTTCTTTCTTCTCCAAAACTCGCCACATTTACGTAAATTTTCTTCTGTATTATTTCTTGATGTGAATACTGCATATCTGAATACAAAGTTATAGTTCATTTACGTTTCTTCATATATTGTATCATTTGTCAATACGTTAAATATAGCTGGGGTTTTCAGTTGTGGGTCCAAAAAATAATGAGAATCAGTGGTAAATGCATAAAGCGAGATTTTTCGTGTTCATGGTCGATTTTACATTGAACAATTAATTACATTTTTTAATATATTATGAACTATAACATACGCCAACATAATTATAATAGCAGAGGTTACCTCCAAACCTATATCATGGCCTACTAGGTAAAACATAACCATTGAGACAGTTTAAGCGACGGAAGTTGACTTGAACATTTACTGATTCTATTATTTCTGTTTGTTTAGAACATGTGATTCGTTTACATTTTGCGTGACCTTTAGAGTACCCAGGAGATTTCCCGCCAGGCAAAAGTATTTGCATGCATTATGACTCAGAGTTTGTACATTTTGTACTTCTCCAGATCATAAATATCAAGAATTTATTTAATATTTAGATGTAATTTGAGATGTAGATTTGAGATGTAATGTTAATGCCTTATTTAAAAATATACCATATATGCCCTATTAAGAATTTGTGTTGCTATCCAGACTACTTATATCATGGGATGAGTGTTCACAGCCATCTACTGTGCATATTATATTAAAACCAGACATATTCTAAGTTAATCCCAGACATCATTAATCATCCGTCCACTTGCAGTTTGAAAGGTGAATTATGCTTTTTGCATTATCCGACCGCAACCCTTATTTAACTCATTTCATATGACTAATAATAAAAGAATGGATGTGCACTTTTTTATTTTAAAATAATTCATTGGGTAGGCTTGGTTTGTTTGTATTGCCTTTCCAAATACATGCCTCTAGTAGACCTACCCCAAAATGGGTGTTCACAGCCAAATAAGAGCCCAAAACCCAACTGAAAGGGGCACTGAGTATCCCGATCAGAGCATACTTTCAACAGGGCATGGAATCGGTGTCCTAGTACAAGATCAACACACCCCACTATGTGGCATATTATTTCCAGTCATTGAGTTAATCTAAAACTAGCACTCCAATTCCATGCCCTGTTGATCGTGACGATATTGTCCCTTTAAGCGAGATTTTAGTGGTAGAACTTTCTAAGAAAAGAAAAAGAAAAAAATCAGGAAACTAATTAACTTAAATTACTCTTTAAACGTTTTCTCTGAACCCCTTTTCCGTGAATTCACCGTTTTCTTTGAACGTGGCCAAAACAAGTCTGTGTAGCTAATACCCCGCTTCAAGTGCAGCACGATAAATTACCTACTTTCAGGATGTCGACATCCCGAGATAAATTATCTTGGGGGAAGGCGATTAGATATCCAACTATGATTATATATTCTGTATATTATAATTTTTTAAACTATCGAACGAAGAATAAAATGTCATATCGAAGCATGGCAAGTACGGTTTTAGTACACTCTTAAAACTAAAGTGTTGAATCAACATTTTAAAGAGTTCGGTCAGTGACAACTCTTTATAAAGTTGGATTTAACTTTTAAAAGTTTTGAATTAACATTGATAAAGTTAGACTTAACTTGACTCCGTGTTAATTCAACACTTTCTTTTAGTTGAATTTAACTTTTTAAAGAGTAGTCACTGATCAAACTCAAAAGTTGATTCAACACTTTAGTTTTAGGAGTGTATACATGGACGAAAATCGCATCCCATCAAGGTGAAAACTTCTTGATCCCAGCAGTAGTCTGGTACATGCAATTAATACCTTAAAATGTTTATACCATTAAACAATATGGGGTTTGCTAGCTTTGACAGTTCACCTCATCCATATTCATAATCATGATGGTGTTGGTGGTGGAGTGTAGCTGATTGGTTAATCTGTTATCGCTTCAGTGCTTCTTAGCTTTCAGCATGTATGCCAATGTAGGCATAATGTGCGCAATACTTAATGACCCTTCTTATCCGAGTTGTCCGACTCGTGCCACACACAGGGGTGAAAACATTACCTCTGCCGCGACTTATGTCGGCGGACTATAGTAAACCCTAATTACTTTCAGTTTAAGCCCCTTCCTCTCTGATTTAGTATCCCCTTAAGCCCCCATCATCTGTACAAAATGATGAACAACTTTGGTAAACATTTTATAACGCCTACCGTCCCCCCCTACCACCACCGACGTTCAATTTCTGGAAGATTTCTCAACCCCTCCTCCAATTTCATTTCTGTATCCGCCACTGGGAGTTGTACATAATATTTCATTTTGGGGTTTGGCTTCATTGTGAATAATTTGAATGATTATGCAGTATACTACAAATTCAAATTTGAAGCATCCTTTGGTGATATTATGGATTTCACGAAAGACGAACTCCAAGGACTTCTCTCCACACCCACAAGGATAAACCGGATACCAGCAACAGAGCGGGAGTTTACCGGATCCCCTGTGAGTGTGGTAAGAAGGTCTACATCGGCGAAACAGGGCGGAATCTCCCCACTAGACTGAAAGAACACCGAGCACACGGCCGCAGAGGAGATTTTGAGAAGTCAGCCATCGTCAAGCACTCCCACATCAACGACCACTAAATCTACTGGCAGGCAGCTCAACTAATCACACCCATCGACCCGCACCCCCAGACGCATTAGAGAGGCCATCGAGATCGTTAAACATGACACTGTTCCACAGGACATCGGCTTCTACATCAGCGATTTTTGGCGACCACTACTACGGACTGAATGATCTTCTATATCCAAAGTCCACAACCCACCCCAGACTGAGGGATCTCCTATATCCTAAGTTAACCACCCTCCTTCCCCCTGTGCTTGTTAACAACTGATTCAGTTCAGTGAGCACACACTCCTCTTCCCCAACTGCTAGGATCCTAGTCTCAACAGTTCCCGCCTGCACGCCTCAACGACACTAATCCCCCAGCATCCTATCATCGTGTAATCCTTCAGCAGCCTACTTACTAGCAGCAGCATTTCCCAGAGTCTGGCATTCTCCTGAGGACGATCAGAGCATACTGATCGAAACGTCGAGTTGTATGCTCCAGTTCTTTTCAGAACTAATTACTTCTCAATTGAGAATTTCACATGGTGTCACCGCAATTAGTCTTAATTATCCTCTTCACCATGCAAAGCTACAGAGTATGTCAAACTCTACATTGCCGACAAAGACGAGTGCAACTCCAAAGGAGAACCTCTCAAAAACCGAGAAGATGGGCGCTCCCCCAGACTTGGTTCCAGACTCTACAGCCAAACCGACATCCTTTACCACTGCAACCTTGGGAACCTTGCTTTTTAAGAATACAAGCAAGTGTGGCTACAAGGACCCAAGATAGACCCTAAGACCAAGCAGATCAAGGTCTGTGAAGCTTATGTTACAGCATCCAAGAAACTACTGCATAAACTCGATTTGTGCCAACGCAAACTTCTGAGACAGATCATCACAACTAAGTGGCCCAAAGTAGTCATAAGTGGCCCAAAGTAGTCATAAGTTACAAAGCTCTCTGCAATAGATGCCAGCTACGTCCCCTGTCAGAACGAGTCGAGCATGTGAGATGGAAAATGTCAGGACATGATTTAAGGAGTGATATCACTAAACCCTGCACAGTTAGCACTCCATTTTACTGTAGGGAGTGAAAACAGACTAAAGAGTAAAATAGGCAGGCATCTCACAAATTTGTTATGTATACTCCAAAAAGACATTTTAAATTGAGACTTTATTAGATCCTTATAAGAGACTATTTTGGATTTATGTATAAAGTTTATTTTATATTTATATATATGTAAGTGTTGTGACCTGGTTTATAGCGAGCAATAATGACAGGAGAGAGGCATGGCCACTGTAAATGGGCTGAACCTAATGCAAGGATTGGGCGTTCAATACCAGGTCACTGCACTCTTTATCCTATTCATAAATGCAAATCCCCCTCCCTTAAAAGGGTAAATGGGTGGAGGGTATGTATATAAACACATGCTGGAAGTACAGTGCTAAATATATATAAGGGTATTATACCATGTATGGTTTCAATTTTGTAATATTCAAAAATAGACAGACTAGGTATAGTTCAAGTATGGTTCATAGTTGATGCGTACCATTTCCATTCACCAAACAAAATCCATTCATTGAAAAAGGCACGGATGCTGGTGGCTCCTGTTCTATATGGCTATACGCCTACATGAACATTTATAATGACACAGACATATTTATGGTCCATGTTTTGTTAAATTAATGTTACATTACAGTACTTCAGTATACGTCTACATGTAGAAAGTAAGATTTCCTAACAGCAGTCGCCAACTTCCGCAAAGATAAATTTTAGGCAAGTCATTTTGTCACACATTAAACACATTTTAATTATTGCTTTGTAGAATTATGTTGTGCAATAGATTCGTTCTGGAAAGATATAATATAGGTTTGCAGAAAAAATCCGTTCATAACTCAGTTTCACCCCTTGATTTTACTGGATGAAGAGGGGAAAAGTATATTTTCACATTTCAAATACCCCATACATTGTACAGTATACTCATAACTTGTTGTGTGAGTATCCATGGTGATGAGTGCGAGTACGAGTACTTATTCATGGCAACAACGAGCATCTCTATGAGTACGAGTACAAAAGAATAGATTTGAAAACGTGTCATTTAGTGAAGAACTGTCTTCCCATCGTACCATATAGAATATAAGAATATTAGAATATAATAAGACAGGGCTATGTCTTCAGTCTCCCGAATGGATGAAGAGGCTAAGATCAATCGTGACGTATTAAATAACAATAAGAAAATACTCGGAATTCGGTGACCTTATTCGCCCGGCCTGGACTGTGTTGGTAACAGTGCCTATTCAAAAAGAAAACATTAAAGCAAACAATCAAACAAAACTTGCTGATGCAAAACCATTCACAACTGTATATGCGAGTATATAAAAGGCCGTCTCTTTTCATAATTTCAGAAGTTATAAGTTAGTGACTACTTATATAGGCGTAGATGCACTCTACCGTCCTTGATTTTGTTTTTCACAACATTGTATAACACCATAAGACATAGACCTACTATTAAATCAACATCCAGGGCATTCAATCGTGCTAACAACATGTCATTTATCGAGAGGAGAATAAGGTTGGGTTTCTACAGCTATGGCGGTTTCATCGCGAGACACCCGTTTCCGTTTCTATTCTTGCCGGTGATATTGACCGTAGCACTGGGAGCTGGAATCGTGTTCCTTTCGGAGGAACAAAACGTCGAGACGTTGTATACACCGGAAAACGGGCAAGCGAAAACGGATCGATCTACGGTGGAAGAACTGTTTGCCAAAAACGGAGAGGACGATCCGTTAGTGTCCCGTCTGACGAGATCTGGGAAGGCAATCATACGGATGAACGATGGCGGGAACGTCCTGACACAAAGTGCGATTCAGGAAATTTTAAATCTACACGAAATGGTCGTGAACATCAACGTCCTTCAAAACGATCAGAACTACACATTTAGTGATCTCTGTGTCCAAGTGAATGGGGTTTGTAACGAGAACGCCTTGTTGGCTCTGTATGCTTATAACTCGTCCGTGGTACCAACGATCTCTCTAACCTTTCCTCTTTATAGATCAACTGATGGCAATACATTATTCTTTCTTGGTGGAGAAGTAGGAGGGGTAAAATTCAAGTCAGATTCATCAGATGAGGTGCTTTCAGCAGAGGCGGTTCAACTATCTTACATCTTACGATATGAGGACAGCGTGGACGATCAACGGAGTGCGATGTGGGAGCAGAAGTTTTTCCAAGTCGTCACAGCATTCAATTCGACTGGGATCCGTGTAACTCGTCTTGTGTCCACTACACTTGAGGACGAGCTGAATGCTGCAAGCTCTAATATCATAAGAGACTTTTCAATCACTTTCGCTATCTTCATTTCTTTCACCATATGTTCCTGTATGATGTTTGACTGGGTGAGGAGCAAACCGTTGCTGGCTGCTTGTGGTGTCATATCTGCCTGTATGTCCTTGGTGTCTTCGTTCGGTCTCCTGAGCTACATCGGTGTACCTTACGCTAATGTTGTGGGTGCTGCACCATTTCTCATCCTTGGTAAGTTAATTACAAATCTGAGTGACTTTAATTTAGAATGTATAGTGCATCTTTTATTTATAATCTACAGTTTGTTTCCTAAGTGGTCAGGAGATCAACTCGACAGTAATTTTAATAGTTTACTTTTGTAATCCAACAGGGGTGCTACCTTTGTTTTTGTTTTGTAACTGCTTTTAATGTAGGTAAAACTTGTAGCTTTGCATGGTGAGGATGATAAGTAAGACTAATTGCGGTGACACCATGTGGAATCTCAATTGAGTAGTAATTAGTTCTGAAAAGAACTGGAGGTACAACACGAAGTTTCGATCAGTATGCTCTGAGCGTCCTTTTAATGTGATTTAATGTCATGCTATTTGGTTCTCGTCAACAACTATCTAAGATTTCTATTCCAAATATTCTTATTGGTGACTCTCATGTGCAATCTTCTTCTCAAGCAAGGAACCTTGGAGTTATTTTTGATGCAAACATGACACTTAAACCTGATATTTCAAATGTTACTCGCACCGCAGTATTTCACCTTAGGAACATTTGAAAGTTACGCAAATTTCTTAATTATGATGCAACAGAACAAATTGTTCATTCCTTCATAACATCTCGTCTTGATATGGCAAATTCACTGCTTTATGGACTTCCTCAGGATCAACTACGACGACTTCAAAAGATTCAAAACACTGCTGCACGTATTGTGACTCTCTCTAAAAAATCATGTCATATCACCCCCATCCTGAAAGATCTGCATTGGCTGCCAATATCATATCGTATTATTTATAAAATATTTGCTTATCGTTTTCAAATCTTTGAATGATTGTGCACCATTATATATATCTGACTTTTTAAAATGTTATGCCCCCTCTCGCAAGTTACGTTCCAGTGCAAAATTTCTGCTGGCTGAACAAAAGTCTAAACATTCTTGGGGTGACAGATCTTTTGAAGTTGTGGCTCCACGCCTTTGGAATAATTTGCCTCTGTACATTCGTGAATCTCAAACTGTTTACTCCTTCAAGAAAAACTTTAAAACTCATCTTATGTGTATTGCCTATGAGGACTACTAACATTCATTTATGCATGTTTTTAAATCTTTTGTTTAGTATTATGTTTCATTTGCTATTGTATTGTTATGCTATTGTATGATTATCTTGTTTACTGTAAAGCGCCTTCAGCACTTCTTGGTGGATATGTGCGCATTATAAATCTTCTGTATTATTATTATTATTATTATGTTGTACTTATTTGTTTTTCTACCTGTGAAATCAATAAATGAAATGAAATGAAATGCAAACAATGACCGTGGCAAACAGTAAACGGATTTTATCAAACAAAATATCTTACAATTCTCGGTTAAGTAACGTTATTAGCATAATTTATAATAGCACAATTCCTTCTGATATGCTTTTATATGTTGATAAATATATTATCTGAGAAGTTGCTTATGAATGGTCAAGGACAACGGCGCTGAGGGTTTCCCATGTCCTTCGACACGACAAAGCAAATCCGGCCCATGACACGTTCCTTGTTTCTCAATCAAAACCTACTGAACTGTTTTCTTAAAAAATGAAAACTTCAGAGACTTTTAAGATGATTATTTAAAAGGAATTCCTGATTGTTGGGCCATGCATGATATATAACTAACGCATTTTTAGGGCTTCAGAAGTACGTGCAGGTGGAATGTGAAAGTCACCGGATTACCTGGTGGAAGAATGAAGATAAATATGAATATTAAAAGTAACCATAATCTGGAAACAAGTTTGATAAATCATGGAGAATAAATTGATACATAAACATTCAAAGCTGAAGTAAACACATATCATTCACTGAGTATACATGGGAATGTCTACCAGATAAATAAATCTAAATATGGGCCCTTTTTGCAACATGTCACTCTGTTTACCAAATCAGCACTTGTATTACCCCATGTAGAGATACCATACGTCATCAACTCTAGTCCTGTAGCGTGGCATACAATGAGTTGCTGTCTTCTTTGTATTCAATATAAAAAGTATGATGGTTGTTTGTTCTTCATTCAATAGGTATTGGCGTGGACGACATGTTCATCATGGTTGCTGCCTGGCGAAAGACTGACGTCAGCATGACATTGGAACAACGCATGTGCCATGCCTTCTCTGAGGCTGCCATGTCCATTACAATTACATCCATCACTGACGCACTGGCCTTCGGTATTGGAACAATTACTTTCTTCAAATCCGTCCGCATTTTCTGCTTGTATTTGGGTACATCCGTGCTCATTGATTACTTTTATCAGTTAACTTTCTTCGGTGCCTGTATGGTGCTGACTGGCCGGCGTGAGGCAGCTAACCGACACTGCATGTCATGCCTCAAGGTCAGATCTAAGGATGAATCCACGTCTAAGACGTATACCATATTCTGCGCCGGTGGTTCATCCCAGCGACAATCTGACCAGAATGCTGGAGAGACCAATGACCATGCCTTAATGATATTCTTCAAGAATTATTACGGACCATTCATCACGAAATGGTGGGTGGTGGTATTCATTGTATTACTATATGCTGGCTACTTGGGCACCGCCATCTATGGATGCACCCAGGTCCAAATGGGTCTAAGCCTTCGAAACCTTGCCCGCGATAACTCATATGGGGCTGATTACTTGGATGATGCACGTACATATTTTACGGCGTACGGTCCTCAAGTTGCCTTGGTGTTTACCGAGCGGAGAGATGTGTGGAATCCACTTGTACAAGATTACATGGAACAAACATTGGCAAACCTGGAGGCTAGTCAATATACCTACGATACAAACCAGAGCCTCTCTGTATCCTGGCTGCAAGACTATCTTGATTTTCTGAAATTAATCAATCTTAACGAACCAACCCAGTCCCAGTTCATGGATACTCTCCGAGAAAATTTCTTAACTCTTCCAGCCTTCCAAAGGTACTCTCTTGACGTTGTTTTCAGTGATGATAATAGGAGTATTGAGGCATCGAGATTCTTTATTACAACAAAAGACTTAAACACCACTAACAAAGAAAGATTTATGATGAATGACCTAAGGCAAATCGCTGAGGATGCTGAGCTACCCGCCATAGTTTACCATCCAGCCTTCATCTTCTACGACCAGTTTAACGCCATCTTCCCAAATACGATGCAAAACTTGGGTATCGCCGTCGGCGCCATGTTGATTGTGGCGTTGTTGATGATCCCCAATCCCATCTGTTCTGTCCTAGTCACTCTCTCCCTAGCCTCCATCGTCGTAGGGGTGGTTGGATTCATGACCCTATGGCAAGTCAACCTCGATTCCATTGCAATGACCAACCTTATTATTTGCATAGGTTTCAGTGTAGACTTCTCTGCACACATTAGCTATGCATATATCTCAGCAAACAAAGGCGCCCGTCGTGAAAATGCCATCCAGGCTCTTTACTCCCTTGGTATGCCCATTGTACAGGGATCCCTCTCCACCATACTCGGCATATTGATTCTCGCCTTTTCAGACACGTATATATTCAGAACCTTTTTTAAAACTATGTTCCTTGTGATAGGCCTTGGTGCTTTGCACGGGCTCATCTTCATTCCAGTATTCCTTATGCTCACAATTCCCGTAAAGACCAACAATAGGATCAATGTAATCAGTTGGAGAAAAATCATTGAAGATAGATTGTATCCCACTCGCAGTAGGAACGCTGTCGCCCCGTTATCCTCAGGTGTACAGAGCTGGGCGCCATCTGAAAAGTTTGATATTGAGAGAGCAAAATCTCAGAAAGGGCAATAGACCTTAGGCCAAAAAAAAGGATCCGGTTTATGGTCTCCGCGCGCGTCGCCTCAAACCTTCTTTTGCTATGAAACTATGTCCAATTGCAGCCAAAATTGTTGGATCGGTTGGAGGGGTATGAATGTTTGAATGTTTGCCAGAGGCTCTTAGCCACCATACTTTGTTTATGGGAAATTAGGTCTGGTTCCAATAACCGCATATACACGTGTCACGTATTTCGCCGATTGGCAGCAAAAAAATTAATAAATAATAAAAAATTAAATAAATACGTACATGTACATGTACATGTCAATATATTGGCAGATATCCATGCTTCTGGGTTTATTATTTTTTATACAGTGATGAATGAATGTACATTTTAAATAAAATTAAAATGATAATTGCTAATATTTTACACATGGAGGCTCTATTTGTAAGATTACAAAATGAACTGTGTCACAGCAAACACTAAACGTGTACACAAACGAAACACCAAACATTGCTCATGTCATGGTCATCATTGGTCATGGTCATCATTGGTCGTAGTCACTGATTTACTTTTTTGTTGCATTAGGGCTTATTGAAATAAATGTAGAATTTTGTTTAATTGGTGACCTTAACCGTCAACAACTGACTGGTTAACAAAAAACACAAATGCAGAGACCCGACTTGTGAAAAAAAATCAGGAATTCTACGAACTAAAAAGTGTAAGGTACGTTTTGACGTGCTTTTGTAGATTATTTCTATGCTTTATTTTGATGAGTTTTTTCCCTTGATTTTAATTGAATGTGAAGTCTAATTTTATTGGATCAAATTCTCTCTATTCAACCTGAAGACCATATGCTCCATTTATGTCTTGTATTTCAAGCCAGTTTGTCCAACAGACAGTTATAAAGCGTGACTTATGTTGAAATGTAGTTGAGAATATTAATTGCAGGCCCTTGTCCGATATGGGCACTGTGTAGCTAACACTTGAATGATGGCAACAAAGTTGGCATGATGATTGTAATGATGATGTATGCATAAGTTGCTCAGTGCAACATGGGATTATTGAAAGGATCGTAATTGAATTGTAGAAGCCTACTCCGTATTAACAGGATGAATATGTGACGAGGGGGAGGTTTGGTGTTTGATTGGTCCGGGGGGAATAACTAAATGGTCAAATATTAATGTTAAACTTACTTTAGTAAAGCCGCTGATGGTATTTAATCTTCCCTATAAATATTTTGGTTTGAGATTCTTTTATTTATAAGAAAAGTGAAATAATGTCCGGCTTCAATTTAGGAAAGAGTATTCTTTCATAAATTCCACATCAGAATGAGTACAAAATATCTCAATGCGTTTTCACTATTTTGATTTGTATATTCTTGGCAAAGACACAATGTAATATCGTGAAGCTTTCATCATAGGTTCGATGTTTTAAAGAATAAAACAAATACAAATTTAAGTTGCACAATGGTGGGGGAACAGATGTACATGCCGATGTTCCACTTGTAACGTACATGTATGTAGTGCCCCAAGGTGTTAGCCAGGATTTAGAAATAGGGTGTCTACATTTGCTGGACATTTCAAAACCGGGTGTCCAATTTGTTCACTTACAATACTTTTACATGTAAATGACAGATAAAATAGGGTGTCCAAAATTGAAACAGGGTGTCCAAAAGACACCCAGACACCCCTCTGGCTAATACTATGCAGTGCGCTCTGTTGATACTTGTATATATAAGTTTCCTGGAAGGCAGGAATTATATATATTCATGTTTATTTTTTCATTTAACTTGAAACCCCGTAAACCTTTCTTAATATCAATTTTCTGGTGAATCTGTTTAAAATATTGTTAACAGTTTTGTATAAGCTTATTTCTTTCATCTAAATTTAAAGATAATTCAAAATTGTATTTTTCTTGTAAAAGAAAAGATGGGTTACTACTCAGCGCTACAACACGAGTATATTGTCAAATTATTAAGAATCTCTAAAAAGAAATAATTCAACATTTGATTTAATAAGCATTATAAAAGATATAAAAGGAATGCCATTTTGTCTATTTTGTGTTATTTTGAAGGTAATATGAACTGTGGCAGATGCATCTTGGCAAATCCATGCCCAAAGAGGGAGGGGCATTTTAATCACTGGAAATATGCATGTATATTAATCATAGTGCCCCCTTTATTGGCATTGTGCCAACCCTTTTGACGCCCCTGGTTCAACACCTGAGCAGATTACTGAAAAAGTAGTAAGGAAACAAACAAAAAGAGCAATCATTTGGGTATTACCTTAGCAGAATTTAATCAACAGTATGGAACTTCTCTTATGCCTGGATGGTCTATCACTGACCACTGATGATTAGAGGATTTTGAGGCAAAATTTCTGAATAAATTCAATATGATAACATACCAACGGACAACCGCAGGAGTTATTTGTTATTTTAGAACCAAAAAAGAAATACTGTTGACATTAAAACTCCGTGAAACTTCAATAGTAAAGCATGACACAGACTGCCACGTAAACACGGGCAAGTGCAAAAATCTCCCATGTCTACGTCACAGATATTATGTTAATAAAGAGGAATGGGAGGATTGCGGTCGCAGACAAAATGGACAAAGGGAAAATATATTCTCCACTAGGCATACTTTATTGTTTACACTGTTAAAATGGTCTATTTCAAGTAACAAGTAGCTTTTGAAGATATATTGATGCCCTCATGGCAGTCAGTATTTTAATAATAATTTATTAATTCTATAAAGTACATTTCATTTTGAAGTTCTCAGACCAAAAGAGAGCTGGTTCAATGTTAATCAAACTTAACACTGTTGATAACGTCTGTGGGTAGTTTTAAGAACTCCTTAAGTCTCCTTTAGTTTTACTTAGGATAGTTGCTTCTCTTTATATCATGAGTCTTCCCATTCCAGTATATGTTAGTTTTCAGCTCTGGAATTTACTTTATCCCAAGCTGTTTTAAACATCTGTCTGTTTGTCTGTCCTGTTCATTTACCTTGTCTGCTTTGTTCACTCCTTTGTTTGTCCTTATATCGTCCCTGTAGGCATTTCTGTACAAGCCTTAGCTTTTGAATATGCCTCCATATTTGCTTCTGTCTCCTATAATTTGGGGTTTTTCTCATAAGTTTGGGTTTTACATAACAGATTATCATGTAAACTGCATTTGTTTAAAAATTGTATTATTTTGACCTTTGCCTACCAAAAGTATAAATTTAATATTTTTCATAATATGTTTATTAATACGACAGTATTCCTGTTTTTTCTGTTATGCAACGAAATAGTTCAATATAGTGATTATTTATAGGAATGGAAAACTTGTATTTTAGTAACTATTCCACTTTCAGTATCGATGTTGTATATAAGTTCCAAATTGATTTTCAACTGTCTGAGTTTAACATATTGAGATATAACTTGTTTTTAAAATAGAAAATGTTTTAACTGTTTCATGCGTGTCAGACTTGGATAAATGTTATTTGAATACAACAATAGCCGAGCGTCCTCTGCTATGGCGAACACTGGTATGTAAATGTATTTCGCAATCATGACCTCTGGAATAAGCTGCGTGATCATATGGTGGGGTATATTATTATTTGAGTGATTAACTTTGTATAGTTTGTCAATAATAATCAAACTGATTTAATATCCTAAAGACGAGGGTAAGATGAAGATATTATATTAATATTTTTCGTAAATTCCTTATTACATTTGAATTTAAGTTATCATGTCACTTCGTGAAACTTTTTTTTTTCTTATATGCCCATTTGTACACACAATACGTCACTTAGTGAAACACTTTTTAAGTTGAAATGTTGGGAAACATTTAGGATATTTTTGAGAGATTTTTTATTTTGTTTGATAATTTCTGAACAAAATGATTTGAAAACATCAGTCATTCCAAACGTATTACAATATAATACCGTTGATTTTGTTCAATAATTGTTTTGACTCAGCCCGAAACGTGTGTGTGCCCCCCTTGTGGAGTCCTATAACAAAAGGGAAAGGCAAGAACAATTGGTCTCCACAAGGAATTTCTAAAGAAGCCATGTCTCCACAAGGAATTTTGTGTACAAACCCTATGAGAAATGTTTAAGTACAGGGACAAAGGAAAGAACAATAGAGGTCTCCACAAGGATGCAAAAATGAGAATGTGAATGGGGGTGTGTGTGTGTGTGTGAGCGCATTCAAACCGGGGACATATAACAAAAGGGACAATGGTCCCCGGTTGCTATCACAATGGAGAACAATATGTCCCCGCTTTTTTGGACAAAGAAATTTGACAAAGGATGTCCCCGATTGCAGGCGTTTACACACGTGTGTGTGTGGGGGGGGGGGGGTGTACGTGTTTATGGTGCAAACCGAGGACATATAACAAAAGGGAACAATATGTCCTCGGTTTGCGCAAGTGTCCTCAGTTTGCAAACGTGTACAAATCTAATGGGAGAAGCCTCAAAAAGTTTAAGTCCAACAACAAAGGGAACAAAAGAGGGGAACAATACGGTGTCAAACGGTGTCCTCGGTTTACACCATACACAAGACTGTGTGTGTGTGTGGGTGTGTGTGTGTGGGTGTGGGGGGAGGGTATGTATTGTTACGAATCTTACCCTTTGATTTTGATAAATATTAGTACCCTCTATTTCACTTCTTCCACTTCCAATATTTTGCTTACGATGCAATTTCAAGCAGTCTAAGTCCCAGGGTTGTTTCCCCGGACCCTCGATTGTCCGCTATGAATATGCAATCCATACAAGGACGCTACTTTTCCTCATGCATATCCAGCGCTAACGCAATGCATAATGCAACACCAGCGAGAGCCTTGCGTGCGTGCCACACCCTCCCGCCACGTGGCTTGGAGCCGTCCTTTGGACTTAGTCTATTTTCCGAATACTTTCCTCGGAGTCCACCCCTTCACACCGAACACGGTTCGTGGGTGAACCACGGCCAAACAGTCACCGTGACTGAACCGCTCAGTCATTAGCCGTGGCCCGCGTGTAGTGCTCCCTACCCAAGCACAGCCGCTGTTCCCCTAATGCAGTATTTTTATTTATTTATTTATTTATTTGAACATACACTTTTAAAACAGTGGCACACGCCTTCCCGGCGGTGCGTTCAGAAATACATCAAAAAGAACTACTGAAAACAATATATACCAACAATATTATAATATTAATAGTATTATTATGTGAAAGGGAAAAACATACGGTCCTACATGGTCCACCGACTCCTCCCACCCTGCAAACACGTTCCAATTCTAAACATTTGAAAAACACTAGAAATCGCCGTAGCTAAAAAAATGTTCAGAACCCAAACAAGCCTACAAGGTAAGTGCAGAAAAGTAAACATAAACATGCAGGCCCGTAAAAATGCATTTTAGTCCCAAACACTTACAAGCACACTAATTTAATACTTTAATAATAAGATTGCGACGTTATACGGCTAGCTCGCGCGTATACGACAACGGCGAAATCCATTCAAAATCACTCTGCCGTGACTTGTTTTGAATATATTCCGCCTCCCGCCGCACACCACGAACCAGCCGCGTTGAAACCGCGATCTAAACTTAAAACATACCATACACATACTTAGACCTACACAGGCCTACATATGTGCGACATTTGCACACTCATACCCATATAAAATATGAGATGAAACAAAAATATAAAATAGATATTTACTTGTAATAGCTTAGCATCCAAGCAAATAGCTTAACATGCCCAGTAAGCATTTTCCCCTTGAACGCGCCCTCCTTTCTAAGTTGTCGATCACTTCACTTTCGTCAAATGCCTTTCCTTATATGGAACAAGGGCCTGTTGTATGTCATGATTTTGCACACGTTTCTACTCTTAAGACGCGGAAGCCAAGCTTCTCATTGGCTAAGACGCTAAATTAGGCTTATGTTTTATTTATTCCTAGGCCCCAGATTTCTATATAATCCCCAAGATTTCCTGATCTCGGGGTAGTGCGGTTCCGAATGAAATCTATGCGACTCGATCCGATCCATGACAGTGCGATATACCGAACTATTACGGTCCAGAGCCTCGTTCGTTAAACCAATGGTGCAGGGCGTCGATATGGCCATTGGTTCGCCTACATGTAGCTAATACGGTCGGATACACACTCTGGCCCCGTCCAGACACCCCGTGTAGTCAAGCCCGGTGGTCCCCGTCGTAGAGACCGACCAGCCGCCCGTCTCTCGGTATAGCAGTGCCCGTACCGTATGCCGAGTGACAAGCCGCATGAACGAACGATGGTCCCCACTGACTGTACCCAATAGTTGGTATTCGTACACCCTATTCGGAACTCGGCACAAGTATATAAGTTTAACTATTGACATGTACCTATACGCTACCACTCCTGTCATACATGTTACTAGTGCCATTGTTAAATAGTGATGTTAATAATAAACCAACCCCATTGATTGAGATTGTCACAACAAAGTTTGTGTCCGACTATTATTTGTTGACCCACGAAAGTGGGGAATGCAACACTGGTGGCTAGCGGTGCGATACAAACTTTAACACTCTATCGATATGAGAACTTCTATGAACACTTATAGTTATATTTGAACCCCGGCACGACCATAATGCCAATGTTAGCCAGTCTGTTAGAATAAGCACCAACGCCTTCACTGCACGTATCAATGAACAATAGTCTATGACCTTCTAGTCTTCATTTCCAGTAAAGTGTACCCAAAAACAACATGCCTAAAAAGTTTCGTAAATCTCGTAGGCTAAGTGCCTCAGCAGAAGCCGGCGACCTCGAAACGTCATTTGCGTCTGTGTCACTAGGCAGTGACGAGACCCAGCTGGAGACCCTCAGAGAACAGCTAAAGCAGGCAGAGAAACGTGCAGTGGAGGCCGAGCAAAGGGCAGCAGCACTGACTAAGTTGAGTGCGCCCTCTCTGCCCGGGACACCTTCGTCTCAATCCGACAAATCACCGGCGCTCACCGATGACTCCCCCGTACACCCAGCCCTCCATTTTTAAAGTTCCCCAGTCAAGAACATCGTGAATGAACTTTTAGACAAACCAGCTTCACCAGCACCCCGTGCCCACATCCAAGAAAATGTTTGATGTTCCCTTGCCTAGGCAAGGTGAATTCAACGGTACAATGGCATGGGAAGGATTCATCCGCCCCTTCATGAGCCTAGCAGAGGTCTGCGGATGGTCTGCAGCGGAAAAGAAGTTTCGCCTCGTCAGCAGCCTCAAAGGGAAAGCTGCTGAATTTGTCTTCCAACAACTTGATCCATCCACCGTTGAGGACTTCGACAAACTAGTCGCCGCCCTGGAAAGCCGGTTTGCCGAACGCCTCCCCCAGAACACTTGGCTTGCTATGCTCGAAAGCAAGAAATGTATGCCCAAAGACAGCCTGACCGAGTATGTTGCAGACATACGCCGCCTAGTGATGCGAGGGTATCCTACAGCAGATGCTGGCACACGAGAAAGTATCGCCCTCCGTCACTTTCTCAAGGGGCTCCCTGACCAACAAACTGTAGTGTCCATTGGAATGACAAACCCAAAGACATTAGAGGAGGCGAGGACGGCCGTGGAAAATTTCATGAGTTTGCGGGAAAGCGTAAACCCGGTAAATTCCCTCCGCGTCCATGCCGTCCAAGCCGCAAACCAAGCCCCATCCTCCAAAGCCCCAGTAACAGAGACCGACTATGTTACTCAAAAACAAATGTCTCAGTTCACAGAGAATATCGATCGCCGACTAACCGGAATAGTTCGATTAATTAAAGACAATCGTTCAACCGGCAGAAACAATGCCCCTGATTCCAAAAATAAGAATAGTGCACAGTCAAAGGCAACCAATGTGACCTGCTATAACTGTGGCGAACTCGGCCACTTTGCCAATAGTTGCCCCCAACACGCGGCAAAGAAAGAGCCGACCGCTACCCAACCCCCACAGGCGGAAAACTAGAAGGGACCGTGCCGTCCGGCCTGGCATCGGTCCAACCATCGTGTGAACACTCCATTATCCGAATGGGCAGGCAGCCATTTTCAGGCATGTCTGCATTTTTACAAGTGCAAACTTGCGGTTTAAATACCGAACTTTTAGTAGACACAGGGGCGGCAGTGACCATTATTTCCTCAGCGCTTTTCAGCATGATACCCGCCGAAAAACGCCCTCAACTTAAGTCCCCACATGAATGTGTAAAACTGGAAACTGCGAACAATGAACTTATTGAAGTCGATGGTATTGCCACCATGGACATTAGTATTGGCGAACAACAATTCCAGTGGGACGCGTTTGTTGCCCCCATTAAGGATGAAGGAATCCTCGGCTATGACTTTTTGTATTTCTTTGACTGCATACTTGAAGCACGTCGCGGCATACGTATTGCTGGCACTTGGGTTCAGTGGACGCAGTAGCGTAGCCAGCGGGGGGGCAGGGGGGGGGGGGGCAGACTGCCCCCCCGGAAAAAAAATAGAAGTAAAATCGGGACGGTAAAAATAAAGAAAAGAGAAAAGGAAAGGAAGAGAGAAAAGGAGGGAAAATTGAGGGAGGGACTCCGAGGGAGAAAAAACGAAAGAGGTAAAGAAAGAAATTAGAAGAGTAGGGATTATTGACGAAATGAGGGAGGACGGAGGAGGGAGGGAGGGGGAGGAGAGAAGGAAATGTGGGCCTTGGTAATGGAAGAAAGGATGGATAGGACCGTTGGGACGAGTACCAAGGCAGCCTAACTTAAGGCAGGCAAGGTTAGGGCGGGTGGAAACGGCGGTAGGGCAGGGGTAAGGGAAGGAAGGGAGCCGAGGCCGGAGAGGGTAAGGGACCGGAAAGGGCGGGAAGGACGGACCTGGGACGAAGGATGCAGAGGCAGGCAGATTTAGGGAGGGAGGAAAGGATGATTTAGGGAATGGTAAAGGGAGTGAATAATTGATAAAGGGAGACGGGAGAGGGAGGATTGAGGAAGGGAAGTTAGATCTGAAGTTTTTATACCCGGTTTTTGTCCCGGAAATCACTTTATCAAATACTGTATGTACTCGGGTTACGTGCAGAACGTATTTACAACTTGTCTTACAACATTTTATTAAAGGTTTTTATACGACATGTACACGAATAACTTTCAGTGTAATGTGTGTTGTAAACGGTGTGTATATATATACATTACGAATACGATTAATTATGAATGTTTAAGTTTATCACAGTCATGACAGTGTAGAAATTAATAGCAACAGTTCAGACAGTATAGATCCAAGGAAAGAACAATAAATCACAGATGATCATGTTTGTACGATTGTTTTGATTCAATATTATTCAGTATTTCGCAATTAAATTTAAACCATGAAATCGGGACGATCATCTTAATTTTGCCCCCCCGGACCGACAGGGCTGGCTACGCGCCTGAGTGGACGGTCAAGGGTTCACCTCAATGTGTAATGACAATTTCATTGAAAGAAAACACCACCGTACCAGCCTGCAGTGAATGGATTGCAGAAGGCGTAGCCGATACTCATAAACTCAGCTCGAACTTTGCTGTGGTAGAAGCAGCAGTAAATAAGAACATCGATCAAAATCTCGTGGTCGGCAGCTCCCTCGTTGACCCCAGGCGGCAAGATATCGGTATACCATAGTGGAGCACGCTATAACACTGGTGACACTCGCCCCATACGTCAGCCGCCCAGACGCCCCCCAAAAGCATTTCAGGGCGAGGAAGAGAAAATACTGGAAAGCCAACTGAAGGCAGGGGTGATACAAGAATCAACATCCCCCTGGGCTTCACCAATGGTTTTTGTGCGAAAGAAAGATGGCACGACACGCCCATGTGTCGACTACCGAAAGTTAAATAACGTAACGCGCCGTGACGCATACCCGTTACCACGGATTGATGACTGTCTAGATTGCCTCAGTGGAGCCAAGATTTTCAGCACACTTGATCTGCAGTCAGGCTACTGGCAGATTAAGATGAAAGAGGAAGACCGTCCTAAAACCGCGTTCGTGACCCGTAGTGGCCTATACGAATACATCACTATGCCATTTGGACTTTGTAACGCACCGAGCACGTTCGAGCGTTGCATGGAACTTGTGCTTAAAGGGTTACAGTGGAAAACCTTGCTGATATATCTTGATGACGTCATCATCATATCCTCAACATTTCAAGAACACATACAGCGTCTTGAAGAAGTTTTGAAACGGCTCGGGAACGCCGGGTTGAAACTAAAACCAAGCAAGTGTGAACTCTTCCGTGATGAAGTTCTTTTTCTGGGTCACACCATAACCCAGGATGGTGTTAAACCAGATCCCAGCAAGGTTGCTGCAGTTCAAGACTGGCCGATACCTAAGAATATCACTGATGTACGCTCGTTTCTTGGACTCTGTTCTTACTATCGTCGATTTATAGCGAAGTTCTCGACGATAGCCAGTCCCTTAAATCGTCTGTTAGAGGCCGGACAGATATTTAAGTGGACCCCTGACTGTCAAACCGCGTTCGAAACATTGAAAGCCGCACTGACAGGTGATGAACTTATGTCGTACCCCGATAACGACGGACTTTTCATTGTCGATACTGATGCATCGGATACCGGTATCGGCGCCACCCTGTCACAAATTCAGTGGTGCGAACGAACACAGAAAGAAGAAGAGCGACCGATAGCGTATGCTAGCCGGTCGATGACTAAACCTCAACGGCGATACTGTACGACGAGACGTGAACTACTCGCTATTGTTACGTTTGTGCAGTATTTTAGGCACTACTTGCTTGGCAAGCGGTTCCTGATTCGCACAGACCACAGTGCTTTGAGATGGATAATGACATTCAAAGATCCAGTTGATCAAATGGCTCGATGGCTAGAGATTATGGCCCAGTTTGACTTTAAGATTGAACACCGTGCAGGAAAGAAACATGGCAATGCAGATGCCCTCTCTAGGGTGCCGTGTGATCCTGACGAGTGCCCGTGCTACGACGGTAGAACCATCCTCACTGAACTACCTTGTGGTGGTTGTGACAAGTGTGTCACTAAGAGTGAACTGTGGTCCGATTTCAACAAAGTCGACGACGTAATCCCCCTATCGACCAGATGAATTCATGCTACCTCTGCAGACAAGGTAGAATCCCCTCAGAACACTCCCGATATTGTCAAATCTTCATGCAATGAAGACTCCCAGGATGTTTTGACTTGTTACGTCCCAGGTCCCGAACTTTTATCTGAAGGACTGGAAAAAGTTCAGCCTATCCCCTTCGCGACAGTTCTCATACTGATGGCAACAGTGGTAACACTCCTCTTTGGTGTTATTTGCAAACTCAGCAACTGTATTTGGCGCTCGTGCAGTACAGTTATCAACGACATGTGGGTATCGACTCCCGTCGGCCGTTTTGCAAACACAGCTGGAGAAACTCCCGGACAAGCCGTATTGTCCAACGCCTCGCCAGGGATATTGCAACAAGATGTGATGTCAAAGTCAGCAGAAAACTCCTCCGAAACTAGCAATGTTAACGGTGATAAACAGGATGAACCAGAGAGAAGTGACATGAACTGTAACACGCCCTGCGCCCCCGACAAGGGCGCCTTAGCCGGTTTTAGTACCGGGCCGCAACTTACAGAACTATCCCATTTCACTCCAAAGACCAAAATCCACGATAGTGACTTGCTCAACGTACATGTAATCTCCATGCACGACAATGCCGGTTCAAATGCTGGTCAGCAACAAGACACACCTTGGGTGAACGGTTACTCCTCTGACGAAATCGCCAAAATGCAGAGAACTGATCCAGATATTGGCGTAATATTGGATTGGTTAGATAAATCCCTCCAGCGGCCAGGAAGAGACTTGGCCGCCAGTCAAAGTCCAGCAACCCGAAAACTCTGGTTGTTATGGCAACAACTTATTGTCCGAAACGGTGTCCTCTACAAGAGATGGGTAACTACAGACAGGACTCAATCATACTTGCAGCTTGTTGTACCGAAAGAGCTGCAGGACACCATCTTGCGAGCAACGCATGATGCTGTGACATCCGCCCATCTCGGTGTAAAGAAAACTGTTCACAAGACAAAACGCAAATTCTACTGGTACCGGCTGAAAGAATCAGTCCGGAATTGGATAAGAAAATGTGCAAAGTGTGGAGCCCGGAAGCGGCCCCACAAAACACCACGAGCCCCCCTTCAAGACTATAGAGTTGGCGCACCCATGGATAGACTGGTAACTGATATCCTTGGCCCCTTACCAATCAGTGAGCAGGGTAATCGATACATCTTGCTCGTTGGTGACCAGTTCTCGAAATGGATGGAAGCCTATGCCATCCCTGACCAGACAGCAGAGACAGTTGCCCACAAAATAGTCTATGAATTTATCTCAAGATTTGGTGCCCCCTTGATCTACACTCAGACCAAGGCAGAAACTATGAATCTAATCTGTTCCGTTCTGTTTGTAAGCTGTTAGAGATCAACAAAACACGAACATCACCCTATCATCCATCGGCCAACGGCCAAGCTGAAAAATTTAACCAAGTCCTTGTGAACATGATTTCAGCTTACGTTGATGATAACCAAAGAAACTGGGACATTCATCTCCCTCTTCTAACATCAGCATATAGAAGTTGCCAGCACGAGACGACTGGTTACTCCCCGAATATGCTTATGCTTGGTCGTGAGACTCACGCGCCCATCGACTTAATGTTTGGTGGCCCACCCCAAGATGAAGTCCATCCCCCAAATGAGTGTGAGTACGTCATTGCACTCAAAGAGAGGATGACCAAGGTCCATCATATAGTCCGTGAACACCTTGGTCAAGCCAGTCAACGACAGAAAAGAGACCACGACACAAGAATTTCACATCACAACTACGCAGTTGGTGATCTTGTGTATTTTATGGACAGCACCAAGACGCCGGGTCTTTCCCCAAAACTGAAAAAGGTTAAATGGATAGGACCTTGCATCATTGAACGAACACTAAGCAATTTACTCTTTGTACTCCGTTATAAACAGAGAGGGAAATCCAAAGTTTTACATCATGATCGTTTAAAACGATACTTCAGCGACGATGTGCCACCATGGATGAAGGACATGCAAAAACTTTTGAAAGAAAAGTCAGCAGTGGACCCAGCCGTCCATATCCCTGACACACGCGATCCCCAGACCTTCAGTACGAGTTCTGATGATTCCCCTTCCGAACCACCCAAGAATGACCATCGCCCCCCGTCATCCACGGTACCATCGAACATTGCCCCTCCCACAAGAAGAAGCCAACGTACCACGCGCACACCATCCAGGTTTCTTACTTAGCTCCCTTCACTGATGCTGCTCGCATATTTGACCTCTTTAGGTCAAGGAACTCGTAGTAAACAAACAGAGCAGAGCAGTGATGACCCATTCATTCATAAATTTGCAGCCCAGACTGTACACTCTACAAGAATGTGTGCGGTTGTAATCTGATATGGCTATGTAGGAGATGCCACGCGATAGCGTCCGAAATGTACTTGTGCATGTGTACACGGTACATGTAACTGTATAGGCCTATGAGAATACGCGTTTTAAGTTTTACGTAGTAGATTATAGATTAATTTACATAATTAATTGCCTAGACGTTTTTTTTTGTAGTTTGTAGACCAAAACTACAAAAGTGACACTTAATGAACTATCTTGAACTCTATGACTTTTGTTTTCATCAGCACGACATCGCGTAGCTGATTCACCATGTGATCATCTATGAACTTTAGATTTTATGAACAGTAATAACTAATATTGTTATTGTTTTCTTAATGATTTTTACCTATTTCCTTGTTAACGCAAAACGAGGACGTTTTGAAACTACAGGGGTAGTGTTACGAATATTACCCTTTGATTTTGATAAATATTAGTACCCTCTATTTCACTTCTTCCACTTCCAATATTTTGCTTACGATGCAATTTCAAGCAGTCTAAGTCCCAGGGTTGTTTCCCCGGACCCTCGATTGTCCGCTATGAATATGCAATCCATACAAGGACGCTACTTTTCCTCATGCATATCCAACGCTAACGCAATGCATAATGCAACACCAGCGAGAGCTTTGCGTGCGTGCCACACCCTCCCGCCACGTGGCTTGGAGCCGTCCTTTGGACTTAGTCTATTTTCCGAATACTTTCCTCGGAGTCCACCCCTTCACACCGAACACAGTTCGTGGGTGAACCACGGCCAAACAGTCACCGTGACTGAACCGCTCAGTCATTAACCGTGGCCCGCGTGTAGTGCTCCCTACCCAAGCACAGCCGCTGTTCCCCTAATGCAGTAATAGCTTAGCATCCAAGCAAATAGCTTAACATGCCCAGTAAGCATTTTCCCCTTGAACACGCCCTCCTTTCTAAGTTGTCGATCACTTCACTTTCGTCAAATACCTTTCCTTATATGGAACAAGGACCTGTTGTATGTCATGATTTTGCACACGTTTCTACCCTTAGACGCGGAAGCCAAGCTTCTCATTGGCTAAGACGCTAAATTAGGCTTATGTTTTATTTATTCCTAGGCCCCAGATTTCTATATAATCCCCAAGATTTCCTGATCTCGGGGTAGTGCGGTTCCGAATGAAATCTATGCGACTCGATCCGATCCATGACAGTGCGATATACCGAACTATTACGGTCCAGAGCCTCGTTCGTTAAACCAATGGTGCAGGGCGTCGATATGGCCATTGGTTCGCCTACATGTAGCTAATACGGTCGGATACACACTCTGGCCCCGTCCAGACACCCCGTGTAGTCAAGCCCGGTGGTCCCCGTCGTAGAGACCGACCAGCCGCCCGTCTCTCGGTATAGCAGTGCCCGTACCGTATGCCGAGTGACAAGCCGCATGAACGAACGATGGTCCCCACTGACTGTACCCAATAGTTGGTATTCGTACACCCTATTCGGAACTCGGCACAAGTATATAAGTTTAACTATTGACATGTACCTATACGCTACCACTCCTGTCATACATGTTACTAGTGCCATTGTTAAATAGTGATGTTAATAATAAACCAACCCCATTGATTGAGATTGTCACAACAAAGTTTGTGTCCGACTATTATTTGTTGACCCACGAAAGTGGGGAATGCAACAGTATATAAACACATGCTAGAAGTACAGAGCTAAGTATATATAAGGGTATTATACCATGTATGGTTTAAATTTTATAATAGTCAAAAACAGACAGACTAGGTATACATAGTTGATGCGTACATTTCCATTCACCAAACAAAATCCATTCACCGAAAAAGGCATGGATGCTGGTGGATCCTTTTCAATATGGCTATACGCCTACATAATAATAATAATAATAATGTATAGATTTATATAGCGCACGTATCCACCAACTAAGTGGCGCTCAAGGCGAACATGAACATGAACATGAACATTTATAATGACACAGAAATATTTATGGTCCATGTTTTGTTAAAATAAAGTTACATTACAGTACTACAGTATGCGTGTACATGTAGATTTCCTAAAATAACAGTCGCCAATTTAACGATCAATTTTAGGCGAGTCATTTTGTCACACATTAGGCCGAAACACATTAAATCACTGCTTTGTAGAATTGTGTTGTGCAATAGATTCGTTCTGCAAAGATATAATATAGGTTTGCAGAAAAAATCTCTAGAACATATGTCACAGGTTGTACCTCTGTTTTATTAAGAGCCTGCGAAGGGTTCGATTGTTGAAAAAACGGAGCTTTGCCCTTTAAGGAAACACAGCGGACAGCGAAATTTGTTTGATCCTCTTTTACCGGCTGTCAAGATATTTATTATTATTATGTGATCATATCAAAGAAAAAATCAACAAAACAGTGTCGGTAAGAAATCATTAAAATTTAGTTAAAACAGTGTAAATGGATGAAAGCATAGGAAGACACTTCAGTGGTGTAATAAATGAATTCGAGTTTGGCAATCTACCAAAGACCTTGATCATAAAAATAAACAACAAATACCGGTAATAACTCACAAATTGAGTCTGGGCAACTTCAGTCGGAAGTACGATCAAATATGAATTATAAGAGAAAGGATAAAATTAGACCACTGAATTGTCAACAAATCAACAAGGAAAATTCACGAAAACATATTGAAAAAATACACGAAATGCTTATTAAATCCTACAGTGGTTTCTCTCTACAGCTAGTGTCAAGTGACAATGGATCTTGTAGGATTAAATGGAAAAATAATCAACCGTGAAAAATAATCAACATAAAAGTAGAATTAATAAGAGTGAACCACTGGAGAAATTAATCAACAATGAATAAAATGTTCAACATATGGATATAACAATTGATCTTAGCTGGGTCTTGGAAAGGACGCAAATCTTTAAAGACGACTCAGGTTGGCTCCGAGTGCGGCGTCCTGGCGATCTCCAGAAGAGGCGACAAAAGGGGGTTGAGAAGCGGGGCAGTGTGGGGAGATGAACCGGGTCAACTCCACCAAGCGAGACCTGGTGGACTAGTGTCTGTATCAACAGAGCACGTGATAGGGGACGTAAGAAGAATATGTTAGGAACATACTTTAGGGAAAGTCAACGTGTTCCTAAAGAAACTACGCAAAGTGCGAAATCGGGCACTTTCGAGAATAGGTTCTTCTCACATCTAGGTCTTGTTCGCTTCTCAGTAATGGGTCAATACTTTTCAAAATACAACTAACTAGAACTAAGTAAATTAACCATAATAAAAGAAACCTAATAGATTGAAAATATAGTATGCGCTTCGTCAATACATTTGACAACTTAGCAATGTTCTTTCTAGAAATAATCGAGAGTAATTACTTGCTTTTAATCATACTGCGAAAAATCAAGGAAATGGTTCAAGCATAGGTTCGAACATGATAGTCGTTACGTGCGTGTGTCTAACACTCCTGTGGTCAACTGAGGGTAAAGGTCCCAGTTGTTTATAAGCTCAACAGCAAACGGTCGTTTAGTCTATTTAATTGAAGGGAATGTTGTATAACTGTCTTATTTGCAAGGACATGGACATAGTCTATCCATGACCATCCATACAGTATGCGCAAATGTGTACAACAATAATAGCACCACAACTGTGAATCGGTAAAACGGTCAGTTTGGATATTCAACTTGCAGTGAATTTGGATTAAATTAGAAGAGTGATTTAACCAACCTTAACAAATTAAGAAACTGGGTCATTGAATAATAAACACATCTAAACAGTAGAATAGGCTTGGGTGTGGAAATTAGTAACAAATGAAATACATCAAAACTGAACAATAACTAGCTAAAGAATGGCATGGAAATCTAGCAGCCAGTTAAATCTAACGGGACTCATGAATCTTTTCCGTACGCACAATGAGTATTAAAGGTTACACAATGAAATATCACTTTATACAATTCAATATACATAAAGGCAATGTTCTACAAATATACTGGCGACTGATCTGAAACTCATATTGGACTGTTCCATCCATCTTGAGTTTGTCTTTAACCAGTTTGTTGAATAATCAAATCACAATCATTGAAAAATTACACACGGAATATATTTATACATAGAAAGTAAAATAAGTAGCTTACCTGTATCAACAGAGCACGTGATAGGGGACGTAAGAAGAATATGTTAGGAACATACTTTAGGGAAAGTCAACGCGTTCCTAAAGAAACTACGCAAAAGTGCGAAATCAGGCACTTTCGAGAATAGGTTCTTCTCACATCTAGGTCTTGTTCGCTTCTGAGGAGACAGGAGCAGGACAAGGATAAAACCATGCTGGTCACGCACTCGGACAGGCGGGATTTGACAATTTGATTGGTCTAAATTTTAAAACAATGACGCAATTTCGCCTTCAGAGGAGTTGGGACCAATCAGCAAGAGAATAGTGGACAACACTCTTGAAGAAAGCGTGGACACTAGATATTGACCAATCTGGAGGGGTGTTTATGCCACGTTGGCCGGCGTGGTCAAAGATCCCATCACTTAAAACAAAGGGACTACTGATCGAGCTTGGAAAATTACGTAATGTCCTTGGGGTAGTTCTGGACACGAAAAGAATGTCGTCGTCAGCAGATAACACCGTGGGAACAACAGTTAAACCCTTCTTCCACGAGTTTGGTTTGGAAACATTGTATCAAATACGTGAGGGGTAAAATACAGCCTCGGGTGATTCACACAAAGGCATAAAGCAGAAATTACCTTTAAAGTAACATTCGTCGGACCACCTTAAATGGGTTATAATTGAAATTATAACAGGGTCCGACACATAGAACTGTTCATAACTGTGTTTCACCCCTTGATTTTACTGGATGAAGAGGGGGAAAAGTATATTTTCACATTTCAAATACCCCATACATTGTACAGTATACTCATAACTTGTTGTGTGAGTATCCATGGTGATGAGTGCGAGTACGAGTACTTATTCATGGCAATAATGAGCACGAATACATCTCCATGAGTACAAAAAATAGACGTGTGTGTGTGTATAGGTATAACTCTGCGGTTAACACTGAAATAAATGTCATTTATTGAATAACCGTCTTCCCATCATACAGATTATTATAATGGTCTCTGTTGTCCCATTCGGTCTCCCGAATGGATGAAGAGGCTAAGGTCAATCGTGACGTACCGAGTAACAATAAGAAAATACTCAGAATTCACTGACATTACTCGCCTGGCCGGCCTGCAGACTGTGTTGGTCAGTGAGTGCCTTTCAAAACGAAAATATTAAAGCAAAGTGTCACAAGTGCAGTCAGCCGCGCAAACGATAAAACACAGCTTGCTGATGCGAAACCATCCAAGAGTGAAATAAGCTAAACGTTGTTTTTATCTCGTAGGCCTACCGTACATATATGCGAGTATATAACAGGCCGTCATGGGTTCTCTCTTTTCATAATCAACTCATAATTATCGCGAAAGTCATAATTAATTAGTGACTATACTTATATAGGTGTAGATGCAGTCTTCGATCCTTGATTTTGTTTTCACAACATTGTATAACACCATAAAGACATAGACCTACTATTACATCAACATCCAGGGCATTCAATCGTGCTAACAACATGTCATTTATCGAGAGGGGAATAAGGTTGGGTTTCTACAGCTATGGCGGTTTCATCGCGAGACACCCGTTTCCGTTTCTATTCTTGCCGGTGATGTTGACCATGGCACTGGGCGCTGGAATCGTGTTCCTTCGGGAGGAACAAAACGTCGAGACGTTGTATACACCGGAAAACGGGCAAGCGAAAACGGATCGATCTACGGTGGAAGAACTGTTTGCCAAAAACGGAGAGGACGATCCGTTAGTGTCCCGTCTGACGAGATCTGGGAAGGCAATCGTACGGATGAACGATGGCGGGAACGTCCTGACACAAAGTGCGATTCAGGAAATTTTAAATCTACATGAAACGGTCGTGAACATCAACGTCCTTCAAAACGATCAGAACTACACATTTAGTGATCTCTGTGTCCAAGTGAATGGGGTTTGTAACGAGAACGCCTTGTTGGCTCTGTATGCTTATAACTCGTCCGTGGTACCAACGATCTCTCTAACTTTTCCTCTTTATATGCCAACTGACGATACAGTATTCTTTCTTGGTGGAGAAGTAGGAGGGGTAAAATTCAAGTCAGATTCATCAGATGAGGTGCTTTCAGCAGAGGCGGTTCAACTATCTTACATCTTACGATATGAGGACAGCGTGGACGATCAACGGAGTGCGATGTGGGAGCAGAAGTTTATCCAAGTCGTCACAGCATTCAATTCGACTGGGATCCGTGTAACTCATCTTGTGTCCACTACACTTGAGGACGAGCTGAATGCTGCAAGCTCTAATATCATAAGAGACTTTTCAATCACTTTCGCTATCTTCATTTCTTTCACCATATGCTCCTGTATAATGTTTGACTGGGTGAGGAGTAAACCGTTGCTGGCTGCTTGTGGTGTCATATCTGCCTGTATGTCCTTGGTGTCTTCGTTCGGTCTCCTGAGCTACATCGGTGTACCTTACGCTAATGTTGTGGGTGCTGCACCATTTCTCATCCTTGGTAAGTTAAGAATGAACTTCACAACTTGAGCAACCCAAAACCATTTAACAAATCTGAGTGACTTTAATCTAGAATGTATAGTGCATCTTTTGTTTATAATCTACAGTTAAACAATGAACGTGGCAAACAGTCAATGGATTTTGTTACAAAATCCTTTACAATTCTGGTTTGATTAAAATTCCTGATGTGCTTTTATATGTTGATAAATAAATTATCTGAGAAGTTACTTCTGAATGGTCAAGGACAACGGCGCTAACACGTTCCTTATTTCTCAATCTACTGTTGGTTATGGCAAGCAATAACAACGGTAAAATACTGTTATAAAATATATCCGGTAAAGTATATTCATGAGATATAATAACTGCTTGCATGTTTGAGGTTTGCTGGTTTTAGTACCACATTACAAGTGGGGTTGGTCAGTGATGTGTTTGGAATAGCCTTTGTTGTTTTAAAGGGTCCACACAATATGCCTAATAATTTTTCCTCTATTTTTTATAATTATTTATATTTTTCCTTCACCACTATTGAGTTCATTCAAGGACTTTGTTGATGTCTTTACGGGCCTATATAAAGTTTCCAAAATACGAAAAATATCGGGGTGAGTGCAAGGGTTCTACATTTTCAGGAATTAGCTTTCCATTTGAACAGGTTCCATGCCTTAAAGGGACAATATCGTCACGATCAACTGGGCATGGAATCAGAGTGTATAGTTTTAAATGACTGAAAATAATACACTGCATGATGAGGTCATAATCAACCGTTGCTGCTGCATATTATAAGCCTGCTCTGATTGTGACGATATCTTTCCCTTTAAGTGCTGTCTCATAAATGATTCAAAAGCATTTCTGACTATTAGTCCTAATAAAGAACGTAACTCGGGAGAACACGCGCTGAACAGTTCACGTTTCATAATCTCAGTTCAGTTCTGCTTATTTCCAAGTATCTTTATACAAAATAGCTGTATTTAATTTAGCTGTTGCAAACTGCTTACCAACCTAAATGAACTGTAGTATAAATGAAAAGCCCTGATAATCACAAGTATGAAGAAAAATACCGGTACAGATTTGTTATATGAAAAACATATAGGCCTGTAGGTTTTGTGTTACATACAAATACAATCCTCTTACAATCCTACTTATCCTCTTCACCATGCAAAGCTGCAAGTTTTATACAAATACAAATTGTTACACATACAAAGACAAAGTACATACATGAACACCGATAAGACAATACCGGTACACAAGATGTTTGGACAGCACAACAATAAAAGAGACAGCAATTAGGGCATTATGAAGATATAAACCATTACGTCAAAAGCAGCATAACTTCAAAATTACTTTTCTGATCAAATCCTATTGATTTTTTCTTAAATAACGGAAAACTTTTAAGACTTTTAAGATGAATTTTAAAGAATTCCGGATTGTTGGACCATGCGTGATAACTAACGCATTTTGTGGGCTTGAGAAGGAATGTGAAAGTTACTGGATTTCCTGGTGGAACGCCGGATGAAGATAAATATGAGTATTAAAAGTAACCATAATCTGGAAACAAGTTTCGATAAATCATGGAAAATAAATAAGCTGGGTGATCATATGGTGGGGTATATTATTATTTGAGTGATTAACTTTGTATAGTTTGTCAATAATAATCAAACTGATTTAATATCATATCATAAAGACGAGGGTAAGATAAAGTTTATTATATCATAAACTCGCACAGAAATTGATTTGGGAAATAACTTTCCTCTAGATGACAATAAGGTCGAGAGCCGTAGCGTGGCATACAATGAGTTGCTGTCTTCTTTGTGTTCAATAGTATGATGGTTGTTTGTTCTTCATTCAATAGGTATTGGCGTGGACGACATGTTCATCATGGTTGCTGCCTGGCGAAAGACTGACGTCAGGATGACAGTGAAACAACGCATGCGCCATGCCTTCTCAGAGGCTGCTATGTCCATTACAATTACATCCATCACCGACGCACTGGCCTTCGGTATTGGAACAATTACTTTCTTCAAATCCGTCCGCATTTTCTGCTTGTATTTGGGTACATCCGTGCTCATTGATTACTTTTATCAGTTAACTTTCTTCGGTGCCTGTATGGTGCTGACTGGCCGACGTGAGGCAGCTAACCGACACTGTATGTCATGCCTCAAGGTCAGATCTAAGGATGAATCCACGTCTAAGACGTATACCATATTCTGCGCCGGTGGTTCATCCCAGCGACAATCTGACCAGAATGCTGGAGAGACCAATGACCATGCCTTAATGATATTCTTCAAGAATTATTACGGACCATTCATCACGAAATGGTGGGTGGTGGTATTCATTGTATTACTATATGCTGGCTACTTGGGCACCGCCATCTATGGATGCACCCAGGTCCAAATGGGTCTAAGCCTTCGAAACCTTGCCCGTGATAACTCATATGGGGCTGATTACTTGGATGATGCACGTACATATTTTACGGCGTACGGTAGTAGTGCAGCCCGTCTGAATAGGTAATTCCGCTTGTTTTCTGAGGGCCTCTCGACCAATCAGAAGGCCGGATTTAGGCCACGTGATACCTAATTAACATAATTTGTGGAGCCGGTGGACTGAACCATTTTTACTGGAGGGGTGATTAAAATGTGTGAGGGACGTTATATTTCGTCATATTTTTTTTAATTTATGATTTATATTATAGGGGTATTATATTATTGTATGTAAGGTTAAAAAGGTCCTTCATAAAATAAAATTAAAAAACCTAATGTATATATATATATATATATATATAAGGCACTTCATAAAAATAATAATAAAATACCAACATAAAAGTAATATGCATAACCATGATTGCAAATGTTTACAAACGTGAATGGATCATTCCTATAAATGCAATGAGTCATTACAATTGAGGGTCTTTCCCCAAGTCTTGTTCCCTAAAATCGCCAGTTGCAAATCACTTCTACGTATCAAAGCAGAGTGGAACAGTCTACTTAAGTTACAACAACAGAGCGACAGCTGCCAATTCGTGTTAGGACACGTCTATGGACAATACGTTTTACCTATTGTTATCTGTATACCGGCGCTCGTGATAAGAAGTCAATAGGTCACGTCTGTTCCGGACCATAATGTCCGGAAGTACCATTATGTCCGCGAACCGATTTGGGCCCATTATGTCCGACCCATTACGTCCGCGGAACCATTACGTCCGACCCATTACGTCCGCTGAACCATTACGTCCGACCCATTACGTCCGCTGAACCATTACGTCCGACCCATTACGTCCGCGGAACCATTACGTCCGCCCCATTACGTCTGCAGAACCATTACGTCCGACCCATTACGTCCGCGGGCCCATTATGTCCGACCCATTACGTCCGTGGGCCCATTATGTCCGACCCATTATGTCCGCGGACCCATTATGTCCGACCCATTACGTCCGCTGAACCATTATGTCCGACCCATTACGTCCGCGGACCCATTATGTCCGACCCATTACGTCCGCGGGCCCATAACTCAAATAATGTTTGAACACGTAACGTTTGTGAAGTTAAAACCAATTACTTAGAACAATTTCATGGCACAGCGCTCTACTGCAAAATTGGGTTGTTAAAAACCACTGGTGTTAATTTAATAAAGTGTCTGAATTATCGTTCTTCATATGAGCACCACTGGTGTACTATTTAACATACAAGTTTTTGCACTGTAAGTACTTACAGTGCAAACACACTTAAATTAGCACCACTGGTTTTTAACAACCCAATTTTGCATTTTTTAAGTAGAGCGCTGTGACATGAAATTGTTGGTTTTAACTTCCCAAACGTTACGTGTTCAAACATTATTTGAGTTATGGGCCCGCGGACGTAATGGATCGGACATAATGGGTCCGCGGACGTAATGGGTCGGACATAATGGACCCGCGGACGTAATGGGTCGGACGTAATGGTTACGCGGACGTAATGGGTCGGACATAATGGGCCCACGGACGTAATGGGTCGGACATAATGGACATGCGGACGTAATGGGTCGGACGTAATGGTTCCGCGGACGTAATGGGTCGGACGTAATGGTTCCACGGACGTAATGGGTCGGACGTAATGGTTCTGCGGACGTAATGGGTCGGACGTAATGGGCCCGCGGACGTAATGGGTCGGACGTAATGGGCCCAAATCGGTTCGCGGACATAATGGTACTGGCGGACATTATGGTCCGGAACACACGTCCGATTCAGTTTTGTTTATATGAAGCGCTGAACAGTTCCACGCTATCGGCTTTTCCATTGTGAACACATGACCTGATAGACCTGACGGCGCAGGCAAGTCATGGTAGCATCGTCCTGGCATCCCCAGCCACGTTTAAGACATACCGAGAGTCGTTAGTGTAAAGTCCTTGATGTAGATGTAATCCTAGACGTCCGTAATCATTTCGATCGATGAACTCTTGAGCCATTTATTATAGTCGCTAGTACAATGTTTGGACAGTTAATTATCGATAGTATACAGGGGATGAGATTTACTGTACTAAATACATGTACATGTACAATCTATCCCTCACACAATGTAGGATATTTCCCTGTTAATGGTCATCAACCAGGAGATTCTCATGGGCGCAGACTAAGAAGGATTATAATAATTATATTCTGGGTCCATTTGACTTAAGTTAAATTCAATTTATGTACCGGTATAAAATGCTGTTTAGACTTTTTATTCATGTATACACCCAATGTGTTATTTATTAATTTATTTTTAAAAAGTCCCCTTATCATTTCAGGTATTTCAACATATAAAGTACATCTTTAGTAAAACAAAAATAATAATAATAAAAAAATAAGTAACAAAAAAATAATAATGAATGAAAATCATTTTATTTTTTGATTGTCCACTATACATCAAGGAATTGTATATTTGCTGATATTATCAAAACAAAATAATGATCACTTTGAGTTTTTAAGAAAGACTAAGAAAGAAAGACTTAATTTTCTTATGAAATCTTCAGATAAAGTTATACCATTAATTGAGTTGCCATTTACTTTGTTAAATAAAAATCAAAATGAATGCATTCTGTAGACACTCCTACCAACGCGATTATTATTATTGATTGTTCTGTGTAATGATGTAACCCGCCCCGGTGTAAAGAGGTTTGTTCCAGATTCGGAATAAAATATAAATACAATACGCCTTGAGCGCCCAGCAGGGTGGATATGTGCGCGCTACAAATCTTTGTTATTATTATTATTAGTTAATAATAGGCTTATTATTTGAAACTTATAGCTTGTTGGAAATTTGTTTATTATGTTAAAGCTTTAAATAGCAACTTAGCTCACTCATGTGTAACCGAAATATTCATGCAAAATGGCTTACAAGACAGAAAACCATAACATTTACCATAAAATAAAAACTTACAAGACCTGTTGCACTCATTCGCTAGATAAAAAAAAAGAATTTTACATAAAGACCATTTAAGTTATACAAGAAAAGATACTCTATGGAAAATATTAATATATCAGCATCAAACATGTACGACGGCCTACACAACTTTGTTTTTTACTTGATTTATAAAACAAGTATTTGGACAATTGCCAAATTGATGGTAAAACTCGATGATCACATCCATTTGTGGGCACTGAAATGTCTGAACACGGAAAGCAATAACACGTGTCGGGGGTTAAATTGTTATGGTTTGTTCAGTCCGTGCTGATTTGTAAATATTATATTTAATTCGGACTAGGTTATGAAAATGAATCGGGGTGCTTTTGTTACAATGAGAATCTGTTATCGGGCGCAAAACACGGTGACCCGATCGACGGGAAGGTCTTATATTCCATGTATACATATGCGGAACCTGACTTTCCTACAAATGGCAGAAAAAATTACGAAACTTTCACACACAGTTTTCTTGAAACACAATTTTGCACAATAATTTCTTACGACATTTTGCCAGTCACGACGATATGCTTTTAATACATACATATGACACGGTCTCATATCAATATGCACAATACGGACCATACATAGAGCACAGACCGAGTCTTATATGCCGATAAAGAAAGGGTTAATATTGGATAACATGACGTCACATGTCCAAAAACATTAAGTTAATCGGTATGCAATCATAGAGTTTGGACTTACAGGTCGAGTAACGAGTCCATGCATATACCAGGACCTTTTCTATGATGCAACTTGTCCAAGCATGTTGCCATACTGAAAGGGGGGCTATAGGTTAACGCCAGACGTCACGTAACAACAACATGGTCTGTCCAAAATCATCAACAACTCGTCTGACTTGTACAAAGTTTTGAGTATGCTTTATTTGATCTATAGAAATGCTTGCTTGAGTTAATTTACACAGAAACAACTTTATAACTATAAAGATATTGTAAAGATGACTTATTCAGTCGAGCCATACTAATAAGCCTAATTTAATATCCTATAATGCATACCAAACGTGTTGTGTAAACCAAATTAAAGACATTTGATGATGGAATAATAGATTGCACAGGGCTTTTTGCATAGCCATTCCCAAACAATTGACTCTGTTTAAACGCTTTTGTTTATAAATAAGGGTAATATAATAATAACAGGGTCTTCTTTTCACATTTCTAATTAATACAGGTAGACGGGAAATTACATTACTAGGCACTGATTACTTTGAGACTGGTTTTTGTCAAAAGTACGATAGAAAAATATTTGGCGCAAATAAATTTATATTTCGGAGTGAAGTATGCCTTTCTGGTATTGAATTTGGCCGGATCACTAAATAAATACAACTTAATAAAACACACAGGAACGATTCTTTATCAAGTTAAACCTCAGCTCTTGGCTGTTTTATTCAACAACTATAAACAATGACAAAAATATTTAAAGATTTAACACATCAAGCCAATAATAATGCTATGTTCAAATACTCCAATGCGATCTGTAGGATAATATTAAATGGTAAATTATTGTCTGCCTTTCTATCTCCTTTGTACACAAACCTCAGTATTCACATTCTCTCGAAATTTGTAAAATGCAGACCTAATTTAGTCAGAATTTTGAAGTACACGTCTTCATTTTTCAACTTATAAACAAGAGTAGGCCTACATTGATATTTTTGCAAGAAGTAAACGGCTTAGATTATAAGGCTCAATTTTCAGTGTTCTAATCACAAATATTTAAGCTATTTCCTGACATGTGGGACATACGCACTTGTCACAGTTCAACGATGACGTAACAAAACATGTCTGACCTTGTTTGATAAAAAAAACTTCCCGTTGGGGACCAATACTAGATTGATGAACTCAACTAATAATTCCAAATGTGTAATTTCAGGAGGACAACAAATCATAATATTTCAAGTATGAATATATTCATACAGGGTAATTCATACGGATCTTGAAAACCCTTGAATTTTAAATTTTGTATTGAAAATACCTCCAAAAAAGTCCTTGAAATTTTGCCTCAATAGCCTTAAATTTAATCGTATTCAGTAAAAGTACGACAGAAAATAACCAAATTTGATTTTAACCTGTAAAAAAATAAACCGTCTGGTCCATTATCAAGGAGAAATGTGGTCACAATGTGTCAAGTTGCGTCTGTATACCATGTCCGCATTTCGTATAACTGTATGATAAAACCAGTAATATCCAATAGAGCTATTATTATATGGTGCAATACTATAGCTGTAGCCTGGAAAAACCCTTGAAATGTCCTTGAATTTCATCAGGATAAGTTTGTGTGAACCCTGCATATTAATTAACAAATGGGCTTTTGGTAGTGACACAAATTCGTACCAATTTTTGTTTTGGATCGACTCCCGTAGTTAACAGGTAACTTAATTCATCGCACACATTTACGAGTAAAAACATCTTGTTTACACGTTGACGTTGAGAAACATACACATTACAGTGCGCGCAAAGACCATCGATGATACAGCTAGACAATGGGATATCCGTATTATGCTTTTAAGGTATAATCCAAAGATGACGTAATAGCGATGAGTCATCACCAACCGTGACGTACCAAGACACGTCTGTTCTTGTTTTGTAAACTCCGTCGTTTGGGGCAAACGACCGGCAGTGGGTATATCGAAGCATGTTTGGTCTTGTCCTTAAATAATGGTAGAAATCTAAACTCTCGTTGAAGTTTAAAACTTGATATTAAAACAACCTATATGGTATGACGGCGTTGCAACTGAGGATTTTGATGCATTAACACGGTATACAATACAACCTTAGATCACAAGCATCTCCATCAGAAGGAGTAAGTGATTTTTGTTTTATTAATTGTTGTTATAAGACATATGTTGTCATCATATTTAAGTTTCATAATATGAAATAAAGTTGTGAGAGCATTGTGAGATCGACTTTCATCAGAGGGGAAAACACCCATGACTACTTGTTCTCTTCATCCTCATTTAGTTGAAGTAGTCCGTCAAATTTGGTATGGAGTTTAGGCATTACTCTGTTCAGAGCTTTGTTTACTTCCATGCCTTTATTTACTTTTTCTTCGAGATCTTCCGCAATATCCTGATGAGTGCCATTATCTTTCAGATGTAGGTAACTTGACAAAAAATCCTTGTATTTGTTGAAAAAGATTCGCTTGACTGCCCAAAGGGTTTTCCTATTGGCTTTTTCCTTGGCTTGATCTTCACTCATACCCCCGTTGACGTACTTTTCATATTTTTCACACCACATCTCTTCAGTAGCCTCTTTAGCCTCTTCCAACCAGTCTCGAAAAGTGGCATTGTCTTCCAATTCAGAACTAGACTCATCCTCTTCCGATGATTCGTCATATTCCACCTCCGTATCGGATTCTGAATCATCTTCCTCGAAATCTTCGTCTTCATCCTGCGTAGATTCAGTTTCACAAGTTTCCTATTTCCGAATCTTCAAATCTACGCTTTTTAAAATCGGGTTCAGAATTATCGACGTCAGAATTGTCAGATTGGATAGCTTTAATTTCAGAATCATCGTCAACTTCATCCATTTTAGATTTCTCTTCATTATGTACATGTTCTGCATGCCTCCGTAGGTTATATCTCCGTCCAAAGCTTTTGCCGCACTGGTGACAAGCGTGGGGTTTGACAGCAGAAATAGCATTCATGTTGAATCTCTGATGCTTAATCTCCGATTGACAAGAAACGGAAGAAATAGTTTATATATAGGCCTATAACTACTCATTTCGCTGCTCATTTTGCTGCTCATTTGCTCATTTTGCTGCTCATTTTGCTGCTCATTTGCTCATTTCGCTGCTCATTTGCTCATTTCACTGCTCATTTGCTCATTTTGCTGCTCATTTGCTCATTTCGCTGCTCATTTGCTGCTCATTTGCTCATTTCGCTGCTCATTTGCGATACCCTTTGCGATACCCTTTCGTGTTTGTATTTCAGTGAAAAGAGCAAATGAGCAGCAAAATGAGCAGCGAAATGAGCAAATGAGCAGTGAAATGAGCAAATGAGCAGTGAAATGAGCAAATGAGCAGCGAAATGAGCAAATGAGCAGCAAAATCAGCAGCAAAATGAGCAAATGAGCAGCAAAATGAGCAACCAGAAGACGTAAATTCACAATTTTTGTACCATTGTACAGATCGTTAATTGTCAAAAAATATTTACAAAACGGTGACCCCAATTTGACCTTACTTCCTGTCCAAACCGGAAGTCAAAGTTTAATATTTAAAAAAATCATATCTCAACAACCACAGCAGGTAAATTGACATTTGTTGCACCATTGTATAGATTGTTAATTGTTGAAAAATATTTTCAAAAAGCTGACCCCAATTTGACCTTACTTCCTGTCCAAACCGGAAGTCAAAGTTTAATATTTAAAAACAATCATATCTCAACAACCACAAGAGGTAAATTCACAATCTTTGCACTATTGTACAGATCGTTATTTGTCAAAATAATTTTACAAAAAGATGACCTCAATTGGACCTTACTCCCTGTGCAAACCGGAAGTCAAAGTTTAATATTTAAAAACAATCATATCTCAACAACCACAAGAGGTAAATTCACAATCTTTGCACTATTGTACAGATTATTTGTCAAAACAATTTTACAAAAAGATGACCCCAATTTGACCTTACTTCCTGTCCACACCGGAAGTCAAAGTTTAATATAAAAAAAATCATATCTCAACAACCACAAGAGGTAAATTGACAATTTTTGTACCATTGTACAGATCGTTAATTGTCAAAAAATATTTATACCCCAATTTGACCTTACTTCCTGTCCAAACCGGAAGTGAAAGTTTAATATTTAAAAAAATCATATCTCAACAACCACAGGAGGTAAATTGACATTTTTGTACCATTGTACAGATTGTTAATTGTCAAAAGTATTTACACAAAGGTGACCCCAATTTGACCTTACTTCCTGTCCAAACCGGAAGTCAAAGTTTAATATTAAAATAATTTCTAAATTCAGTATTGTATTGTATTCACATAAACTTCTCGCGAGAACTTCAACAGACGTTAACATTTGACTTCTCCAACACTTCGAATTGATGACGTAACCATTTTAACTTCAACCGAACACCTTGTTTTTGTTGTGACAAAAACTTATATCTAGTTTTACTTCTTCTTCTTCTTCTTCTTCTCCCCGACGTCTGTCCACAAAAAAACACATACTTGCAAACTTCACATGAACTTGAAACTTGGCATGTACTTAGAACTTAACAAGTAGATGAAACTCGAGTTGTGAGTGACCCCAATTTGACCTTACTTCCTGTCCAAACCGGAAGTCAAAGTTTAATATTTAAAAAAATCATATCTCAACAACCACAACAGGTAAATTGAAATTTTTTGCAACATTGTATAGATTGTTAATTGTCGAAATTATTTTACAAAAACATGAACCCAATTTGACCTTACTTCCTGTCCAAACCGGATGTCAAAGTTTAATATTTAAAAAAAATTATATCTCAACAACCACAAGAGGTAAATTCACAATTTTTGTACCATTATACAGATCGTTAATTGTCGAAAAATATTTACACAAAGGTGACCCCAATTTGACCTTACTTCCTGTGCAAACCGGAAGTCAAAGTTTAACATTTAAAAAAATCATATCTCAACAACCACAAGAGGTAAATTCAGAGTTTTTGCACCATTGTACAGATTGTTAATTGTCAAAAATATTTTTTAAAAACATGACCCCAATTTGACCTTTACTTCCTGTCCAAACTGGAAGTCAAAGTTTAATATTTAAAAAAAATAATATCTCAACAACCACAAGAGGTAAATTCACAATTTTTGTACCATTATACAGATCGTTAATTGTCGAAAAATATTTACACAAAGGTGACCCCAATTTGACCTTACTTCCTGTGCAAACCGGAAGTCAAAGTTTAACATTTAAAAAAATCATATCTCAACAACCACAAGAGGTAAATTCACAATTTTTGTACCATTGTACAGATCGTTAACTGTCAAAAAATATTTACAAAAAGGTGACCCCAATTTGACCTTACTTCCTGTCCAAACCGGAAGTCAAAGTTTAACATTTAAAAAAATCATATTTCAACAACCACAAGAGGTAAATTCACAATTTTTGTACCATTGTACAGGTCGTTAATTGTCCAAAATATTTACAAAAAGGTGACCCCAATTTGACCTTACTTCCTGTCCAAACCGGAAGTCAATGTTTAATATTAAAAAAAATCATATCTCAACAACCACAAGAGGTAAAGTCACAATTTTTGTACCATTGTACAGATCGTTAACTGTCGAAAAATATTTACAAAAAGGTGACCCCAATTTGACCTTACTTCCTGTCCAAACCGGAAGTCAAAATTTAACATTTTAAAAAATCATATCTCAACAACCACAAGAGGTAAATTCACAATTTGTGTACCATTGTACAGATCGTTAATTGTCAAAACAATTTTACACAAAATTGACCCCAATTTGACCTTTACTTCCTGTCTAAACCGGAAGTCAAAGTTTAATATTTAAAACAAAATCTTCCACAAGAGGTAAATTCACAATATTTGCACCATTGTACAGATCGTTATTTGTCAAAACAATTTTACACAAAGGTGACCCCAATTTGACCTTTACTTCCTCCCGAACACCTAGAGTTTGTGTAAACAAACTCGAATCTCTAGTTTAAAACTATGTTTCTTGTGATAAGCCTTGGTGCTTTGCACGGGCTTATCTTCATTCCAATATTCCTTATGCTCACAATTCCCGTAAAGACTCAGATAATTGAGCAGGGCTCCTCCGTGAATAGGATCAATGTAATTAGTCTGAGAAATATCATTGATGATAGATCGTATCCCACTAACCGTGGGAACGTTGTTGTCCCGTTGTCCTCACAGAACTGGGCTCCATCTGCAAAGTTTGATATTGAGAGAGCAAGGTCTCAGACACGGCTATATAGACCTCATGCATATTATGTCACAAACTAAGGGCGCCCTCGTTCTGAGGCCAAAGAAGGAATATCGTTGGTTTACGTGCGCGCGTTGCGCACTATTTAACCTTCACTGACGACAATGCGTCTGTCTGTCCCGCGCCGTGCATGATCTTTTGAGAGCGCATGTTTTAGGCCAAAAAAGTGTCTAGTTTCTGGTCTCACGCGCGCCTTTAGACCCGCGCGTCGGCATTTTTAGTTTTCATTATTTTTTTTTTTAAATATTTTTGTTTGCTATGAAACTATGTCCAATTGCAGCCAAAATTGTTGGGTCTGCCGTGCTGTGTTTTAAACAACTTGTTCACATAGGGGTACGAATGTTTGCCTGAACTGTGAGGCCTGTCTTAGTCACCATACTTTGCGCGTCATTAAATTTAACGGGTCCATTAAACTAAGTTTTATGTAGGCCCACATTTACATGTCAATAATCTTAGCAGATAGACCTATCCATGATTGTGGAAAGTTTTTAAGTAATGGAATATCTATTTTTTATACAATACTGACTGAATGTACATTTTAAATAAAATAAAAATGCTCATTGCTCATCTTTGACTTGTAAGATTACAAAATGAACACTAAAAGTGTACACAAACGAAGCACGTTGATCAGGTCATGGTCATCATTGGTCATGGTCATCATTGGTCGTAGTCACCGATTTACTTTTTGTTGGATTAGGGCCTATTGAAATAAATTTAATTGGTGACCTTAACAGTCAACTGACTGGAAAACGATCACTTGGTTAACAAAAAAACATAAGTGCAGAGACCCGACTTGTGAAAAAAAAATAAGGAATTCAACGATCTTTTATGCACAAACTAAAAAGTGTAAGGTACGTTTTGACGCGCCTTTATATATTATTTCTATGCTTTGTTTTGAAGAGACGTTTTCTTAATTTATTTTGATTTTAACTGAATGTGAAGTTTAATTTTGTATTTGTACATGTATGTATAAATTGTAGAGCCAATTTATCTGATGTAAACTAAATATTTTTACTCTGATGACTTTTTGCTTAGTTGTTTTTATTTTTTTTTTAATTGCATAAGGGCCTACGCCTACAAACTAAGCACTTTTTAACATGTACATCGTATTCAGGGGTATGACTTGACAGAAGTAAAAAAATAATAATAATAAATTTAAAAAAAATAATGTGTAGCGGGCCTGAGTCTCACTTTGGTCTAGAGAACAATCCCCCCCCCCCCCGAACCTCCTGGATGTTTAATTTTGGAGGATTTACAGACTCCACATCCACACAAATAAGAAACTCGAGGTTTGGACACAATACATGTACTTTACTGTACTTCTTTCTTTCCTTGGTGGCCACTTCTCTTTCAGAAAATGTGGAGGCTAAGGGAGATTTGTAATAAAAAGTCCTGAAATCAGGAAACATCCCGAGAAATCACAGGCGTGTATAGTGTATTGCGATTTATTTGTTAATGTTGTAGAAATAAATGAACATATAAACCTACCAATGTAGTGCATGGAGTTTTTACGTATTCATATTACAAAGGCACCTAACCGTCCTATCTCATTAGCAGCCCAATAACATGCATGGTATGAAGCACAAACCATTACTAAAATAATCTCATCTTAACACCGAACACAACAAGTTACAGCCAAGATTTTTATTGGATCAAATTCTCTATTTATATTTTAAACATAATGTATAGGATTGGTAATTAAAAAATAACTAAATGGTCAAATATTAATGCTAAACTTACTTTAGTAAAGTCGCTGATGGTATTTAATCGTCCCTATAAATATTTTGGTTTGAGATTCTTTTATTTATAAGAAAAGTGAAATAATGTCCGGATTCAATTTAGGAAAGAGTATTCTTTCATAAATTCCAGATCAGAATGACTACAAAATATCTTAACGCGTTTTCACTATTTTGATTTGTATATTCTTGGTAAAGACACAATGTAATATCGTGAAGCTTTCATCATAGGTTTGTTGTTTTAAAGAATAAAACAAATAAAAATTTAAGTTACACAATGGTGGGGGAACAGATCTACATGTCAATGTTCCACTTGTAACGTATGTAGTGCCCTCTGTTGATATAATAAGTTTCTTGGAAGGCAGGAATTATATATATTCATGCGTTTATTTTTTCATTTAACTTGAAACCCCATAAACTTGTCTTAATATCAATTTTCTGGTAAATCTGTTTAAAGTATTGTTAACAGTTTTGTATAAGGTTCTTTCTTTCATCCAAATTTAAAGATAATTCAAAGTTGTATTTTTCTTTGTAAAAATGAATTACTACTATATATGACCTGCTCTGGCAAAACCCGAAACTTCTCGGCATTTACCATCATGCTTTAACAGCCATGAAAAGGTAAAAACTGACCCCAGGGACCAGTTTGAGATTTTCATGTCACCATACAGAGTTAGAGCATTTTCTCTAGATTTTGATGGAAAAAGAAAAATCCTGAAAAGTTGTTGGGAACATTGTTAATGTTCACAATAAATTTGGGAGGTCACTCCGAAAAGTTGGGTCCAAGTTTAGGGTTTTGCCAGAGCCAGTCACATTTACTACGCAGTGCTACAACACGGGTATATTGTCAAATTAATGAGAATTTCTAAAAAGAAATAATTCAACATTTGATTTTGTAAGCATTATAAATAATACAGATATAAAAGGAATGCCATTTTGTCTATTTTGTGTTATTTTGAAGGTAATATGAAGTGTCAGATGCATCTTGGCAAATCCATGCCCAAAGAAGGAGGGGCATTTTAATCACTGGAAACATGCATGTATATTAATCATAGTGCCCCCTTTATTGGCATTGTGCCAATCCTTTTGACGTCCCTGGTTCAACACCTGAGCAGACGACTGAAAAATTAGTAAGGAAACAAACAAAAAGAACAATCATTTGGGTATTACCTTAGCAGAATTTAATCCACAGTATGAAACTTCTCTTCTATGCCTGGATGGTCTATCACTGACCACTGATGACGTTACATTATGATGTAACCAATATGATAACAAATGCCATGTTTAATTAGCTCCTTCTGAAACACACAGGCATCATGTGTCCCATCAATGAGAACTTAAAGGCTATCATTACAGCAATGTATAAAACTAGACCAGAAAGCTCTTATTGACCGTTGACCCTCACAACCCCTTTACTGGCCAGGGGCAGATAGACTCTTTTCCATGAACTTCCTCTTAGCGAAGCACATCCACCACTTGCTTGGCTTATCTGTAGCTGGGTCAAAGACCTTCTCTACCAGACGCTGTCCTGTCTCGTGACGGATCTGTGTCAGGTATAGCCGCATTTGGTCTGAAAAAAAAATAATAATAAATATATTAATAGTTTACAATATGATATGGACGCAGTATTTTCCCATCACATGTAATAAACATTTTAAAAACATATCTTAATATGTACATTTTGTTTGGGAGGCAACAAAAGATAAGTTTTGCAGTATTTTGTCTTTATCTAGATCAGCAGGCATTACGCAAATTGGCTTGCGTGTGTGCTCTGTGTATTTGCGAAGAGGTCTATGAGCCCCGCTTGTGTGCTTACACATGAGTGTGTCCACATTGTCTGCCCTCTGACATGACATTGTAATGATGTCCAGTGGGGTGGTGGGGGGGGGGGGGGGGGCCGCCGGGAGGGGGAAGTTGTGTCGGTAAATTTACCCCAAAAAAGATTTTCCAACCCCCCTCCCCCACTTTGAAAATCCTGGCTATGCCACTGGTGATATCAATGCATCAGGTCTGTTGTTGGTTTTACCTGCATCTGCCTTGCTGGATGGCTTCTGATACATGGCATTCAGTGGAAACCTGGGATCTCCTGGGATATCAAAGTTGGCGATGGCAAGGCTGTGCAACTCCTTCTTTGCACTCACCTTGGATGCACACTAATATATAAAATATAAGAATTATTACAGAATAATTGTATTTCCGTTTTGATGAAACATTTGTTTCTATTTCAACGTTACATTTTAAATAATATATATATATATATATATATATAAATGGTAGCACTTTTAAGACTAACTAAACTTAAAAATAGGCATAAGCTTTCGTAGCTACAGCTACTTCATCAGATACAGCTACTTGCATCTGATGAAGCTGCGAAAGCTTATGCCTATTTTTAAGTTTAGTTAGTCTTAAAAGTGCTACCATTTATATATATATCTTATTCTACCTGACTAACACGGCTGCATACAGATCTATTTTAAATAATAAGAGTGAGGTGAAGTGGATGCATTCAGTTGGGATGCGTGTAGAAAAACTGGGCCAACAATTAAATTAAACATTGGGGACATTAGAACAATATACAATATAATGTACACAACAAAAATACTTGCATAACAAACAGGCATATTCAAATGCTAAGATATCTGCTGACAACATTATTTAAAGCTATGGTTAACACAATATGTAATAGATTTAATTTTGCCCTACACCGACGGGTGTATAGCACTGTATACTCAGTGCTTTCCGAGTGTCTGTGAAAAAACTACACAGGCGACTTGGGCGGGATTCGAACCCACGACCTCCTGCTTACTAGTGCAGACGTCTTAACCTCTCGACCACCGAGCTTGCCCGATGACAATTGGCCGGCTAGAATCCCACATAGCAGCGGGTTCCGCGATATATACAGAATTTCACCAATCTACAATATGTAATACTTTTAACACCAAAGGGCTAATCCCAGGATATTATCAAATGGAATCTCATGGAGTAAAGTATTCAAAAGAATTCAACCAGATCTTTAAAAAGGCAAATCTAAAGACACAAGCATTTACATGAAATGTAAACCTGAGAAAGGATGGGATAGGGGGGAAACAGAGGTGTCAAGTGAAATGAAATTATTATCTGTGAACTACAAAGAACAGAAAGAAAAAGTTTATTTTTAATCAAGCAACTCCTTTTTGATATTGAGGGGCGATGATGATGAGAATAATGCTGAAGATGATCATGACTATTTACTATGGAAATCATTTAGGTATGGTGACTGTTATCAATTTAATTGAAGATGTACGATGTATCGGCCTTGTTTTTTGTTACTTTACCAGCAATATTTAGTGTAATTGAAACATTGCTAGTTTTCTTTAAAAGGAAAAGAAATACTTTAAAATGAGATGTTTCACATAGTATTTGGCAGAAGCATGGTTCAACGGTAATTAAGTGTCCTAATAAATGAATTTTGGGACTTATTTTCTGGAACCTATGCTCCTCATTTGTGATATTTGTCATGTATTTGTTTTCATTTCATCAAGAAAACAAGCAATAATACCAGAAATGGCAGGTAAAATTGCAACAAACAAGGGTTAACATCTTCAATATTATTATTATTAAACCAAATTACAGTAATTACACAGAAAAATATTTTTAAAATTTTTTAAATGAATGCAAATTATTTATACTAACCCTAACCCCATAGCTATTTTATCTAAGAACCTTCCTGAATCCGCCAAAATCCAACACCATGCTGTTGTACTTGGCTGGAATTGGGACACATCAAAATGCAACAAACCCAGCTGTTGGAGCTTGAATAGTTTGGGGTGGTTAGGGTTATAGAAACAAAATTAGCAATTAACACAAGAGAACAAGACATGTTTGTTATGGGGGCACGAGGAAGAATACACATACAATTGAACATATACTATTTAAAACACTTCTCAAATTAACATGTCAGGCAGGGGTTACAAAGTGTAAAGCCTTTTACCCTGGGTTATGTAAACCCTCACACATTAACCCTAACTCCCCAGGCCCATTTTCTTACACATAACCTGAATCCTTCAAAATCCTTCACTTGCAAAGCAAGCGCATGACATATGCACACGTTTCTAATCAGTGATACATGTACATGGCCAGGGACCCTCCCTGCATGCATGGAGCAATAAACAGTGTCCACTGACCCAAGCACTGACCTTGCAATCACTACAACAAACATGGATGTACATGTACCATGGAAAGGCAAGTATGCCTAATAACCTCAATCCTCCAAAATCCTTCACTTTAGTGAAGAGCATGTAGCATGTACCCTCAATCCTTCAAAATCCTTCACTTTAGCAAAGAGCATGTAGTATGTAACTTCAATCCTTCAAAATCCTTCACTTTGGCAAAGAGGATTTTGGAGGATTTGGGAAGGTTAGGGTTAAGAAGATGCAATACATTAGGAAATCAAAGTAATAAAGAAGCAAGTCCAGGAGTACACACAGAATGTCAATTAAATACTGGCTCCCCGTAAAAAAGAAAATGGAACGAGCCATCCATATAAAATAGATGCCTCAGATCATGCATATTTTTAAATGTACGATAAATCAAATGGGGCCTTCACTTTAAATACAATAAAATGCATATTCAGTTGATGCATATATAAAGCACATCGTTAACTAATGAAATCTATTACTTTGTTAAATATGGTTAGAAAAAGAAATTCTCAAGTTTTATTGGCCTACATTTCTGATGATAAATACATATATTATTGTAGTGTGAAAGAACATTACCCTTTGTAGTTTCTTGAGGCACTCAGTGATGTAAAGAGTTATGTATATAAGTACTCTATCTGCTTCACTCTAAACAAGATAACAAAATAATATTACAAAATTAATAGAACATTACTAAAGATATTCTGGACAGTTTAAAGGGACAATATTGTCATGATCAGAGCAGACTTTCAACAGGGCATAGAATCGGTGTCCTAGTTTAAGATGAACACAGTGACTGAAAATTACTGGCTCATTTATGCAGTAGCAACGGTAATATGACCTTATCATGTGGGGTATTGTGTTCAGTCAGAGTTAACCCTCCTACAATCAGTGAAATTTTTGAAACAACCCATTCAGTCCACTCCAAGCCATTACTCAGGCATGAGAATGTAGTTTTGCAAAAAAGAAGGAAAAAATAATCCAGGCTTATCCTCAATTTACCCTAAATGACGCACCTAAGGTTATATAATCAACTGGACGGTAACTTACAAATGAAATTAGCAGTTTGGTATGTCAGTTTGTTTCAGTGAAGGATTCTCTTGTAAAATGCTGAATTTCAATGCATGATCATACGCGTGGACGTCTTGAGCGCCGTTTTTTGAGACGCACAGAATTGTGGTCATCAGAAAATTGATGTTGGTATAATGACCCACCCCAAACTGTTAAAGTTGATGGGGTCACAGAAAATGTACCCAAGAAGAAAAACAGTTGAAATCATGTTTCATCTTATTCCAGATAGTTGTAAAATTATTTTTAAACTTGAAAATAAAAATATTGTTTTCGATTTGTTTTTTAAATTGTACAATTTGGAGCTCTCAAAACATTTAATCAATATTCTTGAAAGACCAATAAAATGGAAGGTGGTTAAATTTCTTGCAAAAAGTACTTTAAAACTTTGAAATGTGTAAAATTGCTGTTAACATTTTGCCAAATAAAAGATTTCTTTTCATAGCCATGATATTAATGTTTCATTTTCTCAATACTTTCCACTACCATCGAAATAAACACCAAGGAATTAAGTAGTCTTCGTTCTCTTTTTCTTTAAGGAATGTGTCCAATTTGAGGATCAGTATTTCTTTAAAAAATCATTGCAAATGCAAAGCATTCATATATTTTGACGGCATAGAATAAAATCACAGATGTTCGTGAAAAAAAATTGAGGTCATGTAAATCTCTTACTATTTGTATCTAGTAAAATCAGTGGTTAAACAATTTTTTCCACTTTCGCAAGCACTAACTTTCCAGTAAATCATACAATTTCACTATAATTGTTATTTCTGTAACAAGCACGACTTAGATAAGTTTATGCAACCTGTAATACACCATAGTTTTGTAAGTTTCCGAGAAATGCTAAGCCAAAGGTAGGTGCGTCATTTCACGAGTGCGGCGAATTACGTACATGGGCGATATAATTAGATTTTGGTATATGAAAACCTTATAGGATGGCTATTTTGGATATTTTTATCATTGAAATCTCTTGTAATTTGGATTTAAAAAAATAAATTTAAAAAAATAATCCCGGGAAATTTTTGGATTTTGGTAAATGAAATCCTTAAAGGATAGCTATTTTGGGTATTAACTTCATTAATATCCACAGCGGAACCACGCTGGACGTAAGTAAGTTTGAGCGCCATTTCTATCGCCTGCAAACTCGATCGCATAGAAAGTTCCTGATCCTGCTCTCGCGCGCGCGAAGACTGTGTAGACTTGACAGTAAGTCGGTTCTACGTCCAGCGCTAGCACTATGGTGCATACATCACGCACACCACACACACAAAAATACATGTAGGATTGTTAATCACAGTCGATACGGAACGTAGAGAGAATTTGGTTGTGATCAATACTGTTTTTGCGCAGTGCCCCGCGTTGTGTGTAAAGCGAATTGTTGCACAATGTACTTCTTTGTTAAAACAAATTCTCCGTACATGCGTATTCCGGTGACGTCAACATTCAGAGAGGGGAAAACCACGGACACATACGTACACATAATATAGTGAGTTGTCGACACTTTTCCTTTTTTATCCGGCTGCGGCATCAATCAAATAGGTCGCTACATTAAACAACACTTTTCCTGGATACAATTTTCTGCTGTAAACACTAAGTTTATTGGGTGACAAAGTTAAATTTTCACTTACTTTTTTCACATGTTTTCTGAGCTTACCCCTATACAACCTACCCCCCAAATTTTATATCAAATTCACACTGAACTCGGAGACCACATATTTTGAGGTGAAAAATCCGGAGGTCCGGAAAAATCCGGAAGATTCTCATGCCTGATTACTACGGTAGGCAGTGGCTCCTCATAGCTATACTGCATAGTAACATAATGCCTCATATGTCTGTTGGTTTTAGTGGTTTGTGATTGATATATTGCAGGGCTGGTGGTAGGTTACTATGGAGAGTCTGTATTTACAAGCTGAAAATCCCAATGGATGATGTAGGCTTGGTATGGTTTATTGGTTTCAGTGGCTGATGGTGATTTATTAGTGGGAGTCTGTTTACAGTATAACCTGCTGAAAATAAGGTCAACTGTGGTATACATGTGTCTTTGTATTGGAGATTACTTCAAAAGGGGCAGTGTGGCTAAAGCCCTTTTCACACGAGGGAAATAAGCAGGGGGTCCATGGTCCTAAGAACACAATGTTGTCAAATACACTTCATGTGAAATGTACCTCTGCTCTGCACAAACACAGGTCCGTAGTCTTTTCCTGACCACGGTCGAGACCAGCAAAAAAAAACAAAAAAACACACCGTTGTGAAAGTTCACCACGATAGGCCGTGTGAATGAACAAACCGCACAGAGACCAAGGACCATTGTTTCGCGAGAGCTACCACGCATGCGCGCAAGAAGAAAATTTCCCAAGATGCCTTTAAATCAAGATGGCGATGCCCGAACAGTTAATGATGATGCTTTTGTTGCTAAGTTTAATGTGTAGAAAACGTCAAAACAACGTTTCCAGAGAAATTGATGGCATAAACCACACTTTGTGGTTGTGGACGAGACCATCCAGCTTTTTTTGGACTTCAGTGGAGCCTACCACCGTAATCAGCTGGATGGTCTCGTCGTACGTCCATGTGCTCCGCTTTTGTTTTTTTTTCTTCTATGAAGTTTTGGACATTTGCTCAAAAATTACCGATTCTATATCGTTTTTCGCCATGTTTTGCACTGAGCTGTGAGAGTGGTAGAGAGAGAGAGGACGGACGCTAACAATAAACATACAATACAATAGCGCGGGAAAATGAATGGTAATCAATACATGCAATAGCGATTCCACGCTAGCTGTGCGGATACCAGTTAACTGCACTATAAACAATGTTGACCTTTGACACCCCAAAAGACGAAGGCTATGTGACATGGGACGTTGGTTTTTTCGCCGTGTGAAAGGTCGTATCCGAGTTTGACCAACGTCCGTGGTCAATACAACTGGCGCCCGAGAACAAGGACCCTAGTTTGCGTTTGTCGTGTGAAAAGGGCTTTATATGCACAAACAATGTGTACAACACATTGGACATTTAGTGGTTTACAGTGGCCTCTATGTGTAGAAGGGTTAATCTAAAAACTAGCACTCCGATTCCATGCCCTGTTAATTGTGATGATGATGTCCCCTTTAATGATATACTTCTTATGGGTTTGATATGTACATGAATATGTGATATGTGCAACTTTTGAGGAAAGGGGAGATACCTAAGTGAAATCATGCAGTGGTTGGAGATAATAACTTGCTTTTGTTTCAGATGACTAGTGTCTTCTCTTACATCATGAGTATTTGATAAAATGAGTATTAACCCTTCTGTGACTACAAGGGTCAAAATCAGTCAAAATGTTGATATACTTGCCAAGGTATATCTAGTGCACTTAAAAGTCAAACACTGTCAAACCTTACGTGTAGTAAGAACATTAACCCTCCTACTACTACAAGGGTCAAAATCAGTCAAAATGTTGATATACTTGCCAAGGTATATCTAGTGCACTTAAAAGTCGAACACCATCAAACCTTACGTGTAGTAAGTACATTTACAGGTCAAACTGCGTCAACCTTTTTTTATAAACACATTTTGGGTAAATAGTCAAAAACAGTCAGTTGACTGATTTTGACCACTATAGCTACTTGCCCCTAAAGTTCACCTATATTAGGGGAATAGGGGTTCAATTACCTATATATATGTGACCTACCACTGCTGTGTCAGCTAGTGGTGAAAAATCACTCCAGCTAAAGACATACCTTGATTTCATAGGTTCTGAAGAAGACATTGGCCTTGAAGTAATACAATGCCTCATCGATGATGTCATTGTTGCCATCACCTTTAACAAAATGTACAACACATCATTAGGAGGTACAACAAACAACACAGTCCAGTCTGGTAATTATATTTATTTATTTATTTATTTCCATGTTTATATATGGAAACCCATCCAGCACAGCTGATCATTTGGGGCCCTCATATATAAAAATACATAAAGGTAGAATTAAAAAATACAATACATACAGCAACACGACTTTAAAACAAACAAAAAATGTTCAAAATGGCACAAATAAAAAAGTAAAACTTGAAATACTACAACCAGTGTTCTAGCCAGGATGAAATTATAGCGTAGGGGCATTTGTACGACACGAATCTGCGAGCCACAACGGCGTGGGGTCCATGGCCCGCTTAAGGGCCCTGGGAAATTTTTAGGTTGTAGATGCTCTGACAACAGCAACAACAGGAAAAACTACAAATAAATTTTTTTTTAAACTTAAAAAAGGGTAAAAGTGAAAAATACAATAAATGAAGAAATAATTGAATAAATAAATAAACTGTCCCATACAGAGTTGGAGTAATCCTATGGCTGTTACCTGGAGGTGCGGGACCTTTGAACTTGGTGTTGAGTGGAACTAGTGCTAGGTTGCCGATACTCAAGGAGTTAGTCAGGGTAGAGTGGTATGCCTGAAAAAGACGGGTGGATACCGAATAAATTGCAGGTAGAAATATTTAACAACCATAACCATTTTGAATAATTCTGTCACAATCACATAAATATTTACATTTGGTAAGTTTTGTGTCATCTTTTGATGTCACACCTATACGGTGTGGATAGTTTCACAAAAACTTGCAAAAATTTGTTTTCCCAAAACATTTGCATTTTAAATCATATCGCTACCAGAGACATGATTTAAAATACACTCACTACCTCTTGTAAGTTGATAAAGATACTCACAAAAAAAAAACTATTTTGGGGGGGGGGGAGGGAGAACAATTACTTGGAGTCTCCTTTTTAACGGTCAAGGTATGTTCTCCATACATCTATCAGTTGATGTCGGACAGCAAGGGGATCAGATTTGCATAATGGGAATGGGGACAACTGTATGTAATAAATACAAAGAGTACATGACATACTCAAATTGAGCATTACACATTCCCAGATAACACAAATGAAAATATATATACAAAAATGTATACATTATAGTTGAATGACACGTTAACAAATGATTGCATCTAAAAATCAACTTGGGCCACATCAAATATGGGGACAAAATTGCTCCTGTAAAAATTAAGAATGATAAATGCACAAAATATGAAAATATAAATGAGACAAATACAGGATTAAATAATCAAATGCACACATACTGAATACAGGATACTGAATACACAAATATAAATAACATCTAAAGTATAGGAAATGTATTTCAAGACAAAATAGAGCATATTCGTAGTACTATAAGGTTTATCGCAAATAGCGGCTGCAAGGAATCATGCGATGTCTGTGGATGCAACCAAATATTGTTGACGTCACACAAGCCGCTCCAAACAGATGCCCCAAATTGTATCCCAGTATGCTTTGCGGCAGTTACTTTAGCGCTATTTGCAATAAACCTTATTAGGACAGAATGTAAAATACAACCGTCACTTTTCTATCCAAATATGGCAAATATCACAGATTTTCCTTTAATAGGGGTAAATAGATGGTCGAGGACACACTTGAGGAAAGTGCAGTTACGTGAGGATTGGAAATGATTTTTGGGGAGATTTTGAGTAATGATTGTGTGCACATCCAGTGAAATATTGGCCATTTTGTTATCTGTTGCCAAGACAAATTGTGCACAAGTGGTATTTGGGTTCAACATTCTTTCCAATTATTATATTAATTGGGTTATTTATATATTGACAACCATGCAATGAAATTTAAAATAAACAGGACATCTGTAATTAATACAAGTTACAACAACACTGTCTCTCCTGTGGCTGTGAACTGACATTTAGTGACAAGTGATTAAAAATAGAATCTCCCACAAAAGTTAACAAATTAAAATTTTAATCAAATAAAGGGCCTTGCCTTGTTCCAGTACAACTTTAATTAAAGCATGGAGGAAGGAAAATGTTCCTTCCTCCATGATTAAAGTAATAGCTATGACATCGACTCTCAATTTACGCCCATGGCAATGACATGTTATGTTATTAACAACAGTTGGTGTCGGTGAAAATCCGCCCAATTTCTTATTACTTTTTGAGTTTGTATCACCAAATAATCAAAGTTATAAAACACGAATGCCATGACTGTAATAACATGTACCTGACACTTATCCTTATCTGATTAAAAAAAAACACGTTCTTACCGGCATTTTAGTTATTCAGTTCGTAAAAGTCTCGTCGACAATTACAATTCGACCACGCACTACTTCGTCAACGCGGAAGTGCGGAAGTGGGACACACTGCGCAGCGCATGCATGCGCATGCAGGCAAAGCTGGGTCTGCCTCTTTCTGATGTCACGTGACCCTATTTTCCCCAACATGCACCTGTACTTTCCAATATGGCTGCGCCCCATACAACTTATCGGTCTGCATTCTAACGATTATTGAGGTAATTCTGTGATAAGTTTAAGGATGTTGTGTAAACTGTTTTTGAGATATAATTAGTTGGAAAGAATGTCGTATCCAACCGCCACTTTTTAAGGGTTTTGGGGGAATTTTTTTGCAGCCACTAACCAGTTAAAAAAATTATTCTATCGATTTTGGTGGGGCTTATTTGCATGGCTGCCCTGCGAATTGTGCTGTTACACGTACGGCTAATTCGCAGGGCTGCCCTGCGAATTACACGTACGGCTAATTCGCAGGGCTGCCCTGCGAATTGTGTTACACGTACGGCTAATTCGCAGGGCTGCCCTGCGAATTGTGTTACACGTACGGCTAATTCGCAGGGCTGCCCTGCGAATTGTGTTACACGTACGGCTAATTCGCAGGGAAGCCCTGCGGATTGTGTTACACGTACGGCTAATTCGCAGGGCAGTCTTTTATTTGAATATTGGGCAGTCCTGCTGTCAGCAATGCAGTATACAGTATTATTCTCCTTGCTATACTGGTCTAGAAAAGTTTTAAAACTTATAAAAGAATCAAATTCTTTGCCCTCCATCATGCATGTTCATTATTAAACGTAGCTAAATTAAATGTAGTATCACAATTTTCAGTTAGCCTAACGTTAGTCTACACTGTATCAACGTTAATGTTAGGCTAACCTAGGCTAGGCCCTAGGGCCGGCTAGGGCCTACACATGGGTCTATTAAATTACGCGTGCAGTGCGCATGCACACGACTGAATCATCGAGTTTTACCGCGTTCACTGCTGTACTGCCCTAGCCCTGCGAATAATACCGGACTACATGGCAATTCGCAGGGCAGCCCTGCGAATAATCACAACGATCGATTTTTGGGGTACACAGAAAGCGAAAAATATCTTTAAAATCTTTATCTTAATTATAATGGTTTTCGGACTTTATTTCCCTTCTAAAAAAATCCTCCCCTTCAGAAAATAAAAGGATCCTATTATAGATGCCACTGCGTATGTACAATGACAATGTTGGTCACTATATTAATGGGGGAGATGACAAGATCAGACTGACATAACTGAGTGAGGAAGTCATCATTAATAGGCCTAGGGCCAGGCCTACCAAAAATGCCTGATTTTTCATGAAATAAATATCCTGGAATAATTTGAAGTATATGTCCGTCAACATCCGTATGTTCTCCACCTTATTGGGTGGGTAGGTAAGATTACATTATTGGTTATATTGAATAAGAAAAAGTGGCAGTCGGATACGACATTCTACCCAAATTTTCACTTGGATTTAACATTTTAGTGATATTGTTGCCTAACATTAGTTTCCGGACAACCAGTTACTGCTACTTAGTGCTAGCCAAACTGCAAATGGTACTGATCCAGAACTAACGTTACTTGTCCTCAAACAACTCGGGCTCAGCCCTAAGGACTGTCAACATATAATGTATATTTTCCAAATATAAAGTGGAAAACCTCCAACCAAGCATGCTAAGACTGAGTGGGCATGCCTGTGTTAAGTTCTTGATTCTCATATATGTATGTATGCACATTTTACCAAAGTACACTAGGGTTAAAACTGGATATCAAAATCACATTTTAAAATAGTATTTATGCTTGTATTACAAGGACTTCATAATGCTTGAATCATATTTTTATTTTGCAGATTTATAACTCACCAGATAGACTAACTAGATAGCTTAGTGTGTGAACAGATGTCACAAGATGCCACGCTATGCACAGCTTGTTATTGGCCCTGCAGGGAGTGGAAAGGTCAATTCAGTTCTACCACTTTATAAATATTATCAGAGTTTAACATTTGTAAAGGGATTCTAGTAATGAAACAGAAGAAGCACAATTGTGTCACTGTGAATGACACTTTGTCTGTATCACAGAGCAAAATCAGGCCTGGAATTTCATTCTTATGAAGGACACTTCTATTAGTAGGGTTTTCAGGTGAAAAATTATTCCTAAACCAATATGCTCAATATTTATATCAAATTAAAGGTCTTGATGAAAGAAATACAATGGTTTTTAAATCAAGAAAATCGGACCAGTAGTTTTTGAGGAATCCTATTTTATTTAATCAAATATACAGCATTCGATGAAGCGCGACTGTGTACATCCCTAATAACACCAAAACCGTTGAATCAGCCTACACACACCGTGATACACACGCACAGCGTTCGTGCTCGTTTCCCTCATAAGAGCTTTTGAAAGGGTGTAAAAAATACACTCTCCGGTCAAATCTAAACAAAATTACGGCTCAAAACTTTCACATATGATAGAAAAGAGGTGTAAAATTCATTTAGACACCGCTCTTACCTTTCAACTTGAAGATTTCACCTCGAAAAAACGGTGTTTATTTTTTATCTCTTCGTAACTTCGGTTGTAGAGTAGTTATGGAGATTGAGCAAGCATGGGTATGTAAAGGAGCCCTTTGACTCACTAGGGAAACCTGTTTTTATGTCAATCACAAAGTATTCGGGTGTGGAGGCAGCTCCGAAGTGGATGCCCTCAGCAGAGCGCGGCAAATTTTACGGGCTGAATGCACCCGATCTCGGAACACTTCGCGAAAGGCTGGGCGGGACAAGAATGGTTCATTCATAAAAACCTAGGCTTTCGCACGTACTTACGATTGCTATTTTATGTACATTGTTGGATAGCTGAAACTATAAGCTTTCCAATGAGCTATTACATGTAAGATTTTGACAGGTAAAAGTAGTAAAAAAAATTTTTTTTTTAATTTTGATGTTTTTTGTTGCGGGCGATGCGCTGTACGTGTGGCGGGCTTCGGTCAAGCACGTCCAAACTGAAAACCCTACTATTAGAGTATCAGAATGTCTATTTTCAGGGGTCGAAATTAGCTTGAATTTTATGGTAGCCCACAGGACTAGCTATGTCAAAATTGTACTAGTCCTTCTCATTTTTTAGTAGTCTTGAAAAAAAGGTGAATATACATGTATATACAAGAAAAAGAAATGCTCACCAGCTCACGGCTGGTGAGCAACATGTTCTTCTTGATGAGATCATGCTGAGATCATACGGAATGTTTTTTTGCGTATTGTTATTTCATTTTTTTTTCACTAGCCCATTGGACTACCTGAACCACAGAAGCTAGTAGTCCCACTGCTAAAACCACTAGCCTCAGACTAGTTGACAAGTGTTAATTTCGACCCATGATTTTGAAGGGGCACCAAGGCCAAGACCAGGGCAACAGAGGTCATGGCCTCTGTGACTTCAGTGGTATTCCAGGCCTGCAAAATGCAACTCAGAATTCACAATTTGCTAATCATAATTTAAGATTTGCTTTTTACATACACACAAAGATATTTCTGCCTAAAACTTTGCTATTAACATTTCATGAAATGTTCTTGCATATGTTTGTTTTAATTGTTATCAGTCTTACCAGTGTCAGTGATGATAACAAATTATGGACAGCAAATAAGTTATATTTTTTTAATTTGTTATTACAGTCAACTTACTGTAGCAACATGTTGCGTCACTGCGAGAACATCCATCGAGCAGCACACGTTGTGAACCTTGACCCTGCAGCCGAGTATTTTGACTATCAGCCAATTGCAGGTATGATAAAATGATACACTGAAACAGCAGAAACAGCAGAAACAGCAGAAACAGACACACTAGGCACGGAAATTTAAAAAAAAAAAATTCAAAAGTTAAGTAATGGACGGACTCAAAAGCAAAACCTAGCACCATTGTTAACCCTCCTACTGTAGCTGCACTTTAGTGGGAACTTGCTATAGAAGTCAAAATCAGTCAACTGCTTGTTTTGACTGTTGACCCAAATGTGCACACAGGGGCATTTTGACTGGTTTTTACTGTCATTTTGACCACCCTGAACAATACTAGACAATGCTTTTACCAGTCAAAAACGGTCAACTCATTTTGACCCGTAAATGTACTTACTACACGTAAGGTTTGACAGTGTTTGACTTTTAAGTGCACTAGATATACCTTGGCAAGTATATCAACATTTTGACTGTTTTTGACCCTTGTAGTAGTAGGAGGGTTAATAAGCCATTTGCAACTTTCATTGGATTATTGTCTGCATAGTATTAGCCAGAGGGGTGTCTGGGTGTCTTTTGGACACCCGACTTCATCTGTCATTTACATGCAGGTCACACAAATTTTAATATTGTGCGTAAATCATTTCAAATGGATCTTATCATGAAGGGCTTGATGAAAGAAACACAAATCTGAAAAAAAAATTGAAATCGGACCTACCGTTCTTGAGTTATGGCAAATTAATGAGGTCAAAATTAAATAGCGATTTTAGCCATTTTGGTCAAAAAAGAGGAAATTTGAATATTTTACATTTTTACTTTCATATTTCAACATCAATTAGCAGATTTGGTCAATCAAGTTTTACATTTTACCAATATTTGGGCAGGGAAATTAATCAAACCCCAAAAATAATGCCACATTTCTTTTTAGTTTTGGACATAGGGCTCGTTAAAGATGGTCCATTATGCTATGGTCCCATCACGGGACAAGATGGATTTCGTGAAAAATGACTAAGTCCAGCTAATTAATATGCATAAATGCTCTAACTTGAGAACGGTTCATGTGACAAGCCTGAAATTTGGCACAAGTATTGTTTGTACTAAAAGCTAAGTTTGGAACTCCTTGCCAGTGATCTGTTGAAAATAAAAAAATTAAGAAAAACAATTAAAAATTCCACTTTTTTCTCCAACTTCATAAACGAAACTCTGAAGTCCCTCAACGATAAATGGCGCTTCCGCGATTCACGGTCGCTCGGGGGTGTTTTTCAAATGGTGTTTAGTACAAGATTTTCGGACCCAATCAACCCCAAAAACACACGATGGAATGATAAAACAACACACATCACTATAATGGTATTTATTTCTTCATTTTATTTATATTTCACATCGTAACAACATGTCAAAAGTTGGCATTTTGTTCATACCGAGTGTATTATTACGAGGAACGTGCACACGGCAAGCTGTGCTGTGAGTGTGTTTGACCTGCCTAGTATTAGCCAGAGGGGTGTCTGGGTGTCTTTTAGACACCCTGTTTCATCTGTCATTTACATGCAAAAGTATTGTAAGTGAACAATTTGGACACCTTGGTTGTCTGGTACAATGACTTAAATTTCCCAGACTTAACACACGTGTTGCTATACAATGTGATTCAGGGGAACCTCTCTTGCGTAGTCCAATAGCCATACACAGTTGATAGAAACGATACCTGAACAACCTGAGCTGAAGGTTACTATGCAAAATATTACCCCATCCTCACTAAGGCTGTACCCGGATACCCGACCGAAACTGTCATTACCCAGTTCCATTTTTCGGTTCCAGTTACCCGTAAATGACTTTTGAAAATTCTGACTGGACATTTAAACCACACAAATGGAAGTCTCTGATTTTTTGTTAACAAAATGTGTGGGGAATGGGGATGCTACTCATCATTTTTAATATAGAGGGCGGGAAATTATTACAGTCCACATTTATTATGACGCTAAGAGAAACTTGTGTTCATAGTGGTGAATTTATACATTTGGGAGTATTTATGTGGTTTTTACGGGTACCCGGGTTTTCAAAGATTTCCAATTTCAGGTATCCGGTTCCCGAAATAACAGAAAATGCACAGCCTTAATCCCCACCCTGAAATCATGTGATATAGCAACAGGAATATTGGCTGAAATTTGAGTATGAGGGAGATTTGTACATTTTTTCTTTTCATTTTTATCAAATTAACGATGTATTATCTAAAACCTTACTCGGAGTAAAGTTTAAGTACAAGTATCAATCATCTTGTGGCGCAAGGATTTCAGAGATGCCAACATTTACGATTTGGGTGTAATTTTTACGATTTATTGAGTCCAATTACGATTGTACGATCCTTGTGTCAATTTTTACGATTTATAAAAATGTAAAGCCTCGAGTGTGAGGTTTGAAAAGGGGGTAATTTGGGTATTTTCGTGTCCGAGGCGGATGCAACGTGGCGAATTACTCTTTTTCAATTTGTAATGTTGGCATCTCTGGGATTTATTCCTTTTGTTTGTAACTTTATTTCCATTTTCTGATATTCTGTTTACATTTTATTCTTTAGATATAAAGGAGTTGATTGAAGTCGATGATGTCATGGAGGATGATACTCTACGGTTCGGGCCAAATGGTGGATTGGTGTACTGTATGGAGTAAGTGTTAAAACTCCATTTGTCATCTGTCCTCATTCTTGTATGTGAGAGCCCTCGGGTGTTTAACCTACAAAACATACTGTCTACACAATCTGTTTAGTTAGGCTATGTCCGAATTAAGTATTTTTTGTTACGGCTATGGCTATTGGCTGCAGGAGCAATGCTGAAGTATAGGGAAGAAACAGTGATCTAGCCATAGTCGTAGCCAAAGCCGTCATTTCCTTTTTATGACACTTGTACAATTTCCAAATGGAAGGTCCAACAATGAACAAATTATTATCTAAAAACTTAGTTGAGACAACAGTCTGAAATGCTTTTTATTTCTGGGAAAAATAGGAATTGTTATGGTTTTTTTTTCAAAAGTTTCATAAGATTTACTATTTTTTAACCCTCCTACTACAGCTGCACTTTAGTGGGAAGTTGTTATAGAGGTCAAAATCAGTCAACTGCCCATTTTGACTGTTGACCCAATTTTTGACTGGTTTTTACTGTCATGTTGACCACCCTGAACAATCAATACCAGACAATGCTTTTACCAGTCAAAAACGGTCGACTCATTTTGACCTGTAAATGTACTTACTACACGTAAGGTTTGACAGTGTTTGACTTTTAAGTGCACCAGATATACCTAAGTAGCAAGTATATCAACATTTTGACTGACATTGACCCTTGTAGTAGGAGGGTTAAACAGACAATAAACAAAGAAATACAATTTTCTCAAATAGGTCAGCAACGTATTGTGTTGAAACTTTCACACGTTGTTCTTTCCCTTTTTAAGGAAGGTACAACATTACTTGAACCCTCTTTGTTTAAAGAAATATATCATTTAACTAACCTGTGAAAGTTTCATCAGTTTGGATTTAGGAAAGAGAAGTCTTTCAAAAATTTGGAATCAGATTATTTCACTTTTCATGAAAATACCAGCTTCTTAGAGAGGAGGGCCAAAATCATGGTACAGTCAAGCCTTAGAGAAGCCCGGCCAGGCCCAGGCAACCTGGCCTCCTAATCTGTCTTTTGTGAGTCCTAATCCTGTAACAACACAGTACCTGCCAATCTACATAACCTGGGATTTTGGAGGGCCTAGCCCAGCCAAGTAGAGCTCAATATAACAGCTCAGTTGTGAACAAAAGACAGGGGAGGTGTCAATCAAGTCTGTGTTAACAGTAAGAGCTATTTGAGATCTATTCATTAGTAAAGGGTCTTTTGTGCTCAGCTAGGTGATTATATAGGCCAGTAGGCCTGGGCAAAGCCTGGGCCTGGCTGTGCTTCTCAAAGGCTTGGCTGTACCATGACTTTGGCCCTCCTCCCTTAGACAAATTTAGGCAATATTGATACATTCAGTAAGTTTTAAAATTTTGTTATTTTTTGAATTACTAAATTCTTTACCAAATAAGAAAAATATACAAAATTGTATAACTCTTTTAACCAATAACATTTGTTCTGAATTTGTTTTTTATGCACATACAGGTATTTTGCACAGAACTTTGACTGGCTGAAAGAACAGATAGGAGATATTGAAAATGATTATCTCATATTTGATTGTCCAGGTCTGAAACTTATATATCTGATTTTAATTCCTACATGTATAATAGAGCATCAGCCTTATTTTGGGTTATTTGAAACCTTATAACCTTATCAGAAACTTATTTAACAACATAATTTCATATTAAAAATCAAAACTATAAAAGAATACCCCATAGAGATTAAGCTTATTACTCAATTGATTTATTTGCGCACTTTCTGTGACAAATAGAGTGATTATTGTGTAGTTTAAAGAATTATTCCCTTCATATTCAAAATTGTAAATAGTGTAAATATTATAATATAATGTTCATAGAAGTATAAGAATTGTGTCCATGTTTCCCTTCATTTGTGTTTGTGTTTGTAAGTGATTCTGTTGGACCGGGCTCACTGAGTTCGGTGGTGAAATGTATCATTAAGACCTCATATTAGCGGCTATACTATTAAATATTTGTGAAGATGCCAAAATGAACCTTTTTGTAACAAGCACCTATATGCAGTTGTAACCTCCAGTTCTTTTCACAACTAATCACTAATTAATAGAGAATTTCACATGGTGTCACCGCAATTAGTCTTAGTTATATGAAGTTTGTTATTACCCAAGATGATTGAAATATGTTATTGAAGATCTCTTCCATCTATTCTTATTTGAAGATAACAATGCAAATGATAAAAAAAAAAAAAAATTACAACCAGCAAACTTTGCAGATATGAGTCGAATAGGCTTGAGCGATGCTGGGTTGGATAGATTCAAATTTATCGCAATGTGAGAATTGGAACAGCCATTCCACTTTAAAATAAAAAGAAGTATTTGGTAAAAAACTTTGACTAAATTCCTCGCAGCAAATTCTACAGAGCGCTGTCATACACTGGTACTACTATATTTATATATAAAGTTATTCAATGGTCATTTCCTGCACTAATGGTTGAATCAATTCAAAATGAAATTGCGATTTCTTTGTGGGCTCCAACATTTCTGGAATCGTTCATGCAAATTTGAGTTGAAGTTTCATTTCAGTCACTGTCTCTTTTCCTCTCTCACCAATTAGGACAAATAGAGCTGTATACCCACATACCTGTCATGAAGCAGTTTGTTGAAACCTTACAAAGCTGGGATTTCAGAATCTGCGCCGTGTTTCTTATAGATTCCCAGTTCATGGTCGACACAGCCAAGTTCTTCTCAGGTAATTGTATTTTATAAATGGAGAATTAGCTGTTGCAAACTGCTTACCAACCTAAAGAACCTTATTAATCTCCTTTTGTCCTATCCCAGGACCAGTTCCTTCTTTTGTGTTCATTTCACACCTGACTAACTTCCTCTCTTACAGTATGTTTATGTATATACCTTGTTTTCTCCTGTCTCGCTTTGCCTTTGAGAAAAAACCTGCTAAGTTCGAAACGCAAGGCCGGTAACATTGATTTTGAAATTCTATTTTATTAAAAATAATCGCTCTTATTTTTATTTTTATTTTATTATACTTTTTCACTTGTACAAAACAGTACAAAAGCAACACTAAAATATAAAGTAAATATATATATATTTATAACAAAAAATATTACATAAATTATAATTTAAAAACAAAATGTAAATAAATATAATGTTGCAAAGTGAGTGATAAGTTGGTATAGCCATCCTAGCTTCTAGCGGCATCCCAGCCCCTCATGTTTATGAACTGCTTGCTGGTCTTATTAAAGGGTATGAGGAAAGTTTTTCTACCTGAAAATGTTGGTTTTTGACAGTTCTTTTATGGAAAAGTTTGTTTATTGGATTGCAATATTTTCCCCAGGGCCGATACCAATTTTGGGATCAATTCAAAAAAGGTTATAGGGAAGAGGTTGACCAACGATCAAAAGGGTTTTGGACAAACTACTTTTTTACAATATTTTACCTTGGGTTTAGATAAAAAAATTAAAAAAACTTATGTTTAGTTTCCTTAAATGACATAATCTCTCTAAGAAATTAGGGAAGGTCCATTATCGATATTTGGTTAGAGCCCTTCTTTAACCCTCCTGTGACTGCAACGGTCAAAATCAGTCAAAATGTTGATATACTTACCAAGGTATATCTAGTGCACTGAAAAGTCGAACACTGTCAAACCTTATGTGTAGTAAGTACATTTACAGGTCAAAATGAGTCAACCGTTTTTGACTGGAAAAACGTTCTCTGGTATTGTTCAGGGTGGTCAAAATGACAGTCAAAACCAGTCGTGTTCACATTTGGGTCAACAGTCAAAACAGTCACTTGACTGATTTTGGCCACTATAGATGCTTGCCACTAAAGTTCAGTGTAGTAGGAGCAAGCTTGGGCAAGCTCAGTGGCTGAGAGGTTAAGACGTCTGCACTAGTATGCAGGAGGTCGTGGGTTCGAATCCCGTCCAAGTTTTTTCCACAGACACTCGGAAAGCACTGAGTATACAGTGCTATATACACATAAGTAAGACTAATTGCGGTGACACCATGTGGAATCTCAATTGAGTAGTAATTAGTTCTGAAAAGAACTGGTGGTACAACTCAACTAATTACTACTCAATTGAGATTCCACATGGTGTCACCGCAATTAGTCTTACTTATCATCCTCACCATGCAAAGCTACAAGTTTTAGCTATATACACATGTCGGTGTAGGGCAAAAATTGAATCAATTGTTTAATACCTGACGCAAGAATTTCATCAACATATAAAGTAGGAGGGTTAAAGGATAATGACAATAAAGATGAACCATTCTTTCTGACAGGAATAATGGCAGCTCTGTCTACAATGGTAAATCTTGAGGTTCCACACATTAATGTTATGTCTAAGATGGATCTGCTGAGCAAGAAGGCAGAGAAGGAGGTGGAAAAGTGAGTCAAATACCACGATGCTCGAGAATGTCAATAGGTCCCCAGCAGGAAACCTACATGTATCTTGTCTTAAAACTTGTAGCTTTGCATGGTGAGGAGGATAAGTAAGACTAATTGCGGTGACACCATGTGAAATTCTCAATTGAGTAGTAATTAGTTATGAAAAGAACTGGAGGTACAACTCCGAGTTATACCTCCGTGTCACCGCAATTAGTCTTGCGTATCTTGTCTTATAGGTCCTCAAGCAGGAAACCTACATGTTATCTTGTCTTCATCAATGAATATTAACAGACACATTTAGAGTTTTGTGTACGTGCCATGTATTTTAATATCGTGTGTCGTTTTTACATGTCATTTTGAATCTGGATAATAATGTACAATCGCGTGTGCATGGGCTGTACAGCAATATTACAAAAGTGAGTCTATCCCCCCCCCCCCCCCCCCCCCATGGACGGATCATCATGAGCACAGGCCCTGGGCACAAATTCACCATGGGCCCATACACGCGCATAATACTACTAGTACTATGCTTCTTTCTTTTTTTTTGAAAACCAAGGAGCCCTATTGGCTCCTGGGCCCGGGGCACGTGCCCAGTTTGCCCGTGCGGTAATCCGTGCATATCCCCCCCCCCCCCCCCCCCAGTTAGTCTGGATCTGGAGAATACATCAATTCGGGGGCTTAAAACCAGAACTGGATATGTCCACTTTTGCCTAAAATGTGTTATGGGGAGTTTCAGATTTTTTCAGAAAGATTCAAACTTTTAAACTCATTTTTATCAAAATGCCGATTTTGGACATAACCAGTTCTGGTTTGAATCCCTCGACATATTACATGTGGTTTTACGTATTACGTTTTTATAACAAACATGCATAACCGAAAGCACGCGCTTGGGCATTTTCCTTTGTTCGTCTTAGATTTGGGTGGTCATGTGATGTGAAATTGGCGCTTTGATTGGCCATCTTTTATGAATGGGGATCGGTCAATTTACCTAAGCAGAGATGTCAAGAGATTTGCGCACCCGTCGTCAAGTAAACCTCAAGGAAATGGGATCAGTATGTTTCTGTGCACTCAAATCTCATCACATAGAGTTCTTGCTTGCCAAGGACAGCTATAAAATATCTATGCCAAGGCGGTTCATACATGTTTTGAATTTTGAGCTTTTTTCCCACCAGATTCCTAGACCCTGATCCGCAATTACTGCTCTCTGAAGCCAACAATTTCTCACCCAAGTTTGAGAAACTGAACAATGCATTTGCAAACTTGGTATGTATTAAAAGTAGAACTGTTCTCTTTTTGTAGTCGAGTAGTCTTTTCAAAATTTGATTTTGGAAATGATTTTCTAGGGAAGATACCATCATCAGCTTAACACCATTACAATTCAACCATTTGGTTAATTTTGCATTTCCAAATCTACACCTTACCTTTGTTTCATCAACATTTTCTAAATTTAAACTAATACAGCATTCCTCTTGACAACCACAGATTGAAGATTACAGTCTTGTTCGCTTCATCCCGCTGAACCCTACCGACGAGGAATCAATCGGAGATCTTCTACTCAGCATCGACACCACGTTGCAGTTTGATGAAGACCAGGACGTGCGGATACCAAAAGATGTAGATGATGATGATGGTGACAGGGAAGCCTGAAGATGTTTGCTTTAGGAGAGGACAGTAACCAAAGACTGAGATCAACGACTGAGGCTTGTGCTCAATGCCGGAAAGCAAACCGAGCATTTATTGAAGATGAGAATGCTGTCCCCTAGCGATGTTGATGCTGTTGTCATTCGAGTATGGTATTAAGACTTGCTGGAGGAATATATAGACTATTTCAAACACACATGTTTTCATCCGAAGCCAAAACAACATTACTTGTATCAAACCGTTCAAGTCAATTGACTGAGTAATTGAAAGCAGTGTGCATGGACTACATGTAATGTCCATAGAACAGGAAACTGACTCAAGGAAACACAAACTGACCGTAAAATATTGTGCTGTAAATCGAGAGGTTAAGACGTCTGCACTATTAAGCAGGAGGTCGTGGGTTCGAATCCCGCCCGAGTCGCCTGTAAAGTTTTTCAACAGGCACTCTGAAAGCACTGAGTATACACACGTCGGGGCAGGGCAAAATTAAATCAATTGTTTATCACCCGATGCAAGAATTTCATCAACTTAACATCAGAGATTGTTCGTTGATGTGGCAAAACCTCACTCTGGCGTTTTATCTTGTTGAAAAACAATGGCAAAAATGCCCTTTTGCTCACCAAACCCTTGAGATTGGGTTACGCGATTAATATGCAAATAAGGCTTGTGAAGATTACCGAGAGCTTGGTGAAATGGTCTAAAGAACAGTGATGGAGTCATTCCCCCTATAATATCATTCCAATACGACTCTTCTGTTTTTTTTTAAACGCGTCATTCCTTACCAACTCACCTGGGGGTTGACAGTGACCGTCTCAGATTTTGTTGATATTTTTTCAACAATCTTCTGGGGATGTAATGCACACCCACAAAATTTTGGCTCCCAAATCCTTGTTGTTTTTAAGATATGACCCCTTGAACAATTTAGCCCTGCCCCCTTTTTCACCCCCTATATTGGGTCGGTGAGTTTATGGCAATTTCAGGGGCCTATATTCCCCTGAAAATTGATATTTATGATGACTGGCACCCATATTATCAGAATCTTTTGTCAAAAGTGGTATACATCATTTACTTTTTATGTTACAGGTCCTCAAAACCTACATTTGTACTGACATGAGGGACTTCTTGTCATTCTTGGCCCTCCCTTGTGCCCATATGAAATGTCAGTTTGCTTTAATATTATACATGGGTAATGTCTAGGTACATATGATAGTTCAGATAAACACATGGTATTACCGCAAACCGAAACGATATCGATATTCCACAGTGCAAAGCCTTGAATCTTATAAGGAAGGTTGTGGGTTCGAATCCAGCCCTAGTCGCCTGTGGATTCTTTCCACAGAAATAGTACATGTACACTTCAGATGAGCATAATAAAAACGTGCAAGGTGAATAAACAAAAAAATCAAAATACACTGCATAAACTTCCTTATGGGTTGTGGCCAGCTCGGATATAGATCAGTTGGGGAATGACAATTGATGTTTCTTTAAAAAAAAGACAGCACCTTAAGAATTGAGATAGGTTTAATACCAGCATCTTTACACCAAATTGAAAATGTATTCATTTTATGGATACCAGAGGGTTCAAAAATACACAACAGAAATCAAGAAGTTCTTCGTAAATCTGGAACAAATTTTATTGTACTGTATGACAGCAGCCCACACTGTACATTGTGTTCTAATTAAATGGTCTCCTACAATTTATACTAATTTCATTTTATTTAAAGTGATTTTTAATAACTGTTTTTCAATTTTTTTAGAGAGAATATTTACTTAACACGGTCAGCTATTTTCTAATTTTTGCTACTACTTTATATGCAAAATAATATCCCCTTTAGCCTACTAAATGGGTTGCAGATATGTCAATTTATAACAGATAAAAATGCATGGCTTCCACTATTCTGATATTGTCCTATATTTTTTGTTTATAAAAGAATAGAAAATATAGGAGAACATTAGATTCAGTAAAAGCGGGCATTCAAATCAATCAGTTTAAAAGTACACTAAATTTGTAACTATTTATAATTAATTCTAAATCCATTGAATGTTTTAACTATAAAATAATGAAAGCAACATCCTGATCTTTGTCTGAGACAGAATTACAAACAAGCAATGTTGAGCGTAGGTTTAGCCTGATTAAAATCATACAAAACTATCATTATAAGTAAGTGGAGCTCGGCGGAGTCACTGACTATCATGCACTCTGTTTGAAATGTAAAAATATATATATATATATATATATTTTGGACTTAAATCCACGCGTGCTTCAGTTAAATGTTTTCTAATGGGATCGGGGAGAACCACCCTAAAAACTTTACATACACAGTGTTCGAAATGTCACTTAAAATGACACGACAGATTTCACATTCTTTGGACCGAAACATGTCCTTTCTATTCATAAAGAAAATCTTGGAGTAAACTACAGGTTAAGCGGATTACTAGAATGGAAAATTGTTAACTGTAAAACAGTCTCTGTGACACTTACATGAATAATGTATTATGTGTTAGACTTGACAGATAACAAGTACAAGCAATTGGATTTACAAAATGATGAATGTGAAACATCAAAGATAACATTGTGTACAGATACTCATTTTTCATAGGCCAACACTATTGTAAGAAGCTTCATTTAAAAAAATAAAATAAAAAAATTAAATACTTTCAGACGTTTCTCATGAATTTTTCTCAAAAAAACAAAAATTAATTTTAAAAAATAAATAAATAAATGCTTACTTCAAGAGGTATTCTAGTCTATAATGCAATAGAAAAATAAGCAGCAACTGAAACACGTTGATGCTAATATTAACCGAATATGATTAGAAAACATGCTGTTATTGCAATGCAACAAAGCACAATTTTATACTGTACATGCAATACTCTAATTTTGATGCACTCTGTGTAGCGACAGATATTTCTAGACACAAACAATGACTGCTTCAAAATTCATAATACAACCGAACATTGACTTAATTACGGGAAAGGTAACATGAATTGTTATTAGCCGGTAATTCCACACCGGTATCTCGCGAACAAAACAATGGAACAACTCGTCATGGGTTAAACTTATTAATTCACATGTCACATCTTGAAAGAGGAAAAAAATAATGGCCTGCTTCGCCTCTCAGCTCTAAGGCTGAAAACAGGATCAACAAATCAGTTATCAGTTTACGGGTATAATTTACAGATGGTTTAAACAAAAACCCACATTGGATTCAGTCAACGTTGTCTTGCCTCTCTTTCGTGGTCGGTTCCACTCGTGGTTTGCCACTGCCAAAGATTGAACTTCGTTGTATATCCTGGGCCAGCTGGTTGACTGGGTCTTTCACCGAGCGTTTCAGTAGATTAAGCTTCGGCCGTCTGGCGATGTCCTCTGTTTTGTCTTAATGGGTGATAGACAAATTAAGCTTATGTAGAAAAGCAGCATAATAACATTTGATAATAATTTGGTCTCTCTTTGAGGCCTTGTTTGCTAAATAGACACCCTTTCTCATTTGTAATACACATGCAAAAGTATTCTAACCCTAACTCCCTAGGCCCATTTGCTTACACATAACCTGAATCCTCCAAAATCCTTCAGTAGTAAAGCAAGCACCTGACATGTATGCACACATGTTTCTAATCTGTGATACATGTGCGTGGCCAGGGACCCTCCCTGCATGCATGGAGCAATCAACAGTGTCCACTGACCCAAGCACTGACCTTGCAATCACTACAACAAACATGGATGTACATGTACCATGGAAAGGCAAGTACGCCTAATAACCTCAATCCTTCACTTTGGCAAAGAGGATTTTGGAGGATTTGGGCTAAGTTAAATATTTGGACACCCCGTTTTTCAAAGAATACTAAATTTGGACGCCCTATTTTCAAATCCTGTTTTATACTCTGATTACAATTTCAGTTTGGAGTTTTTCTCCAGAAAATAATGAATGAATCTTAGTGCTATTCATTGTGCATGCGAGCATATGATGTACAAATGCAGGCTGGCCTACTTCAAGTAGGTAATTTACTGATATACTTCTGGTATTTTTTCTATATGTGTAGCATATAACATTTCTTTTTAATGTCATTGGAAAATGAAATCCCTGAAGGTGTATTCTGATGAAAAAAAACACTGCAAAAAGGTTACAAACCAAGTATTCAGTTTTGGTAATATGTCTGTTAATGCATCCATACTTTATAAGAATCAAGATATATGTAAACAAACCAACATGTGAAAGTTTCAGCTTATTCTAGTTGTGGGAATGTTTGAATCATTTTTACAATACAAATTTAAGCATTTGACAATTTGTAATAAGAAAGAACGAAATTGCCATTAGACTTACCTGGAGTAGTATGTCAGATGCCGAAGGGGGCACACTGCTCAAAAAAAAAGATATTTTAGATCAAAAAAGATATTTTTTAACCAAATTCGCCCTATACCTATAGGGGGGAGGTTTTATGGGTAAAAAAACCCGATTTCAAAAAAGATATTTTGATTCAAAATATCTACCCAAAAACACCAAAAATATCTTTTTTCCCCAAAATTCTCTGTATACCTATAGGGGGTTATTTTGGTAATTTGTCATATCTTGATTTTGAATCATGAAAACTTCACTATGAACAGCTACCCCACCAAAGATATTTTAAATCAAATTCGCTCCCCAGCGCATACTCAAAAAGATTCAAAAAGATTTTTAAAGCCTCATCAAAAAATCGATGAGGCTAAAATCGTACCTTAAAAAATGTTACTTTAAAAAGTGAGATAATGAAATAACTATTATCTAGTTGTATAATAAAGATGTCAACTAAATATTTATCGAAATGGACATTGGATGAATTGAAAATTTTTGCACGACAGAAACAAATTCGTATAATTTCAAACGGCACGAGTATAGTTGATAAACGTTCTTATTACAAAGCTGTAAAATTTTATAAAAAAACCCATAAACAAAAACCATTGTACGAATTAAATTTAGCTCAACTGAAAAGGCGCATAGCTCTCAAAAATATTACAACACCGTCACACGGCTCTGGAAAAAAAGGGCAATTGATTAAAAAAGACTACATTAACGCTATTAAAAGGTTTCACAACCGAGAAACCAAGTTGAGATTTAACCCACCGATCAACAGTAGTGACGGTGATTTTCGCAAACATTTAATGATTGTTCCGTTGAATCATAGCAAAGAAAAAGATTTTCATGTTTTTTGGGAAGCTGTAGAAACAAAGATTATCGCCGTGTTGACTAAAGACTTGAAAGATTTTAAATCGTTAAAGTTTATGATATACGTACTTTTTAAATTACTTAAAGTAAAACCAGACAGCGTGGATGAAGTTGACCCAGTTATTCATAATAATGGCCAAATTGTTTTATTTAACTCGTATGATATCAAAAATGTATTAGATGGTGTTTTTTCACAAATTCAAGAGACTTTAGAAAAATTTACGCGAGAAGGTAGTGGATGGGTAATAGATCGCATCGTTGGAATGAACGTTTTAGTTGTCAACTTAAAGCTTCTGAAAGGTGGTAGTTATATCGAGCTATGTGATTATATAAAAAATAAAAAAGCGTGCATCAACGTAAAAAACGAAGACGACGATTGTTTGCGGTGGGTTTTGCGCGCGCATCGTTTTCCAGCTAGCAAGAATCCACAAAGAACGAGCAAGTACCCAATAGATGATGGTTTTAATTTTAACAACATTGACGCGCCAACTCCAATCAGCCAAATTAAGCGAGTAGAGAAACAAAACAATTTAGCGATAAACGTTTTTGGTTGTGAGTCAAAAACGATAATTGTTTATCGAGTTAGCGATCAACCGGCAGAGATGGATCGCATAAATGTATTATTGATTCATAAAGAAGAAGAAGGAACTAGATCTCACTACGTTTGGATTAAAGATTTAAACAAATTACTTTCCGATCAAACGAAACACGGACATCGTCAGCATTTTTGTTTTAGATGTTTGCAAGGTTTCTCAACAAAAGCGTATCTCGAAAACCACGTAAAAATGTGTAAGGGAATAAACGGCAGACCAACGACTATCGTAATGCCTGAAAAGGGTAAAAACGATAAAATAAAGTTTATAAATTTTTATAAAAAGATGAAAGTTCCATTCGTAATATACGCCGACTTTGAGAGTGTTATTAATCCAATTCAAGACGAAAACGATACCAATACTAAAAAACTACAAGAACACGTCGTTTGTGGTTATTCCTACATCGTTGTTTGTTGCGATGGTACAAGTAGCTCTCCCGTTACGTACAGGGGCAAAGACGCGTCAAAAAAATGTTTAGACGCGTTACAGAAAGAAGAAGAAAAGATTAATACGATATTTAAAAACCCTAAAAAATTAAACATGACTGAAGAAAATGTAAAAAATTACAAGAACGCTAGCGAGTGTTGGATATGCGAAAAGAAGTTTTTAAAAAATTATGACAACAAGTTTACTCGAGTTAGAGATCATTGTCACATTACCGGAAAGTATCGAGGCGCGGCGCATAATTGTTGTAATTTTAAACTGAGTTTAAAACCAAAGAAAACCTTTATTCCCGTCGTATTTCATAATTTGCGAGGTTACGACTCTCATCTCATTATACAGGTCGCCGGTCTCATCGAGGGAAATCTAAAGTGTATTCCAAACAATATCGAAAAGTATATTTCTTTTAGTATTAATCAACTACGATTTATAGACAGCGCTCAATTTTTACTAGCTCCGTTGGACAAACTCGTAAAATCAAACGATTCTTTTCCAATTACACGCAAAGCGGAACCAAATTTAGAAAAATTTAATCTCATTAAAAGCAAGGGCATTTATCCTTACGAGTACATGGACTCTTTCGAGCGTTTCAAAGAAACGCAACTTCCTTCTATAGAATCTTTTTACAGCAGTCTAAACGATAGTTACATTACGACTTCTCAATACGAGCATGCTAAAAACGTTTACAGCGAGTTTGATTGTAAAAATTTGGGTGATTATCACGATTTGTACGTGCGTACCGATACTTGCTTGTTGGCGGACGTATTTGAAAACTTTCGTAATACTTGTTTAAAACAGTACGGTTTAGATCCTGCTAATTATTATACGAGTCCTGGGCTAAGTTGGGACGCTTTGTTGAAACATTCGAAACAAACTTTAGATTTGTTGACCGATATCGACATGCATTTGTTTATAGAAAAAGGCACGCGCGGAGGAACGTGCATGGTGAGTAAACGATACGTTAAAGCAAATAATGTATATTTAGATGATTACGATAAAACGAAACCGTCGAGTTACATTACGTACTTGGACGCTAATAATTTATACGGCTATGCCATGAGTCAACCTTTACCGACTGGTAATTTTAAATGGTTGAGCGAAAAACGAGTTAACAAACTCGAGAGCGATGGGTTTAAAAACAAGCAAGGATACATTTTAGAGGTTGATTTAGAATATCCAACCATTTTACACGATTCTCACAACGCATTTCCACTAGCGCCAGAGTCGTTGATAGTACCGAAAGAATGGATGAGCGACTATCAAAAGAATTTACTAAAAGATAAACCCGCTCCAAACGTTGCTAAATTAGTACCAAATTTATCCAACAAGAAAAACTACGTGCTTCATTATCGTAATTTACTATTGTATTTACAACTCGGCATGAAACTGACTAAAATTCACAAAGTTTTAGAATTTAACGAATCGTGTTGGATGAAATCGTACATCGATAAAAACACTCTACTCAGAAAAAATGCCAAGAGTGATTTTGAAAAAGATTTGTACAAACTCATGAACAATTCGGTTTTTGGAAAAACGATGGAAAATGTACGAAATCGCGTCAACGTAAATTTAAAACGGCTAAACGATCCAAAAGCGAAAAATCAAATTCGTTCACTCATCGCGAAACCAAATTTTGCAGAGGCTAGGATTTTCGATAACGATCTAGTGGCTATTCACATGCACAAAACAAAACTCGTACTCAACCGCCCGATTTACGTAGGAATGAGCATACTAGATTTATCCAAGGTTTTCATGTACGATTTTTATTACAATCATTTAAAGCAAAAATATGGTGACGATTGTGAGTTGATTTACACGGATACAGATAGCCTCCTCTTGGAAATTAAAACGAAAGATGTTTACAAAGATATGAAAAAAGATAAACGATTGTACGATTTTAGTAATTACGACTCGAGTCATTTTTTACATTCTGAAAAAAACAAAAAAGTGATCGGTAAAATGAAAGACGAGTGCGCGAAAACTGTAATCTCTGAAGTTGTTTGTTTAAGACCCAAAATGTATTCGATACTTACTTCAGACAAAGCTGAAATAAGAAAAGCTAAAGGAGTTAAAAGACAAGTTTTACAACAACAAATTAATCACGAGGGATATAAACAAGTTTTATCGTCTAAAAATACTCTGCATCACCCCATGAATTTTATTAGGCACGTAAGCCATAGACTATATACAACTCTAGTAAATAAAATATCGCTATCTCCTCTAGACACAAAGAGATACATTTTAGAAAACGGAATAGACACTCTAGCTTATTTTCATTACATGATTGAACGATTACGAATGATTAACGACGAATGATCGGTGGATTCATCGTATCTCTAGGAATAATTTGTATTTCTTCTCTTACAAAACTACGAGCGGGGCCTCCTTCTACATAATACAATATGGGTTGATTCGCAGCCTTCATCGTTTTAGATATTCTATAAATTTTTAAACTCCATATAGGATCGGTCGCTCTACGTCTCGTATCTTTTTCAGCTTCACCCGGCGCGTATAAATACCGAACTAGCGAGTTTAATGGAATTCTTTTTTCGTTCTTTACAACCGATGGTGATGCTGGATTTTGCTCAACGTTATCTAATTTAATCGCGTCTTTGGGTTTTGAGTTAATCAATCGCGTCGTCTCGTTGTTTAACGCTTTTACAACCGCCGGTAATCTTTTAACCCATTCTCTATTTCTCGCTTCGGTCACAATTTCTTGACCGTATTGATGCGAAAATAATCTTTCGCTCAAAGTTCTATTAAATCTCTCAACGATACCCTGAGCTCTGTGATTTCCAACCTCTCCTCGCTGAATTTTTACATTATGCTCACTCATCAAAGCATTAACGCTGCTCATGAATTCTTTCCCGGGGTCGACTTTTATAATTTTAGGCCAAACCAACGGCGATCGTTTGTAAATTTTTTTAAAAGCATCGCTTACTCGCGCGGCTGTTTTATCGATTAAAGGTACTGCAGCTTTATATCTGCTGGCTTCATCCACGACGGTTAACGCGTACTTGTACGTAATTCTACCGACTTTGTCGTGCGGAAGAAACAACAAGTCTGCTTGATGAACCTCGTTTGGTTTTTCGAGCGAGCTATTACTACTAGTTGGTCTCGGAATATATTTAGGATAGGGTAAATAAATTTGCCACAGCGCTTGCTTTTTTATCCATCGTCGAACGAGTTTTACATTTACTTTCGTTTCTTTAGCCAGCTTGCTGATTGCAACTTGACCTTTGTAGTATCCTCTCGGACTATAATAAGCGTTGGATAGTTTTCGTTCATCCATTTAATATTTATAAATATTATTCTTAACATTATTCGGCGGGCATGAGTGAATTTGGTAAAATTCCTTGTTTAACTAACCACATTTGCGTCGCACCGCTTAATCCAATCGTCGCGGTTAGTTTTAACCCGTCTTTTATATCCAATTTTCCTAAATCGGCTGGTTTCATTTTAAATATTTTTTCACCTAGCATGCTATATAAAATTACTAAAAGAGTCATAACTGAGCTGTGATAAATTGTATCGGCGATCGTTTTCGTATTTATAGGCATTGAAGACATGTTTATAATCGTTAAATATAAAAAAAACTTTTTATTCCATTTCAAAAACACCGAGTTTCTCTGGTGGTGAAACGCTAGCGAGTTTAACGGGTTCTCTAGCGAGTTTAACGGGTTCCGAGTTGCTTCTAAACAAGAAATAAGCGATACCTCCAATAGCTAAACCAAAAGCTATATAAAAATAATTGTAACTCGTTTCATTGCTCATAGTTTCTTTATAACCTTCGCTATCGAGTTTAACGCTTTTCGCGGGTTTAGCGAGTTGTAGTTTTTTCTTTTTGTTAATTTCTGCTAATTTTTTTCCGGCTGCAACTCTGTTTGGGTTTTTTGACTTAGTCGCTGGTTTTGTCACTGTCTTTGGTGTTTCTTGAGGTTGCGCAATCTCCTGAGGCACAGTCGTTTGCTCGTTGGTCTCCATCGCTTTTATTATCAATTGAAGATAATGTTTCTTCTTTTCTTTTTAAATGTTTTGCCGTAATCAGCGAAACGCTGATCGGAGCGAGAAACATACCGTACTTGTAGTATATTTCACACAACACTGTATTAAGCATGCTATTAATGAACGGATCTTTTTCTAAATCTGAAATTAATTTACCTTCATCATCAATTTGAAATTTATGGCCGTACAAATCAATACGATTTAAACTAAGCCCCAATAGTTTAGCGTATAGCGTTATAATGGCGCTACCTAAAGACTGAGTAATATCACGACCTAATTTAGTTTCGTATTGCGCGTGTAATACTTCTCGCTCTTGCTCGCTCAAAGCTTCAATATCGTTAACGCTTAGTTCTTTACCGAAAAACTTTTTAGAGTCTCCTCCTATTACGACCGATAAAAGACGTAATTTTTTTTTCAATAATAAGCTATCGTCGTTGACGCTAACGTCGTTAACGAGTGGCGTCTGTATATTTTCGTTTAATATCTTATGTACATCTTCCATTTATTATACGTACTCGAAGAATAATTAATTATATTTATTTAAAAAAATAGGAACCAATAATTAGTTTTAGATAACCCATCGACGTTTAAAAGCTCGTTAAGATTTAACAATAGATCTTTTACTCGTTCAGCATCTATACTATTAAATATACCTTTTACTTTTTCAGTATTATCGTTTAATACTTGTACTAATTCTTGTCTTTCTTTCGTGGTATTTACGAGTTGGTTAAGATTATATATAAAATCATTTACTTGTTCAACATTTACGTTCGTAAATACTCGTTCAGCATTCATATTTATAAATATGCTTTATAATATTTATTAAAATGTGAAACAAACGACCGATCCCCCTTAACCTATGAGTAATTACCCTTAACCTATGAGTAACCTATGAGTAATTACCCTTAACCTATGAGTAACCTATGAGTAATTACCCTTAACCTATGAGTAACCTATGAGTAATTACCCTTAACCTATGAGTAACCTATGAGTAATTACCCTTAACCAAAGAGTAACCTATGAGTAATTACCCTTAACCAAAGAGTAACATATGAGTAATTACCCTTAACCAATGAGTAACCTATGAGTAATTACCCTTAACCAATGAGTAACCTATGAGTAATTACCCTTAACCAAAGAGGGGATCGCTAAACGACTTGACGGTAATCTCTCAGTCGCGTATTTCCCAACCGGTAGGTTGATCCGTTTTTAAAATTAATTTACGACGTTTAACTCTTTTTAATTTTTCATGAATTTCTATTCTCAACTCGCGAGTTGGTATAACATCATTTTCTCTAAGACAATTCTCGTACGAGTCTCTATCTTTACAATAAAATAAACATATCCATTTGAGTTGTTCTCTAAAATCTTTCAATACGCTATTATATTTTTGTGAAAGAATCCAACAGCTGTGTCGTATGTGTCTACCGCTAAAAGCCAATTGCGTGATCATACATTTATTATTCTCGTCGTATTTTTTATAATGCAACTGTTTATTCGCGCTGCAATCGTCTATAATAAACAACGTTTCTTTATTTTTGAAAGCGTCGCTATAAATTTCTATAGCCCTATTCAGCGATATGTCGTTTAAATCATTAACGTGTACGTTATCGTCGTTTAGAACCCATTTTCTATTTTTGTACGCATCATTGTTGAAAATGGTAGGGCATAATATAACGATATTTTCAAAATATTTAAAATATTCATTTTGTAATAAATTTAAAACAAATTCAGTTTTACCGCATCCCGTTTGTCCGCAAATTAACGCGGCGTGTGGATATTTAGGTAACATTTTCTTTTTAATATTAAACGTTTTTTTTAATAATCACTCGATGTTTAATAATCGACCGATTCGAAACGCGAGTTTCTTATATTTAGTTGCGCGTCCATGATAATAAAAGTATACATGTTTAGTTCACCCGCACTCTCGGCTTCTTTTTCAATTTGAATGGTAATTCCTTCGGACAAGTTTTGCACTCGTCTTCCGCTTCCGTGTAATACATTATCGGTACTCGTTCTTAAATCTAAAAATAAACCGTATCGATTAAGTAAATAATTCGCTAGTTTAACGTTTGATAAATCTAGAGCTTGTACAACTCGTATAGCGTGTTGTTTTCTCGAATCACCGAAATATTTTGAAATCTCTTCCCATTGTTGATATCTTTTCATTCCATGCGCGTAGAGTTGATTGGGAACGCCTTCGATAGTAATACTAACTTTTGTTATTTTCGGATTATAAAACTTGTTGCTTTCTTTCACGTCGGGTTCTTTGAATAGAAACAATATTCCTTTCATACTTTTTGCCGGGGTATTTAAATTTATATTCCACATTGTATCTTTTTTGTTGTACGTAGTTACGCTCTGTCTCAGTACGCGATCAAACAATATACTCGTTCTATCGCTGTATTGATTTCTAATTGTTCTAGCGAGTTCCGGCATATGAACAACCTCAAATTCTAAAGAAATTCCACTTATAACATATTTTGCGTTATCGTCGGTGCTTTTGATCACATTTTCAAATTTATTAAACACGAGTTCGTAAGTCAATCGATCTCCTATACCCGACTGATAGTAAGGTTGATGATCGGTTAACAATTCAAAATCCAGCGGAATGTAATACCTATTTTTATACGCGTCCGCGATAGCTTTATCCGCTCCACCGTTGCCCGCGGGAACTTTATCGCTAGCGTCTATTCTCATTTTAGTTACGTTTTCAGTTTCGATTCCTTGATACGTTAAATTTTCGCGCTGATCTTTGGTCAACCATTCGTCTTTGTAACAATTGAATACATCCGCATCGTCTAAACTAAATATTTCATTTCCTTCCATTTTAATGATTATGTGTTTTACGATAGCTCTACCGATGTTTTGCACCATCGTTCTATTTTCATCGTTGACGCTAACGAGTTCAATGTTGAAAGCTAATCGCGTTGTATTTGGAACGATGACGTCGTTCATTCCTAAATTTGGAAAACGAACCGTCAACAATTGATTTTCGTTTATGGTACTCGGATTGTTTGTAATGACGACTTTTTGGCGCATTCCTTTTACGCCTCGAGGTTCTCTTAGTCTTCTGTTTGGATCTAGCGCATCTCCGTACGTATTACTCGTCATATTTAATGTTGTTAAATATAATAATTTTTATATAATCTGCGTAAAACTATATTTAACAACTGTAAAAGAAAATGGTATCTGTAGCGATGATGGTTGGAGGTGCTGTCATTAATGCGTTAGCGTTTACTGGATCGAATTTTTTATTTAGTAATTTACGTGGTAATGACGCGTTGCAAGAACGCGAGCGACACGATTTAGCGTTGGAACATCTTTCGAAAGCTAGAGACGAATTTAGTAAAAAACGTTTAAAATATATAGATTATTTAAATGAGAAAATACAAAAAGAATCGGGCGCGATAAGAACGTTTAATAACATTAACGAAGCGATGCAAGAATATTCGCGAGTTTCAAATACACGAGTAAATTTACCTCTCGATTTACGACAAGAACCGCGATTAGAAGATTTTTACGTTCCTAGCGAAGATCAAAAAACGGGAGAGATTGTATTTATCATTATTGGTATGAGTGTAGTTGGTTACGCGAGTTATAGATTGTTAAAATAAAAGATATTATAAAATGGAAGAAGGAGGAAACCCATATATAGAATTAGACCCAATGTTTAATCAACCCGAAGATGAATATTTTGATGATGAAATGCGTGTCAACAACTTGGGTGATATTCCGAGACAACAAGAAACGTCTTTTAGTACGCCGATTTTATCTATGAAAGATCGTTCACTTCGGTTAGCAGTTAATGATTTTTATAATAGTATAGGTATAAAAACAGATATAAAAGATTATAATGATTTTGAAGAAAGATTAGAAAACCAAAAAAGTGTGCTCTATTTTAATAAAGGTGGAAAAGAAATACGTTTAACTAAATTAAAAGGAGCTGAACCATTTTTATCATTAAGTACTCTCAAGACCAAAGGCTTAACTAGGGGCGATTTTTTACCATACTCTGAAATTGAACAAGGTATTATAAATGTTGTAAAAGAAACGAAAAAACCGATACAAGAGAAAACTAGCGGTGGTAGAAGATTACCCGCTCTACCGCTTGTAGAAAAATCTAAAAAAGTAGAAGAAGCTATCGAAATAGCGGATGAAACTCTTTCGAGAGATCAAGACGCGCAAACAGAATTAAATATAGAATGGAGAGAAGTGTTGGCGCTCAAAGACGTTATGACTACGAATCGGGGTGAACAATTAAATCTTTTAACTAAATTAAAAATAGTCAACCAAAACATCTCTGATGCGAAAGAATTAATTGTTGATGCAGAAGAAAGAGGATATAATGTTGATGAAAAATATAAACAAAACTTGCGGAAACTAAACGATGAAAAACAAGTTTTAATAGAGCAAATTGATGCGCAAGATTACGTTCTCCGTAGTCAAATTAATAGAATTAAAGAAACTGTTGTTAAAATGTTGGAAAGAGACGTTACGTTGGGTGAAAGAATTAAAACTTTATTTAGAGAACAAGGTGTAACGATTATCAGCATATTAACAGCTTTTAGTATGACCATTGCTTTTATCGTCAAATCGATCGGTAATGTTGTAAGTTCAGTTATTCCAAAACCAACTCCTGCACCAGAACCCACGCCACCGAGCGGTGGTGTAAAAGAGTGGATACAAAAAACATTAAAAAATCTAGCGAATGTATTATCTAAACTGGGGGCGAAAGCTTTAGCCGCTTTGCCAGCTATTATCGGTAGTATAGTAAGTTGGTTATTAAAAACGGCTTCCAACATTGTCGCGTGGACCGCGGAACATTTATTAATAACGCTAACTGGAGTCGGAGTATTAGTTTTAGCTTATACGCAGAAAACGCTGACGCGATAGCGTGTTTTAAAACAATTCATAAATCATAACGGTTACACCAGCTAAAATCGCAAAACCAAGTATTAAAGAATTTTTTTCTTCTTGATGACTAGCATCGCTTATCGCATCTTCTAAATTGATTGCGTCTTGCCCGTGCGCTATTGTAGAATCTTCTTCTACATGTTTTGTAATTGATTCGCTGTCGTTAATCAGAGGTAAAATAGGAGGAACAACGGGCGTTGAATTTGTATCTAAATTTGAACCTAAAGATAAACTGCTCGTCGCAATTAATAGATTATTGTTGTATCCCGCATAATTACCTATTCGTAAATTCATATCGCTAGGCATCATGTATAAATTTTCTCCTACACAAAAGTTTAAACTACTGCGAGCGTATTGTAAAACATCTTGATATCGTTGAATGCTAGCTCGTAAATCGACCGGAGAGTCAATCTCTGCTTCTACTATATTTATAAATTCGCGTTGCGCGTCTAAACCCGTACCACCCGCTAAAAATGAGCTTTTTGCTTGCGCTTGAGCCCCTAAAATCGCGTAAACGTACGTTCTTAACGAGTCGTTTATTCGTTGCGTACCAACATCCGTAAAACCTCTAGACACGCCGATTATAAATTTTGACCAAGCGAGCTCCGTTGAAGATTGTGAAATGAATGCGATCGTATAGGTCGAAGGATGGTCTCCAAAACTCATTTTAGTCGCGGTTTTGTAATAATCGTAATCGGTCACCTCGGTAGAAATAACGTTCAAACTACTTTTATCGTAGTTGTTATTGGGTACCGCTTTGATACCGTTATCGTAATAATAAGCAGTTCCTAATCCGTTTGAATTTAAATCGACTCGTTGTTTCCAATTGGAGTTTTGAGAAAGGTGAAATTCTTTACATATTTTTTTGTACGCGCTCACGTCTATATTATTGGTAAACGCATTATAGAAATTTTGGAAAGATGCGGGGCAGCTCATTTCTTTGAGCAATCGTCTAATTTGATAATAGACGTGAAATCTAAAAAAACTACGAATCATCGGGTTTAAATGGTTTAAATGTTGATAACTCACGCCGCACCTCGTCGTGGCGCAGTACGTCACAAAATTTATTTGATTTTGATAAAATTTGAGCGGGTTGGAATACCAATCGTCGACAACGTCGTCGCTTTTAACGCGAGGCAGCTTGTAGTCGTTGAAAACATTATTAAAACGAACGTTAAAAAACTCGTTCTTGTTTACGTAAATGTTTATACTCGTTAAATCGCCATCGTTAAAATTAAGAGGCGCTTTAAAATTTCCAGATTGCTCGTACGAATACGTAAAATTACTCTTGAATGCTAATGGAAACGTCATTTATTATTAGAAAAGTTATATATAATGTTTAATAATAAAATGTATCATACGTTCGAAATCGAAATTGGTAAAGAAGGTGGATCGATTTCTTTAGAAAACGTTATCGATAATCGGCGAGGCAATCTCTCGATTATATTACACAGCGTAAACATTTGGGTGGGATATTACAACATACGTAAAAAAGAAAGAATACTAATTCGTACGGTTGGTGAATCGGAAGGTGAAGTAAAATTTATCGAAGCGGGCCTTTACAACATTATCGAAATTATCGAGATTATAACTAAAAATGAGCCTTGGATAACGTATAGAATCGATAAATCCAAGGGTGAATACACGTTAATATTAGCTCAAGCGAACAAGAGCGTTAAATTTACATCTGGGTTAGCTAATTTATTGGGGTTGCATAGCGAATCTCTAACCGCGGGAGAATATAACAACAAAATTGACGTACAACTTTTTAAATTTTTTTACATTCATTGCGATCAAATTTCTACGACCGATAATTATTTCAACGGAAAAGCCTGCACAATTTTAAACTCGCTGCCTTTGCGAGACGCGTCGTTTGGTGAAAGCATGTACATGCAATATACAAATCCATTAGCAAAAAAATTACGACTCGGAACTTTTAACGAGTTGAGTTTTCGAGTTAGAGATAGCAAAAGTAGAGATATACATAATCACGGTTTCCCCATTATTTTAAATGTTGAAATTATATAAATATGGCGAGTATTTACGGACCGAGTCGCGCAACGAATATTAGAACGATCGCTAGCGATGAAGAATTGACGAAAGGTGAAATTTACGAACATCACGGATATCTAAACAGAGATGAAATTTTACAGCGATTAGTTTTAATCGAAAAAGTCGACGTTGTACTCGGATGGCACGATATTTTTAAACAACCCTTTTTCTTGTTTACGACCGCGCCCACGTACTGTAGTATTTTCACGCAGTTTATAAAAACCGATAGTTTCGTCACGCATTCAACGACGCGCGATTACGCTAGCAACATTTATTATATTCCTTCTCCGCAACGAGATGAAAAGTTTCATTTTCTCGATGATGAAATTCAACATTTAAAATACGAAATGTGTTTTAAAATACGAAACGTTAGAAAAGTTTTTGTAGAAGCGAGTTTTTTCGGTTCGCTAAATTCAAAAATCTGTTTCAATATAAAAATAGCAAGTTTACCGTCGAATTAATGTTGAAATAATATAAATGGCGAGTATTTACGGACCGAGTCGTGAAAAAAATGTTGTTAAAAATGTTAACGATAACGAGCCGAAAAGATATGTTAAATTTGGGCACCTCGAATCTAGCGAACTCAATCGTAACTACGTTTTTTATAGAGATTTAGAAGTTAAATTATATTGGTTTGCAAATTCATTAAGTATTTCTTTATTAAGAGACACGTCGTTTCTTTCGTTTAACGTTAAAACTAACGAAGGTGAAAATAATTCATATTCCATGACGGGAATTAAGCACTATGGTAGCAGTACACCTTTTTTTTTAAATCCCTATACGGGTAATTTTAGTTTTACGAATGAAACACTATATATAGAATACACATTGTGCTACGTTTCAAATTTAGACGGTCGTAAAATTAAACGATTTATAACTATAAATTTAATCGGCTCTTTAGATGAAGGAATCTGTTACGAGTTAATTGTTAGAACTATTATGTTAAATTAAAAATCTTTTCTATTAATAAAAAATGAACATGCCTATAGAATCAACGAACGTACTTTATCCAAATTTACCACCTTTACCACCTTTACCACCTTTACCAACTTTGACGAATGACGTTAAATCATTTCGATTGCAAAAAATCGATGATATTCAAAAAGAATTACGAATCGAAATAAACGAACGAGAGGCTGTATATAAAAAATATAATAAAATCATAAACGCTTGTAACGTCGTAGAAACTCTCGCAGGATTGGGTTGTATGGGAGCGGGGTCCATCGGAATAGCCAGTATCACTACCGCCGTATCATCGCCGGTAGGATTCGCTTTAGAAGGTTTAGCTTTGGGGTTGGGCGGCGCAGCTTTCGCTATCAGATACGCGAAAAATAAATGTTATAAAAAAGCTAAAAAACACGATGAAATACGAATTTTAGCGTTGAGTAAACTCAACACGATCGAAAACCACGTTAGTAAAGCTTTAGAAGACGGTTACATCAACCAAGAAGAATTTGTACTCGTGACTGAAGAGCGAGAAAAATATTATAAAATGAAAGAAAAAATCCGTAACGCCGTCGCAAAGAGTGAATCAGAGGTTAAAACAAAAGTAAACTCTGATGTTGTAAATGCAGAAAAAAAAATTCTTATAGAAAAACTTTTGAGTTTAAAGTAGCTTTGACGATAAATAAGAGCTATTACGCTTCGTGTCAGCAAAAACACGCTTCGCGAGTAGCGGAGCGTGTAAAAACGTTCGATAGACCTCCTCCGTACGCCCCAGCGGCGCATAATTATAATTTATAAATTCTTTTCTAACAATTCTTTCATCACTATATTGTACGATCGTTTAGATTTTACTCTCGCTACATTTAATATCTTCGTGCATTTCGTACACGAGCCCGCCTTTGCTTTTGTGCCATTTTTACATCTATAACAAGGAAGTGGAATACTTTTTCCTAGCCGAATACGCCATCGATGCATCGGGCAATAGACATCATCGCGAATACTCGGTCTACAACACTTGCAGTTTTTACCAACTAAAAGCCATTCACACAAATCCATCGTTCTCTCCATCTTTATTATACAACTAGATAATAGTTATTTCATTATCTCACTTTTTAAAGTCTCTTTTTAAAAAACCACGTTAAAGCCTCATCGATTACTCACCAAATCTCTGTAATAACCGTGCGAATACGAGTTACGTCTCCGTTTGCTAAAATGTGTCTGTATGGTAATAATTCTTTTTCAACTATTCTACAAACGTAGTGATATTTATCGTCTTTTTTAATCAATAGTAATTTTACGTTACTATTACATATTGATCGATTAAATATTTTCAATTGTTTCAATGCCCATTTGAGTTGTTTCTTTGTATACATCTTTATTATACAACTAGATAATAGTTATTTCATTATCTCACTTTTTAAAGTAACATTTTTTAAGGTACGATTTTAGCCTCATCGATTTTTTGATGAGGCTTTAAAAATCTTTTTGAATCTTTTTGAGTATGCGCTGGGGAGCGAATTTGGTTTAAAATATCTTTGGTGGGGTAGCTGTTCATAGTGAAGTTTTCATGATTCAAAATCAAGATATGACAAATTACCAAAATAACCCCCTATAGGTATACAGAGAATTTTGGGGAAAAAAGATATTTTTGGTGTTTTTGGGTAGATATTTTGAATCAAAATATCTTTTTTGAAATCGGGTTTTTTTACCCATAAAACCTCCCCCCTATAGGTATAGGGCGAATTTGGTTAAAAAATATCTTTTTTGATCTAAAATATCTTTTTTTTTGAGCAGTGTGCCCCCTTCGGCATCTGACATACTACTCCTGGATCACGGATCTCAGAAATCATCCGGCCTGCCTGTCCTTTCTCTTTCATAACCCCCTCTATCCCGGTACCCACCACCTACACGCCCCCCTTGTCCTACGTTCCCTCTAGATCCTCCCCTATAGTCATCTCTTCCTCTGTAGCCCCCCCCCCCCCCGTTGGTAACCATCATCTCCCCGTGGGGGTCCTCTGTCACCGCCACGCCTATAGTCACCACCGTAACTGCCGGCAGCACAAGATAATTAAATACTAACACTGAATACACTGAAATAGACATAATAACAATTATACAGGAAACATTGAGGCTCGGGGGAAGCTGAGGCTTCTGTGCCCCAACTTACTGAAAGACATAAATGGACCATAGCACAGTGGTTTAAGACCCAGACATCGGGTCCGATTTTTTTTCTGAGATAAATTAAAATAATTGTTTACTTGATTATGAAGAAACCCTGCGACGTGCCATGACACTTATACGAACAGCGCGGTTGCATCGCGCTAAATTTTTTAGTAGGTGTGAAGGGGCGCTATAACTTCTGTTGTGTTGAACACTATACCAACTCCCAATGGTTTTAACAGATGCCTAGAGGTCCTCTAGACCCTAGACAACAATTTGAAGCAAAAAAAATGTAAGGGCCCTTTAGGTTGATGTTTATTTTAGTTCTGATAACGCTTTTTCCCCTACCCCAAATCGACATAAAATATACCCTATTATGTGTACCCATAGCAGTTATAGGAATAAACATCTCTCACCCTCTGGCTGATTTCTCCAGTCTGTCTGGAATCATGTTCTGGCACACCATAGTGGGTAACTGATAGCTTTTGATAAGCCGCTCAGAGCCGAAGTCAATGGCCTTGTGTTGACAGATGGGATTAGGATTTGTACACGGTCCTATATATGGGACCATGCAGGACGGTCCTATGGGACCATGCTTTTTGCAGTAGGTCAAGGGTTCAAAGCAGGCTAATGGGAATTAACCATGCTATTTGGGTATACTTCAACAGTGAACTTACGGAATTTGAGAAATTTGGCGTGAGAATCAACGGAGTAATTAAATTTTGTTTACAAACCTACTAACAAAAAATAGCGCCATGGCATGTTGCAGGGTTTTAACCAAAATTGCTTTTTTGAAATTTATTACCCTGTTTTTAAGAAATTTTAGTTAGCTTGTATAGAATGACATGAGTTAAACAGACAAAAAACACACATCCTAATATTTTTAAAAGCATCTGCTAAGGCATATTTCAAATGGTTTGAGAAAAAAATACTGCTTGTTAATTTTGCTTATTAAATAGTCTTTCGAACTGTAAAAGTATAATGCGGACCGATAATTGTATGATAGTGCAATTATGCTTTAAAATCTTTAACTAAAATGGCCCAAAAATGTTATTATTTTACAAATTTAGGGTCACACATTTTCAAAATAAGCCAGAAAAGGCCTGGATGGAATGCCATAACTTTGTTATATATTGATAGAGTAACTATCCGTTGTGACTAGAAATTTGCGGCAAATTAGCGCAAATGAAATTTTACACCCCAAAATACGATTTTTCAGGACGCTGTTTTCAACACTTGAAAAACGTTGTTTTACGCGACGGGTTTACGCGAAATGTAATTCATCGTAGCGAGAGGGCGCACTACAATTTTCAATTGAATCGCGCCCTCTCTTGAAAGTGAACATATTTTTATACAAAATTATCGGCAAAATTTCATGAACGAAGTTTCTGCTGACGTTGAAATACATTTCCTTAGTCCAGAAGAGGTATGTGCATATTCTTGGTAATTTTTATAAATGTTTTGACCGTTTTTTGTACTGAAGTGTACTGATGTGTACTGATGTCTGGGTCATGTAGGGTTTTAAACCACTGTGCATAGAGACTGTTATGAGGCAAAAGACTTCAGTAGTGCCCCCCCCCAAAAAAAAAAAAAAAAAAAAAAAACAGTTTCCGGTTTCTGGTCTCTACGAGAACGACACGTGACCTCAGACCCACACATCAACATTTTTACTTTTAGTTCTCTTTTTATTTAACTATGAAACGATGTCCACTTGCAGCCAATTCAACACTGCCGTGCTGTGCTTTAACCCTAACTCCCAAGGCCCATTTGCTTAGAGTTAGACATAACCTGAATCCTCCAAAATCCTTCAATAGACAATAGTACAGTGTTAAAACCTCAGTCATATGCCCTGAATCCTTCAAAATCCTCCAGTTTTTGGTACTTTGGGGTAGAATGTCGTATCTGGCCGCCACTATTTTTCATTAAATATAACCAATAATGTAATCTTACCTACCTGGTAAGGTGGAAAACATATGGATGATGATGGACATATACTTCAAATTATTCCAGGATATTTATTTCATGAAAAATCAGTCATTTTTGGTATACGATGACTTCCTCAGTCATGTCAGTCTGATCTTGTAAACTCCACAATTAGTGACCAACACAGTCATTGTGCATGCGTAGTGGCAACTATAATAGGATCCTTCTATTTTCTGAAGGGGAGGATTTTTTTAAAAGGGAAATCAAGTCCGAAAACCATCATAAAAGTGGATTTTAAAGATAGTTTTCGCTTTCTGTACCACCAAAAATCGATAGAATGATTTTTTAACTGGTTAGTGGTTGCAAAATAAATTTTAAAAAAGCCCTTAAAAAGTGGCGGCCGGATACGACATTCTTTCCGTACTTTGTGCCACTTGCCTGAATCCTCCAAAATCCTCCAGTGACAGGTTTAGGTAATGGAATTTTTGGATATGGTGCTGGTGTAAGAAATTATTTTTTACTGGATTTTTATGTTTTGGAGGCCACTCCCAACCACTAAATCTAACCCATGACCCTTTAACCACTGTAAATATATGCATATGAAAACATGTATACCTGTATTTTCCTATCTGTTTGTGTACAATACTTTATTACTGGACGTGGTATATGTACAATACTTAGTTTCTGGGGGGACTGCCTTAGTATATGTGTTGTGTACAATACTCAGTTGCTGGGGGGACTGCCACTGCCATTAGAATACAGACTATATGTACCACAGGTGTTTCTAATCTGTCATCATGTACATGGCCCATGAGCCAGCGACCTTCCCAATAAACAGTGTCCACTGACCCAAGCATGAACTTTGCAATACCTATGTAAAATAAACCTGTACATGTAAGTACATGTACAATTGGCACTACAATTTGGAATACAGACTACATGTACACATGTATGATACCTACATGTAAAATAAACTTGTACATGTATGTACTAAAATAAGCAATAATCTCAATCCTCCAGAATCCTTTTATGGAATGACCAGCATACAGACACATTCCCTGAGTAGATATTTCTATGGACCAACTTTGCATTAAACAATACAGTTCAGTCAATACAACCTAAAAAAAGAAAGAAAAAAAAAAGAAGAAAAAAACCAACATGATCGATCGACGTGATCAATATATGATTCATATTCATATTATATGACATATATTCATTGTATGTCCACTGAATATAAGTGTGGCTATATACATTTGTGTGGCGAAACAAACTTCTGCTCTATGTGTTGACCGTGCAACATACATTACATGCATGATATCATCTATTCAACCTACTTCTGTGTATATACTCTTGTTCCAGTTGTGTGCGAGTTGTACATTTAATATTTAGAGTGAAGTTACAGGACAGTATCTTATCTCGTGCCCTATCCTCAAAAAGGTGATTTTAACATTCCGATACAGCATTGGTAATGTTGATAATGTTATTTTCTTTGAATCAAGATATACATATATATTAACAGCCTGCCTGTGAATTTCTTTTGCTTATTACGGACAATTGTGTTGTGAAAATAGTGAAAATGCAGTCAGACTTTTCACATTCATTCTATCAAGGAATTTAGGAAAGAATACTATTTCTGAGTAACTTAGTGGTAGGGCTGTACAGGTCGTGAACATTAACAGGACAACATAATGACATTTTCGGTCGGGTATCCGGGTATCCGGATACACGGCACAGCCTCACTTAGTGGCAATAATTACACTTTCTTATAGACGAAAATACATCAGAAAAACATGTAGTGTAGATTGACACTATCATTCGTTTTATACCAAGTAAGTTTAACATTAAAATTCAACCATCTATACGTTTATTTTTGAATGACCAATTCTTTATACTATATTTAATATTAAACACTTGACATTTCTAATTTACAGGTGAAGAGAAGCTTCCTAAAGATGGCAGACGGTGGTAAGGCTAACTTGGAGCTTGGTAATAAGATTAGCAAAGATGACCTGGAGTGTTCAATATGCCATGAACTTTTTAATCGGCCCAAAATTCTGGACTGTTTGCATGGTTTTTGCATGGAGTGCCTCCAGCTGCATAGAGAGAAACAGGGTCCAAAGAATAAGAAACTTGAATGTCCTCTGTGCAGAGGGAAAACGATATTGACAGAAAACGGGGTTGCTGGTCTGCCTAATGGCTTCAAATTGAGTGCCCTGGTGGAAGAGGCTACCATGCAGGAAAAGCTCCACGGTCAGGGGTCCGAGATCAAATGTCAAGCCTGCGATGACGGGAGCCGGGCAATCTCAAGATGTACGGACTGTGATCACTTTCTGTGTCAACAATGCCAACGAGCACATGAACGTATGTCTTTAATGAAATCTCATGAAATCTGCACGCTGGATCGGTTGCGATCGGGTGAGATTCAACACAAAAGCAAACTAAGAGAATACATTCCAAAATGTGGGCAGCACCCTCATCACAATCTAAGCCTCTACTGCAACACATGTGAGAAGTTAGTATGTGTACTGTGTATTGTTCTGACCTGTAGTCATCGTACTCCGAAACACTCCCTTCTGGACATGCACGAGGCTTCAGAAAAATGTCAACAAGAGATCGACAAATTAGTTGGGGAATCTAATAAGAATAAGAGAGAACTGACCACAGCCATAAATGACATTGAAAAATCCCACAAGAAACTACAATCCATGTTTGACAAGACCAAGAGTAAAATCTCCAGAAAGGCTGAAAAGGAGGTGGCCAAGATCAAAGAGGAAGAAAAAAAGCTGATGGAAGAGGCAGACAAGATTTACATAGAAAGAATCCAGACTTTAAAAACCGCTCGAGCTGAAAATGAGAAAGAGGTAACACACGAAGAGCAGAAGGTGGACGTGGTGAAGCGACGCTTGGATCTCTCAAATTCCTATGAGATCGTTAATCTCAGGCAGAAACTCATCTATAACCTTCAGGAACTGGTAATAAAAAAATGCCCTCAAAAAGTGTCTGATAGCTTGTCTTTCATGGGCTTTGAAGAAAGTGAGAAGTCACTCGGGAGACTGGTGCTGCAAGATGATGAACCAATCATGGAATTAAAGGCTAAGGCAGTGGAATCATCACCAACACCTACATGTAAGACACTGCAATCAAAAGAGATGTGGTATCTGAAAGCGGAAATTATAAACAAAATAAACTATAATTTTTATGATGTTGCAGTTTTCACCAACAATGAAATAGTCATAGCAGATGTGCATTTTAAAGGAGTCATGCTAGCAGACAGCAAACCTCAATCCACCGTTATCCCACAACGATTACAGATCAAAGATCTTACTTCTTATCCACAACATGTCTCAGTGGATAAGGATGACCAGATCATTGTTCTAGATGATCAGCAAGTCAAGATCTTCAACAAGAAAGGAAAGCTTCTCCGTCAGTTCACACCAGGTACATTTAGAGGGAAAAACAGTGAACCAACATGCGTTGCAGTAGGTAACAAACTGATAGCAGTGGGTTATAAGAGCAAGCAAGCGATATCTCTACACAACCCAGACGGATCCCTCATCAAAACGCTGCATGCTCCGATGATCGATCAATATTTGACTATCTGCAAACAGCGGCTTATCTACACCAACTGGCCGAGGAAAAAACTGCATTCAATAGACTACGGTGGTGGCATGTTATTTTCAGTAAACATCAATGATGAGAATCGATGCGTAATGGGCCCTAATGGTGTGTGTTGTGACAGTGATGGCAGCATATACGTTGCTGTGTGGGAAAAGAAATCTGGTGAAATTCAGCATTACAGTCCTGATGGCGAGTACATTGGACGTGCAATCAAAGAATGTGCGAATCCTCGTGGCATCGCATTAACACCCGCTGGCGATATGGTAGTGGCTGCAGGTCGTTCCACACTTTGTTTCAGTCGTGTCAAGAATGCAAAAAAAAAAAAAATCAAACCCAATCTTGCAAAATGAGTCTGAAGTAGCCAGAGCTGCTGATCGAAACGTCTAGTTGTAATAACCACCAGTTCTTTTCAGAACTAATTACCACTCAGGAAAGAATTTTCACACGGTGTCACTGCAAACAGTCTTTACATGTATCTATTCAGATTGTCAGGGATGATATTGTAAGAAAATGAAAAGATAGGAAAAATGTTTGCCATTATCATTAGGCATATACTAGCCTATAGCGGTTTACCTCTATAGCCATGTATACCAAGGAAACTGTTTTTTTATCTTGGTATTTACAATAAAATGATACACAAGGAAAGTTTCCATGGTCTGAAGTTAGTCAGAACCCGTTTTCATGGTAGGATTTTCTAAATCAAAAGGTAGGATTTCCTGCAAAAGTAAGAAGAATATCATGCCTGGTAATGGGTCCTCAAATATGCCTTATCACAATGTGAATCAATACAAAATGTTTATGAAATTCACCCAATAAAAGACTTTATTCACAAGATATTTACATGTGTTTTGGCAGTAAATTTAACAAATCTAAAAAGGAGCATTCTTCTCATTTTGTGGGATCTGGTCACATGACAGACATTCTGATTGGCTGAAAACTAGTCATGTGGGTAAACAAGTTCTTAATGCTTGTTTAAAGGGACAGTATCGTCACAATCAGAGCAGACTTTAAACAGGGAATGGAATCGGTGTCGTAAGGTGAACACAGTGACTGAAAATTACTGGCTCATTCATGCAGCAGCCACAGTATATATGACCTTATCATGTAGGGTATTATTTTCGGTTTGTACTAGATGACTATTATTCAGGGAATGCAACTGAGGAGAATGTTCCGATTCAGACTGCAAGCGTGAAGCATGAAACACGTGTGGTATGGGAGAGCCCCAGAAACATTTACAATCTAGACGCTCTGTGGTGCATTCTAAACATGTCTTAAGGTAGCCCAAGTATGGACAACCATCTCTGTATACAATGAAACAGAGTCCAATAACCCGAAGGTCGGTCATCACACTAGAATCCATTATGACCAAATATAATGACGGGTGCAAAGGTTTGAATTTCAAAATTTCAACAGGGGTCGAAATTAACTTGAATTTTATGTCAAAATTTAAGTAGTCCTTCTCAAAGTAGTCCTGAAAAAAGGACAATATACATGTAAAAAAAAGAAAAAGAAATGGGTGCCATGGTCGATTTGTGTCTGATGGCTGAGTCGTCAGAATGTGGGTTCGAATCCCAACCACGACCATGGTGTTTGTGTCCTTGAGCAAGACACTTTACCATAATTGCTTTCTCCACCCTGGGGTAAATGGGTACCTGTGAGGGCAGAGTTAGATGTTGTGTTTGATTAGCTCTATATGCGCTGTAATGGCAGCAATTGAGCTGTATACTCCCTAGGGAGCTGAGATGGTTTCAGGAATGATTTATGAGTCTGATGAGCAGGGGTAATAATATAATGCGCCTTGAGCACCAGTTTGGTGGATACGTGCGCTATAAGTCCACATTATTATTATTATTATTATTATTATGAGCTGGTCAGGAACATGTTCTTGCTGAGATCATACTGAATTGTTTTTGCGTATTTTTATTTCATTTTTTTTCACTAGCCCATTGGACTACCCAAACTCCAGCAGCTGGTAGTCCCGCTGATAAAACCACTAGCCTCAGAGTAGCAAACTAGTGTTAATTTTTTTTTTTTTTTTTTCGGGGGGGGGGAGGTGTAAATCTGGAAATCAGCGGAAGAATTGCATCCCTAATTATATAGCACATACGGTCCACTCCATACACAATGAATGTTATTATTGTTGCATTATTTGGAGCTGGTAACAGGATACCTAATATGATATACAATAAATATGATTTTAATGTTTTATTTGGTACTGGTAATGTAGCCTACTGTTATGAATAAATACATTATATCCATGGGGTTATATCTCTGTAGAATATATAATACGGTTGCACTATTTGGAGCTGATAACAGGATACCCAATATATAGACAAGATAAAATAATTATTTTTTTTAGAATATATAATACGGTTGCACTATTTGGAGCTGGTAACAGGATACCCAATATCTAGACTAGATAAAATAAATTATTTTTTTAGAATATATAATACGGTTGCACTATTTGGAGCTGGTAACAGGATACCCAATATCTAGACTAGATAAAATATATTTAAAAAATTGAATATATAATACGGTTACACTATTTGGAGCTGGTAACAGGATACCCAATTTCTAGACTAGATAAAATAAAAATAAAAATTTAGAATATATAATACGGTTGCACTATTTGGAGCTGACTAGATAAAATAAAAATAAAAATTTAGAATATATAATACGGTTGCACTATTTGGAGCTGGTAACAGGATACCCAATATCTAGACTAGATAAAATAATTATTTTTTTAAGAATATATAATACGGTTACACTATTTGGAGCTGGTAACAGGATACCCAATATCTAGACTAGATAAAATAAATTATTTTTTTTAGAATATATAATACGGTTGCACTATTTGGAGCTGGTAACAGGATACCCAATATAGACTAGATAAAATAAAATATATTTTTTTAGAATATATAATACGGTTGCACTATTTGGAGCTGGTAACAGGATACCCAATATCTAGACTAGTTAAAAAGATTTTTTTTTTTTAGAATATATAATTCGGTTGCACTATTTGGCGCTGGTAACAGGATACCAGGATCTAGACTAGATAAAATAAATATGATTTTTAACTCTTTTATTTGGTACTGGTGTAACACTAGAATTTGATGTATAGACTACTGTTATGAATAAATGCTGTCATCAAAATTGTTTATGGATCCATGGTGTTCTCTCTCTGTAGAATAGATAAATGCTCTTACCTTCTTCTCTGTAACCCCCTCTGGGTGGACCGCCCCGTCCTCTTGACCCACCACCTCGACCAAAACCTGGACAGAAAAGTCAGAAATTTGTTTGCACATAACATCCTCTCAGCTAACTCCTCAATAGACCAAATCAAGCCTGTCAATCAAATGACACAGATTAATTAACTGACAGAATTAAGTCTTTCCATCACAATTATTACTAGCTGAAGTCTATTACCTACATGAATCAGAGTAAACTTACCTAAAGATTTGCAGCGGCACCATGTAATTAATCTCTTAAAAAGTTCTGAATAATCAAAAACTCCATAAGGGGGAAACTGATTACATGTATGTACACACATAAAAAAAATTGAGAAAATAATTGTTAAAAAAATCATTTCTACATGTTGAACAATTTTTTTTTTCAATCTTGTAAGATGCACAATGTTGACATGCAACTGACTCTTTACAAAATTTCAGAACTATTATGCTCAGTATTTCTGTCGTAACAAGAAACTGGGCATCACCACTCAAAAATAATATAAACCAGTGGCTAGATTTGCTGGATTTTAACCAATTCTTGACTGTATAGCCCAGCCAGTGGTACTTCAAATTAGGCTGGGTGTACCAATTCTTTCAAGGTTTAAAAGGTTGGGTAGCTGTGGTACTGCATGGTGATAGAACATGACGGATTGGGGAAGGTACCAAGCACAGGAGATTAGGGGGTAGAGCTAAGGCAAAAAATAATGGTTTTATCAAATTAGCCAAGGGCATGGCCAGTGGAAGTTGTCTTTGCAGCTTCCACGATGGCAAACATTGAAACTAGCCACATTCCTGATTGTCTTCAATCCATATATAAGATCAATGAGTGAGACTACCCGGAAAGCAGTGATGAAGCTACAGTCCTTAAAAACCTTCCATCGTTAACTCCCTAATCCATTGACAAACGAGTGTTCCTGTGAGGCATAGACCTTTTGAATTGCCAATTACGCCTTTCCATTGTGTGGATGGATTAACGATGGGCCAGCCATGCCCAAGCCAGACAAAGCGGTCATATCCGAAAGCGGTCATATCTGAAACTAACATGGCCGCTTCTATTAAGGTTTCTCTAAAGGTCTGGTAGGAGACTTGGAGTAAAAATAGTGAGGGCGAGAATTTTTGCGGGTGAGAGTTTAGATTGTTCCGGGTGGAGTTATGTGGGCGAGACTGGCTAAGGTCCCTAACAACAAGTACATACCTCCTCTTCCACCATCTTTAGGTTTCTTTCCATCAGCAATGTCTACTTTGAGCGGTTTGTTTTCAAACAACTTCATTGTGAGAAAAACAAAACATTAAAAAAATAATTTGCACAAGGACAAGGATAGCCACCATTGACAGATAGGTCATTATACATAATGCACATTTTATACAAATACATCACCATGTACCTGAAGACACACATCAACTTTGATTTCTAAGGAATTTTTCTTGACATGGAAACGAATGCTAGCTTATAAGATGTAAGGCATTGCATGGTGGAGTATTTATATCTTTTCGGTTTGCGGTAACACCATGTGTTTATCTCAGCTATCGCTAAGTGAAAATGTGGTTCAGAGAGAACCATCTGGGGACTTCACAGGGTCTTCTCTCCGTTTCAATTAACGTGCTCTAATCTGATCATGACGATGATTCGAGCACGCTAATCGAAACATAGAGAAGACCATGTGAAGTACCCATGGTTAATTCTCCCTGAACCAGATTCTCACTTAGCGATATAGTTGAGAAACGAGTTGACTGATATTGGTTCTCCCCTGAACCATAATCTGTTAGCGACAGTTCAGATACAAGTTGTGTGATAAAGGTTCTTTTCAGAACCTGTACGTCACTTAGTGATAGTTGAGATAAAGACATGACTGCAAACCAAAAGGATATGAATGCTAGCTTGTCTTCATCGATGGGAATATTTCCTTTGTTTGTCTTTGTTTTGGATGATCATGTGATGTTTAAAAGGCACTGTTTATGAATGGCGATAGGTCAGTTAAGACCAGTGCTTGTCATATGACGCATCTAAGTGCTTCTTGAAATTGGACGCAGGACTTTAACCCTTCTGTGACTGCAAGGGTCAAAATCAGTTAAAATGTTGATATACTTGCCAACGTATAGTGCACTTAAAAGTCAAACACTGTCAAACCTTACGTGTAGTAAGTATACATTGACAGGTCAAAATGAGTCGACCGTTTTTGACTGGTAAAAGCATCGTCTTGTATTGTTCACGGTGGTCAAATTGACAATAAAAACCAGTCAAAATGCCCCTGTGTGCACATTTGGGTCAACAGTCAAAACAGGCAGTTGAGTGGTTTTGACCTCTAAAGCAACTTCCCACTAAAGTGCAGCAATGGTAGGAGGGTTAATATTGAAATTGCAGGACTCACCAGAATATTTTTGTAAATTGTTAAAATATTGAAAAATGTAAAACCAGATGTAGAGTAGAACATTGCTTTAACGAACACTTTTATTACAAACATTTGTTGATACAGAACGTAACCATTGGCTCCTAAGCATTGCAGCCAAGAATCATGGTAATAAACGACCACCTAGGCCCCCAAACAAGTATCCAGTTTCTGGTCATAGGTCAGCCTCAAAATTGGTGTGGTAAAGCACCCTTTTTTTTCTTCTTTGTTTTGTGGTCATCTTGGTTTTTTGTACACATGGTTATTAGAACTAGACCAAATTTCCCCAACACAAAGTACGGGGTGTGATTGGGTGCGTTTTGAAAAAAACACGTAAATTTTGCTTGGGGTATTGAGGCCGCTGTCGTTTAACAGCGCTGGGGTGAAATCTATAGTTCTGAGTATGATGCAACATCGTGGTTGTAATGGGGTCGTTGCTATACCTGGATGATTTTCTCATCAAATTTGAAAATACACGGGAGGCTTGTGAATTGCATTTTAATTACTTGTTTTACTTTATGGTTAGTATTTAATATAAATTGGTCAAAGATGGATAGCCCTTCCCAAACAATCACTTGTCTTGGTATCTTAATTTATACCAATGCTCAAACTCTTTATATAAATACCGCAGGAAAAACTAGATTGTTCATTGAACTACTTTAGAAATGTTTGCAGCCATCTACTCTGCATATTCTATTAAAAATCCCAGACATATTCAAAGTTATACATCCGTCCAGTTGCAGTTTGAAAGCTAGCTATGCTTTTTGCAAATCATCTGAGCGCAACCCTCATTATGACTTATTTCAATACGTTTCATATGACTAATATACAAGAAAGGATCTGCACTTTTTTCTTTCACGCCCGTACATGTTGTGTTGCCTTTCCAAAATATGCGTCTATAGTATACCTCATAAAAATGAGTGTTCACAGCCAAGTAGAGCCAGTGCTTTAATAGATGGGTTCTAAAGCAACTGTAATTTTAGGAAACAAATTAACTGAAATCGCTTTTAGTCTTCAAACTTTAGGGAAATCTTTCTTTTTCTCTGAACCCCCTTTTCCGCAAATTCGCCGTTTCCTTTGAATGCGGCCAAAACAAATCTGTGCAGCTTACCCCGCTACAACACTATGTACTTATCTGGAACAATATACACTATATGTAAAATCACAGAGGAAGAAAGAGAACATTCCTCCATGATAAAATGAATGTTATTATGTTAGTTTTCTTTTCAAGGATTGATTTATTATTATTTAGGAGGATTAGATTATTTTAACAGTATAACAGGATCCGGGATGGATTTACTGTTCTTTCTTTCCTATAAGATTTTCATCTGAGCATGCATATGACTCTATACCCCCTTACATATACACTGCACACTCTTATACACAAAACCAACTCACACACACATGTATTGCATTGGATTACAGGCAGTGACATCACGCTGTGTTGGCTACCGAGCGAGATTCAAACTAATTCGCCTTCAAACTAACCTTGGGTGAAGGTGCGAATTGAAGGGTGATTAACTTGCTTACCTTTTTCTTTACAAACCGCACTCCTATGGGGTTGTCACATATACTATGGGGTTGTCACATATAATTACTACTCAATTGAGCATTTCACATGGTGTCACCGCAATTACTCTTACTTATCCTCCTCACCATGCAAAGCTACAAGTTCTACCTATCTATGCTCTACGGGGAGCCTACCACCACCAAGTACCGGTCGTTCGAACGAACGTCGATCAGACGTTCCAAACTTATGAACAACCTCGCCTTCCTGAAACGATGCCGAGACTCTAACCTCATCCCGCCGGGCCTACAGCTCCATGACCCAGTTCGCAGCATCCGTTCCCGCCGCATCCTACGCTCAGCCAGTGCCTCTCTACTATGCGAGAGGATCGCCTTCACACGTTCCTCCTTCGACGAAATCTACCGCAGTTTATCCCACTTAGAAGAGGATTTTCGCTACACGTTCCAACCCGAGGAGTACAAGAAAGTTACCGACGTCACTCGTCTTCAAGCAGACACGCGTTTACCACCACCCGCCGGAAACAGATCCACAAGTTTTCGCAACTCCAACATCTGGATACGGGATCCTCTATATCCCTATTTCCCCGCGCGTTCACTCGGTCCAAGGGATCCCCTATATCCCCACGACCATCCGACTCGGAGTCTTGGAGATCTTCTATATCTCGCTCCAACCGCGTTTCTAGAAGACTGGATACGGGATCCTCTATATCCCTATTCCCCCGCGCGTTCACTCGGTCTAAGGGATCCCGGGTATCCCCACGACCATCCGACTCGGAGTCTTGGAGATCTTCTATATCTCACTCCAACCGCGCTTCAAGTAAACCTACGGGATCAGCTATATCCCTAAGGCAACCTACACACCTCCGCTCACAGGACGCATTCCGGAAACACACCGTCGTCAACCTCAGCCAACGCACCCTCACTCCTACCGAAACATCAGTACTGTCACTGGGTATGAATTTCACCTTCACACCCAAATCCATCCCAACGGAAGAAATCATCCAGTCAGTATAACCAGTCCTACGACGTCTCAACAAAACGGAAGTTGACGGCGTCCGACTACAGATGAGTGATGTGTTGCGTAGAGCCAAGCCAGCTAAGCCCTGCTCTGCTCTACGTGACATCCGACGGGACAGCTCTATCCACATCCTCACCTCAGACAAAGGCAACGCTACAGTCATCATGGATCGATCGCAGTATACAGACAAGGTAAGTGAAATTCTATTATCTGGTTCATACCGCCCCCTCAAGAAGAACCCCATCCCATCCATAGAGAAAAGAGTTGCCAGCAAACTCCTAGCCCTCCACCGTGCCGCGCCGATGCACTCTCCACCCAACTCTACCGACACCTCAGACCCTCCAGCTCATCCTGCCCCAGGTTCTTTGGCCAGCCGAAGATCCACAAACCCGATGCTCCTCTCCACCCTATCGTCGCCTCCAGAGGTTCACCAACTTACAACACAGCCCGGCATCTAGCTAAGATCCTCCGACCCTTGGTGGGTCTCACTCAGCACCACGTGTCCAACTCCAGTCAGTTCGTGGAGATCACCCGAGGCCTCACCCTACAACCCAGCGACATCTTGGTTAGTTTTGATGTTGTCTCCCTATTCACCAATGTCCCAACTGAAGAGACATGCCTCCTGGTGAAGGACAGACTCGAACAAGACCTTTCCCTTGATGATCGCACATCACTCACCCCTGACCAAATTCATGATCTGCTACTATAACATGTGTCTCTTCAAGTTGTTTTCAATTTCAGGGCAAGTTCTACGAGCAGACAGCTGGGACCTCCATGGGATCCCCTCTATCCCCTCTGTGGAGTGCCATGGTCGAGCAGTTTAGTGCATCGGATTTGTGTTCTGATGGCTGAGTCGTCAGAATGTGGGTTCGAATCCCAACCGCGACCGTGGTACTTGTGTCCTTGAGCAAGACACTTTACCATAAATGCTTCTCTCCACCCAGGAGTAAATGGGTACCTGTGAGGGCAGAGTTGGTTGTTGTGTTTGATTAGCCCGTATGCGCCGAAATGGCAGCAATTGAGCTGTATACTCCCCAGGGAGCTGAGATGGTTTCTGGAATGATTTATGCGCCTGATGAGCAGGGGTAATAATGTACAGCGCTTTGATACCTTGTTTAAAAGTGCTTTAAAATGCCTGACATTATTATTATCCCCGGTCCTTGCTGATATTTTCATGGAAGAGTTTGAAAACTCTTCCCTCAACACCGCCGACCTCCAACCAAACCTGTGGCTCCGATATGTTGATGACACCTTTGTGGTTTGACCACACGGCAGAGACACATTCCAGGATTTCCTACAACATCTCAACCAGCAACATCCGAGAATCAAGTTCACCATGGAAACAGAAGAAGATGGCAAGATCTCGTTCCTCGATGTCGGCATTTCCAGAAACCATGACGGTACCCTACACCACAACGTTTACAGAAAGCCTATCCGCACAGACCGTTACCTGAACCAGCGCTCCTTCCATCACCCTAGCATCAAGTCATCAGTCAACCGTACCCTCGTTCAACGCGCCTACAACATCTGTGACAAGGACAGCCTTCCCAAGGAACTACAGCACATCCGAACTACCCTCGAGCGGAACGGCTACAACCACAGCGTAGCCGGTTCCAAACCCCGAACACAAGGTAAGTAATCTAACCCTTTCTACTTGTCATCCCTTTCTAGGTTCGACGTCACACAAACTCCAACCCATCCTCCGACAAGCGGGCATCCAAGTGTACCACTCAGCCCCCAGCAAACTCCAAGGACTTCTACACACTCACAAGGATAAATCGGATCCCAGCAACAGAGCGGGAGTCTACGGGGTCCCCTGTGAGTGCAGTAAGGTGTACATCGGCGAAACAGGACGGAATCTCCCCATCAGACTTAAAAAACACCGAGCGCACGGCCGCAGAGGAGATTTCGAGAAGTCCGCCATCGTCAAGCACTCGCACATCAAGGAGCACCAGAGAGACTGGCAGGCAGCCCAACTTATCACGCCCATCGACGCATGGCACCCCAGACGCATCAGAGAGGCCATCGAGATCGTCAAACACGACACTGTACCACAGGACATCGGCTTCTACATCAGCGACATTTGGCGACCACTACTATACGGACTGAAGGATCTTCTATATCCAAAGTCCATAACCCACCCCAGACTGAGGGATCTCCTATATCCTAAGTCAACCACCCTCCATCCCCCTGTGCTTGTTAACAACTGATTCAGTTCAGTGAGCACACACTCCTCTCCCTCAACCCCTAGGATCCCAGTCTTAACATTTCCCGCCTGCGCGCCTCAACGAATTAATCCTCCAGCATCCATTCATGGGATGATCCTCCAGCAGTCTACTTAAGCAGCAGCATTTTCCAGAGTCCGGCATTCTCCTGAGGACGATCAGAGCATACTGATCGAAACGTCGAGTTGTACCTCCAGTTCTTTTCAGAACTAATTACTACTCAATTGAGCATTTCACATGGTGTCACCGTAATTACTCTTACTTATCCTCCTCACCATGCAAAGCTACAAGTTCTACATATACACTGTAAGAGGACAATCTGTACGAAAGTGTGTTCTTAATGTTTGTCCTATCCCAGGACCAGTTCCTTCTTTTGTGTTCATTTCACACTATGTATGTACCTTGTTTTTATCCTGTCTCACTTTGCCTTTGTGAAAGAACCTGCTATATGTTCGAAACGCAAGCCAATAATGTTGATTTTGAAATTCTATTTTATTAAAAAATAATCGCTCTTATTTTTATTTTTATTTTATTATACTTTTTCACAAAACAGTACAAAAGCAACACTAAAATATAAAATAAAAAAATATATATTTATAACAAAATATTACAAAGTTATATTTAAAAAAAATGTAAATAAATATAATGTTGCAAAGTATACAAGCTAGTGAGTGATAAGATCGTATAGCCATCCCAGCTTCTAGCGGCAGCCCAACCCCTCATGTTTATGAACTGCTTGCTGGTCTTATCAAAGAGTATGAGGAAAGATTTTCTTCCTGAAAATGTTGGTTTTTGACAGTTCTTTTATGGAAAAGTTTGTTTATTGGATTGCAATATTTTCCCCAGGGCCTATACCAATCTTGGGATCAATTCAAAAAAGGTTATAGGGAAGAGGTTGACCAACGATCAAAAGGGTTTTGGACAAACTACTTTTTTACAGTATTTTACCTTGGGTTTAGATTAAAAAAAAAAAAAACTATGTTTAGTTTCCTTAAATGACATAATCTAAGAAATTAGGGAAGGTCCATTATCGATATTTGGTTAGAGCCCTTCTTTAACCCTCCTGTGACTGCAACGGTCAAAATCAGTCAAAATGTTGATATACTTATCAAGGTATATCTAGTGCACTGAAAAGTCGAACACTGTCAAACCTTACGTGTAGTAAGTACATTTACAGGTCAAAATGAGTCAAGCATTTTTGACTGGAAAAAACATTCTCTGGTATTGTTCATGGTGGTCAAAATGACAGTCAAAACTAGTCGTGTTCACATTTGGGTCAACAGTCAAAACAGTCGGTTGACTGATTTTGGCCACTATAGCTGCTTGCCACTCAAGTTCAGTATAGTAGGAGCATGCTTGGGCAAGCTCAGTGGCCGAGAGGTTAAGACGTCTGCACTAAAGCAGGAGATCGTGGGTTCGAATCCCGCCCGAGCCGCCTGTGAAGTTTTTTTCCACAGACACTCGGAAAGCACTGAGTATACAGTGCTATATACACACGTCGGTGTAGGGCAAAAATTGAATCAATTGTTTAATACCAGACGCAAGAATTTCATCAACATATAAAGTAGGAGGGTTAAAGGATAATGACAATAAAGATGAACCATTCTTTCTGACAGGAATAATGGCAGCTCTGTCTACAATGGTAAATCTTGAGGTTCCACACATCAATGTCATGTCTAAGATAGATCTGCTGAGCAAGAAGGCAGAGAAGGAGGTGGAAAAGTGAGTCAAATACCACGATGCTTGAGAATGTCAGTAGGTCCTCAAGCAGGAAACCTACATGTATCTTGTCTTAAAACTTGTAGCTTTGCATGGTGAGGAGGATAAGTAAGACTCGGAGTTGTACCTCCAGTTCTTTTCAGAACTAATTACTATGAGATCAATTGAGAATTTCACATGGTGTCACCGCAATTAGTCGTAAGTATCTTGTCTTATAGGTCCTCAAGCAGGAAACCTACATGTATTTTGTCTTCATCAATGAATATTAACAGACACATGTTGAGTTTTGTGAACGTGCCATGTATTTTAATATCGTGTGTCGTTTTACGTGTCATTTTGGATCTGGATAATAATGTACAATCGCCTGCAAAGGCTATCACGTACAGGTGCGCGTGTGCTTGGGCTGTACAGCAATATTACAAAAGTGTGTGCCCTCCCCCCCCCCCCCCCCCCCAGTTAGTCTGGATCTGGAGAATACATCAATTTGAGGGCTTAAAATCAGAACTGGGTATGTCCACTTTTGCCTAAAATGTGTTATGGGGAGTTTCTGATTGTTTCAGAAAGATTCGAACTTTTAACCTCATTTTTTTCTTCAAAAAATCGATTTTGGACATAACCAGTTCTGGTTTGAATCCCTCGACATATTACATGTGGTTTTACGTATTACGTTTTTATAACAAACATGCATAACCGAAAGCACGCGCTTGGGCATTTTCCTTTGTTTGTCTTAGATTTGGGTCGTCATGTGATGTGAAATTGGCGCTTTGATTGGCCATCTTTTATGAATGGGGATAGGTCAATGTACCTAAGCAGAGATGTCAAGAGATTTGCGCACCCGTCTGCAAGTAAACCTGAAGGAAACGGGATCAGTATGTTTCTGTGCACTCGAATCTCATCACATAGAGTTCTTGCTTGCCAAGGACAGCTATAAAATATCTATGCCAAGGCGGCTCATACATGTTTTGAATTTTGAGCTTTTTTCCCACCAGATTCCTAGACCCTGATCCGTAATTACTGCTCTCTGAAGCCAACAATTTCTCACCCAAGTTTGAGAAACTGAACAATGCATTTGCAAACTTGGTATGTATTAAAAGTAGAACTGTTCTCTTTTTGTAGTCGAGTAGTCTTTCCAGGGAAGATACCATCATCAGCTTAACACAATTACAATTCAACCATTTGGTTAATTTTGCCTTACCAAAACTAACACAGCATTCCTCTTGACAACCACAGATTGAAGATTACAGTCTTGTTCGCTTCATCCCGCTGAACCCTACCGACGAGGAATCAATCGGAGATCTTCTACTCAGCATCGACACCACATTACAGTTTGACGAAAACCAGGACGTGCAGATACCAAGAGATGTAGATGAAGATGAGGATGATGATGGTGAGAAGCCTGAAGATGTTTGCTTTAGGAGAGGACAGTAACCAAAGACTAAGGCTTGTGCTCAATGCCGGAAAGCAAATCGAGCATTTATTGAAGATGAGAATGCTGTCCCCTAGCGATGTTGATGTCATTCGAGTATGGTATTGAGACTTGCTGGAGGATTAGAATATATAGACTATTTCAAACACAAATGTTTTCATCCGAAGCCAAAACAACATTACTTGTATCAAACCGTTCAAGTCAATTGACTGAGTAATTGAAAGCATGTGTGCATGGACTACATGTAATGTCCATAGAACAGGAAACTGACTCAAGGAAACACAAAATGACTGTAAAAATTTGTGCTGTAAATCGAGAGGTTAAGATGTCTGCACTAGTAAGCAGGAGGTCGTGGGTTCGAATCCCGCCAGAGTTGCCTGTAAAGTTTTTCAACAGGCACTCGGAAAGCACCGAGTATACAGTGCTATACACACATCGGGGCAGGGCAAAATTAAATCAATTGTTTATCACCTGATGCAAGAATTTCATCAACTTAACATCAGAGATTGTTCGTTGATGTGGCAAAACCTTGAATCTTATAAGGAAGGTTGTGGGTTCGAATCCAGCCCTAGTCGCCTGTGGATTCTTTCCACAGAAATAGTACATGTACACTTCAGATGAGCATAATAAAAACGTGCAAGGTGAATAAACAAAAAAATCAAAATACACTGCATAAATTTCCTTATGGGTTGTGGCCAGCTCGGATATAGATCAGTTGAGGAATGACAATTGATGTTTCTTTAAAAAAAAAAAAGACAGCACCTTAAGAATGGAGATTGGTTTAATACCAGCATCTTTACACCAAATTGAAAATGTATTCATTTTATGGATACCAGAGGGTTCAAAAATACACAACAGAAATCAAGAAGTTCTTCGTAAATCTGGAACAAAGTTTATTGTACTGTATGACAGCAGCCCACTTTGTACATTGTGTTCTAATAAACTGGTCTCCTACAATTTATACTAATTTCATTTTATTTAAAGTGTTTTTTAATAACTGTTTTTCAATTTTTTTAGAGAGAATATTTACTTAACACGGTCAGCTATTTTCTAATTTTTGCTTCTACTTCATATGCAAATTAATATCCCCTTTAGCCTACTAAATGGGTTGCAGATATGTCAATCTATAACGGATAAAAATGCATAGCTTCCACTATTCTGATATTTTCCTATATTTTTTGTTTATAAAAGAATAGAAAATATAGGAGAACATTAGATTCAGTAAGAGCGGGCATTCAAATCAATCAGTTTAAAAGTACACTAAATTTGTAACTATTTATAATTAATTCTAAATCCATTGAATGTTTTAACTATAAAATAATGAAAGCAACATCCTGATCTTTGTCTTAGACAGAATTACAAACAAGCAATGTTGAGCGTAGGTTTAGCCTGATTAAAAATCATCATCAAAACTATCATTATAAGTAAGTGGAGCTCGGCGGAGTCACTGACTATCATGCACTATGTTTGAAATGTAAAAAAATATATATATATATATATTTTGGACTTAAATCCACGCGTGCTTCAGTTAAATGCTTTCTAATGGGATCGGGGAGAACCACCCTAAAAACGTACATACACAGTGTTTGAAATGTCACTTAAAATGACACAACAGATTTCACATTCTTTGGACCGAAACACGTCCTTTCAATTCATGAGGACAATCTTGGAGTAAACTACGCGGATTACTAGAATGGAAAATTGTTAACTGTAAAACAGTCTCTGTGACACTGACATGAATAATGTATATGTGTTAGACTTGACAGATAACAAGTACAAGCAATTGGATTTACAAAATGATGAATGTGAAACATCAAAGATAACATTGCGTACAGATACTCATTTTTCATAGGCCAACACTATTGTAAGAAGCTTCATTTAAAAAATTAAAATTAAAAATTAAATACTTTGACGTTTCTCATGAATTTTTTTCAAAAAAACAAAAATTAATTTTAAAAAATAAATAAATAAATGCTTACTTCAAGAGGTATTCTAGTCTATAACGCAATAGAGAAATAAGCTGCAACTGAAACACGTTGATGCTAATATTAACCGAATATGATTAGAACACATGCTGTTATTGCAATGCAACAAAGCACAATTTTATACTGTACATGCAATACTCTAATTTTGATGCACTCTGTGTAGCGACAGATATTTCTAGACACAAACAATGACTGCTTCAAAATTCATAATACAACCGAATATTGACTTAATTACGGGAAAGGTAACATGAATTGTTATTAGCCGGTAATTCCACACCGGTATCTCGCGAAGAAAACAATGGAACAACTCGTCATGGGTTAAACTTAATAATTCACATGTCACATCTTGAAAGAGGAAAAAATTGCCTGCTTCGCCTCTCGGCTCTAAGGCTGAAAACAGGATCAACAAATCAGTTATCAGTTTACGGGTATAATTTACAGATGGTTTAAACAAAAACCCACATTGGTTTCAGTCAACGTTGTCTTGCCTCTCTTTCGTGGTCGGTTCCACTCGTGGTTTGCCACTGCCAAAGATTGAACTTCGTTGTATATCCTGGGCCAGCTGATTGACTGGGTCTTTCACCGAGCGTTTCAGTAGATTAAGCTTCGGCCGTCTGGCAATGTCCTCTGCTTTGTCAAAATGGGCGATAGACAAATTAAGCTTATGTAGAAAAGCAGCATAATAACATTTGATAATAATTTGGTGTCTCTTAATCTGAGGCTTTGTTTGCTAAATAGACACCCTTTCTCATTTGTAATACAGATGCAAAAGTATTCTAACCCTAACTCCCTAGGCCCATTTTCTTACACATAACCTGAATCCTCCAAAATCCTTCAGTAGTAAAGCAAGCACATGACATGTATGCACATATGTGTTTCTAATCTGTGATACATGTACATGGTCAGGGACCCTCCCTGCATGCATGGAGCAATAAACAGTGTCCACTGACCCAAGCACTGACCTTGTAATCACTACAACAAACATGGATGTACATGTATCATGGAAAGGCAAGTATGCCTAATAACCTCAATCCTTCACTTTGGCAAAGAGGATTTTGGAGGATTTGGAGGATTTGAAGTTAAATATTTGGACACCCCGTTTTTCAAAGAATACTAAATTTGGACGCCCTATTTTCAAATCCTGTTTTATACTCTGATTACAATTTCAGTTTGGAGTTTTTCTCCAGAAAATAATGAATGAATCTTAGTGCTATTCATTGTGCATGCGAGCATATGATGTACAAATGCAGGCTGGCCTACTTCAAGTAGGTAATTTACTGATATACTTCTGGTATTTTTTCTATATGTGTAGCATATAACATTTCTTTTTAATGTCATTGGAAAATGAAATCCCTGAAGGTGTTTTCTGATGAAAAAAAAACACTGCGAAAAGGTTACAAACCAAGTATTCAGTTTTGGTAATATGTCTGTTAATGCATCCATACTTTCAGCTTATTCTAGTTGTGTCTGTTCAGCTTTGCACAGTGAAAAGGATAAGTAAAGACCGTTTGTGGTGACACCATGTGAAAATTCTTTTCTCCTGAAGACAATCAGAGCATGCTGATCGAAACGTCGAGTTGTAACCACCAGTTCTTTTCAGAACTAATTACTACTCGGAAAAGAATTTTCACACAGTGTCAATGCAAACAGTCTTTACATGTGTCTATTCAGATTGTCAGGGATGATATTCTGAGAAAATGAAAAGATAGGACAAATGTTTGCCATTATCATTAGGCATATACTAGCCTATAGCGGTTTACCTCTATAGCCATGTATAGCAAGGAAACTGTTTTCTATCTTGGTATTTACAATAAAATGATCCACAAGGAAAGTTTCCATGGTCTGAAGTTAGTCGGAACCCGGTTTCATGGTAGGATTTTCAAAATCAAAAGATGGGATTTCCTACAAAAGTCGGAAGAATATCATGCCTGGATTGTTCGTATTCATTCCAATGTGAAATTTCTGTTTTCAGATGACAGGAAATCCTTTAGGAAATCATTTCTTTAATTTTACTATAAAAAAGATAGCACCTGTGGCAGAAGTATTTATATGGATATTTGATACCACCGGCAACTTTGTTTCAAGATTAAAGTGTAAATAGTAGCTTATAAAATATATTAACAATTGGTAATGTTTGAATCATTTTACAATACAAATTTAAGCATTTGACAATTTGTAATAAGAAAGAACGAAATTGCCATTAGACTTACCTGGATCGGGCTCTCTGAAATCATCCGGCCTGCCTGTCCTTTCTCTTTCATAACCCCCTCTATCCCGGTACCCACCACCTACACGCCCCCCTTGTCCTACGTTCCCTCTAGATCCTCCCCTATAGTCATCTCTTCCTCTGTAGCCCCCCTGTTGGTAACCATCATCTCCCCGTGGGGGTCCTCTGTCACCGCCACGCCTATAGTCACCACCGTAACTGCCTGCAGCACAAGATAATTAAATACTAACACTGAATACACTGAAATAGACATAATTACAATTATACAGGAAAACATTGAGGCTCGGGTGTAGCTGAGGCTTTTGTGCCCCAACTTACTGAAAGACATAAATGGACCATAGAGACTGTTATGAGGCAAAAGACTACAGTAATGTCCCCCCCCCCCCCCCCCCAAAAAAAGTCTCCGATTTCTGGTCTCTACACGCGTGACCTCAGACCCACACATCAACATTTTTAGTTCTCTTTTTATTTGGCTATGAAACGATGTCCACTTGCAGCCAATTCAACACTGCCGTGCTGTGTTTTAAACAATTATTTTCACATCGGGGTATGAACGTTTGTGAGGTCTCTCTTAGCCACCATACTTTGTGTATGTATACTTTGTCTATAAATTCAACATAACAATTCTTGTTTTTTCTAAGATGAAAGTACTTCAGATGAAACCATTGCTCTTGATGATTGATACGTATACCAAATTTACACAAAGTCATTTTGTTTTAATAATAATTCATCCATTTTGTAATCGGGTTTTTACCAATGTTGTACCTTCCCTTTACGTAAAACCTATTCACACAAGCATTAACCCCAGACTAATGTATGATTTTGCCTTAATAGATCCAGACCAGCATTTTTTGATGGTCTCCTGATATTGTGCACCTTAGAGGTTTTTGTGTTATTATTGGGTGTTTGGGTTTACTGACCCAGACACAATCCCTGAGTAGATATTTCTATGGACCAAGTTTGCATGCATATGTATATATTTTTCTGGAAGGGCGACTCTGCATTTAACAATACAGTTCAGTCAATACAACCTAAAAAAAAAAATTAAAAAAATAAATAAACACCCCAACATGTATATCGATCGATGTGATCAATATCATGATTCATATTCATATTATATGACGTATATTCATTGTATGTCCACTGAATATAAGTGTGGCTATATACATTTGTGTAGTGAAACAAACTTCTGCTGTATGTGTTGACTGTGCAACATACATATTACATGCATGATATCATCTATTCAACCTACTTCTGTGTATATACACTTGTTCCAGTTGTGTGCGAGTTGTACATTTAATATTTAGAGTGAAGTTACAGTACAGCATCTCATCTCGTGCCCTATCCTCAAAAAGGTGATTTTAACATTCCGATACAGCACTGGTAATGTTGATAATGTTATTTTCTTTGAATCAAGATATGCATTAAACAGCCAGCCTGTGGCATTCTTTTGCTTATTACGGACTTATGTCGTGAAAGTAGCAAAAATGCATTCAGACTTTTCACATTCATTTTGTCAAGGAATTTAGGAAAGAATACTATTTCTGATCAACTTAGTGGTAGGGCTGTGCGTTTACGGTTATTTTGGGAACCGGATACCCGAAATTTGAAATCTTCGGATACCCGGGTACCCTTAAACAATTTTGTAAAAACACATAAATACACCTGAATGTATGAAATAACAATATGAACACAAGTTTCAAACAAAAGCCAGCAAGTCTGTGAAAGGTTGTTGGCAAATGTTTCTTCTAAAGCCTTCATCCGAGTTTTCTTCATTTTGTTAGCAAACAATCAGAGACTTCCATAATTTTGTGTGGCTTTAAATGTTCAGTCAGAATTTTAAAACGTCGTTTACGGCTAACTGGAACTGAAAAAAATGGAACCGGGTAATCAATCAATCTTTTTTATTTCACTTTATCACAACATTAAACATTCATTAATGTAACATTATTGGAGAGAAAAAGTGATGATAAAGTGTGTGGTGGCCCTCAAAAAGCAAGCTTGTCGAGTGAGAGCCCCACTTTAATTATGTGTAGTACAATGAGAAATAAAATTAGAAATAATCTTCATGTAGAAAACCAAAATTAGCATTAACTTCTCAAAATTTCATTGTACTATACACAAGAATTTAAATATAAAAGTTACTTAATGCAAGGACAGGTCACAAACATTAACAGGTCACAAACATTAACAGGACAACATATAATGACATTTTCGGTCGGGTATCCGGATACACGGCACAGCCTTACTTAGTGGCAATAATTACACTTTCTTATAGACGAAAATACCTCAGAAAAACATGTAGTGTAGAGTGACACTATCATTCGTTTTATACCAAGTAAGTTTAACATTAAAATTCAACCATCTATAGGTTTATTTTTGAATGACCAATTCTTTATACTATATTTAATATTAAACACTTGACATTTCTAATTTACAGGTGAAGAGAAGCTTCCTAAAGATGGCAGACGGTGGTAAGGCTAACCTGGAGCTTGGTAATAAGATTAGCAAAGATGACCTGGAGTGTTCAATATGCCATAAACTTTTTAATCAGCCCAAAATTCTGGACTGTTTGCATGGTTTTTGCATGGAGTGCCTCCAGCTGCATAGAGAGAAACAGGGTCCAAAGAATAAGAAACTTGAATGCCCTCTGTGCAGAGGGGAAACGACATTGACAGAAAACGGGGTTGCTGGTCTGCCTAATGGCTTCAAATTGAGTGCCCTGGTGGAAGAGGCTACCGTGCAGGAAAAGCTCCAAGGTCAGGGGTCCGAGATCAAATGTCAAGCCTGCGATGACGGGAGCCGGGCAATCTCAAGATGTACGGACTGTGATCACTTTCTGTGTCAAGAATGCCAACGAGCACATGAACGTATGTCTTTAATGAAATCTCATGAAATCTGCACGCTGGACCGGTTGCGATCGGGTGAGATTCAACACAAAAGCAAACTAAGAGAATACATTCCAAAATGTGTGATGCACCCTTATCACAATCTAAGTCTCTACTGCAACACATGTGAGAAGTTAGTATGTGTACTGTGTATTGTTCTGACCTGTAGTCATCGTACTCCGAAGCACTCCCTTCTGGACATGCACGAGGCTTCAGAAAAATGTCAACAAGAGGTCGACAAATTAGTTGAGGAATCTAATAAGAATAAGAGAGAACTGACCACTGCCATAAATGACATTGAAAAATCCCACAGGAAACTACAATCCATGTTTGACAAGACCAAGAATAAAATCTCCAAAACGGCTGAAAAGGAGGTGGCCAAGATCAAAGAGGAAGAAAAAAAACTGATGGAAGAGGTAGACAAGATTTACATAGAAAGAATCCAGACTTTAAAAACCGCTCGAGCTGAAAATGAGAAAGAGGTAACACACAAAGAGCAGAAGGTGGACGTGGTGAAGCGACGCTTGGATCTCTCAAATTCCTACGAGATTGTTAATCTCAGGCAGAAACTCATCTATAATCTTCAGGAACTGGTAATAAGAAAATGCCCTCAAAAAGTGTCTGATGGGTTGTCTTTCATGGGCTTTGAAGAAAGTGAGAAGTCACTCGGGAGACTGGTGCTGCAACATGATGAACCAATTATGGAATTAAAGGCTAAGGCAGTGGAATCATCACTAACACCTACATGTAAGACACCGCAATCAAAAGAGATGTGGTATCTGAAAGCGGAAATTATAAACAAAATAAACTATAATTTTTATGATGTTGCAGTTTTCACCAACAATGAAATAGTCATAGCAGATGTGTATTTTAAAGGAGTCATGCTGGCAGACAGCAAACCTCAATCCACTGTTATCCCACAACGATTACAGATCAAAGATCTTACTTCTTATCCACAACATGTCTCAGTGGATAAGGATGACCAGATCATTGTTCTAGATGATCAGCAAGTCAAGATCTTCAACAAGAATGGTAAGCTTCTCCGTCAGTTCACACCAGGTACATGTCGTGGGAAAAACAGTGAACCAACATGCGTTGCAGTAGGTAACAAACTGATAGCAGTGGGTTATAAGAGCAAGCAAGCGATATCTCTACACAACCCAGACGGATCCCTCATCAAAACACTGCATGCTCCGATGATCGATCAATATTTGACTATCTGCAAACAGCGGCTTATCTACACCAACTGGCAGAGGAAAAAGCTGCATTCAATAGACTATGGTGGTGGCATGTTATTTTCAGTAAACGTCAATGATGAGAATGAATGGACAAGGGCCCCTAATGGTGTGTGTTGTGACAGTGATGGTAGCATATACGTTGCTGTGTGGATAAACAATTCAGGTGAAATTCAGCATTACAGTCCTGATGGCGAGTACATTGGACGTGCAATCAAAGAATGTGCGTATCCTCGTGGCATCACATTAACACCCGCCGGCGATATGGTAGTGACTACAGGTCGTTCCACACTTTGTTTCAGTCGTGTCAAGAACGCAAAATAAAAATCAAAACCCAATCTTGCAAAATGAGTCTGAAGTAGCCAGAGCTGCTTTTGTGTAATGGGCAGGGATGATATTGTGAGAAAATGAAAAGGTAGGACAAATGTTTGCCATTATCATTAGGCATATACTAGCCTATAGCGATTTACCTCTGTAGCCATGTATAGCAAGGAAACTCTAGGTATTTACAATAATATGATACACAAGGAAAGTTTCCATGGTCTGAAGTTAGTCAGAACACGGTTTCATGGTAGGATTTTCAAAATCAAAAGGTAGGATTTCCTACAAAAGTAAGAAGAATATCATGGCTGGTAATGGGTCCTCAAATATGCCCTTATCACAATGTGAATCAACACAAAATGTTAATGAAATTCACCCGATAAAAGACGTTATTCACAAGATATTTACATGTGTTTTGGCAGTAAATTTAACAAATCTAAAAAGGAGCATTCTTCTCATTTTGTGGGATCTGGTCACATGACAGACATTCTGATTGGTTGAAAACTAGTCATGTGGGTAAACAAGTTTTTAATGCTTGTTTAAAGGGACAGACTTTAAACAGGGAATGGAATCGGTGTCGTAAGGTGAACACAGTGACTGAACACAGTGACTGAAAATTACTGGCTCATTCATGCAGCAGCAACAGTAATATAACCTTGGGTATTATTTTCGGTTTGTGCTCGATGACTATTATTCAGGGAATGCAACTGAGGAGAATGTTCCGATTCAGACTGCAAGCGTGAAGCATGAAACACGTGTGGTATGGGAGGGCCCCAGAAACATTTACAATCTAGACGCTCTGTGGTGCACTCTGAGCATGTCTTAAGGTAGCCCAAGTATGGACACCATCTCTGTATACAATGAAACAGAGTCCAATAACCCGAAGGTCAGTCACCACACTAGAATTCCATTATGACCAACTATATAATGACGGGCGCGAAGGTTTGAATTTCAAAATATCAACAGGGGTCAAAATTAACTTGAATTTTATGTCAAAATTTAACTAGTCCTTCTCAAAGTAGTCCTGTAAATAAACAAAAAAGAAATGAGTGCCATTGTCGAGCGGTTTAGTGCATCGGATTTGTGTTCTGATGGCTGAGTCGTCAGAATGTGGATTCGAATCCCAACCGCGACCATGGTGCTTGTGTCCTTGAGCAAGACACTTTACCATAATTGCTTCTCTCCACCCCAGGGGTAAATGGGTACCTGTGAGGGCAGAGTTGGTTGTTGTGTTTGATTAGCCCTATATGCGCTGTAATGGCAGCAATTGAGCTGTATGCTCCCCAGGGAGCTGAGATGGTTTCAGGAATGATTTATGAGCCTGGTGAGCAGGGGTAATACTAGTATAATGCGCCTTGATTATTATTGCATTATTTGGAGCTGGTAACAGGATACCTAATATTATATAAAATAAATATGATTTTAATATGTTTTATTTGGTACTGGTAATGTAGCCTACTGTTATGAATAAATACATTATATCGATGGTGTTATATCTCTGTAGAATATATAATACGGTTGCACTATACCCAATATCTAGACTAAAGGATACCCAATATCTAGACTAAATAAAATTAAACATTTTTTTTAAAGAATATATAATATGGTTGCACTATTTGGAGCTGATAACAGGATACCCAATATCTAGACTAAATAAAATTTAATTTTTTTTTTTAAGAATATATAATACGGTTGCACTATTTGGAGCTGATAACAGGATACCCAATATCTAGACTAGATAAAATTTAAAAAGATTTTTTAGAATATATAATTCGGTTGCACTATTTGGCACTGGTAACAGGATACCAGTATCTAGACTAGATAAAATAAATATGATTTTTAACTCTTTTATTTAGTACTTGTGTAACACTAGAATTTGATGTATAATTTACTGTTATGAATAAACGCTATCATCAAAATTGTTTATGGATCCATGGAGTTCTCTCTCTTTAGAATAGATAGATGCTCTTACCTTCTTCTCTGTAACCCCCTCTGGGTGGACCGCCCCGCCCTCTTGACGCACCACCTCGACCAAAACCTGGACAGAAAAAAAATTCAGAAATTTGTTTGCACATAACATCCTCTCAGCTAACTCCTCAATAGACCAAATCGAGCCTGTCAATCAAATGGCACAGATTAACCAACAGGATTATGTCTTTCCATCACAATTATTACTAGCTGAAGTCTATTACCTACATGAATCCGAGTAAACTTACCTAAAGATTTGCGGCGGCACCATGTAATTAATCTCTTGAGAGATGTAATAGTTCTCCTGAAGACGACCAGAGTATACTGATCGAACTGTTGAGTTTCTCACCAACGGTTCTTCTCAGAACCACCAACTATTACATCTCCTAAGAGGTTAACTACATGGTGCTACCACAAACCTTACTTCTACTGTACTTCCACCATGGAAAGCTTCAAATCCTACCTAAACTCTCCTAGAATATTCCATATTGACAAAATAAAAGATTTTTTTTTAAAGTTCTGAATAATCAAAAACTCCATAAGGGGGAAACTGATTACATGTTGGTACACTCATACAAAAATTTGAGAAAATACTTGTTAAAAAAATAATTTCTACATGTTGAACAATTTTTTTTTTCAATCTTGTAAGATGCACAATGTTGACATGCAACTGACTCTTTACAAAATTTCAGAACTATTATGTTCAGTATTTTTGTCGTAACAAGAAACTGGGCATCACCACTCAAGAATAATATAAACCAGTGGCTAGATTTGCTGGATTTTAACAAATTCTTGACTGTATAGCCCAGCCAGTGATACTTCAAATGAGGCTGGGTGTACCAATTCTTTCAAGGTTTAAAAGGTTGGATAGCTGTGGTACTGCATGGTGATAGAAGATGACAAACTGGGCAAGGTACCAAGCACAGGAGATTAAGGGATAGAGATAAGGCTAAAAAGAATGGTTTAATCAAATTAGCCAAGGGCATGGCCAGTGGAAGTTGTCTTTGAAGCTTCCATGATGGCAAACATTTCAAACTAGCCACATTCCTGATTGTCTTCAATCCATATAAAAGATCAATAATAAACCACCGCCCTCCCCCCTATTAAAAAGGGACCTTGGCCAATCTCGCCCACAAAACCACTTGGTCATTCTCCCAGTATTATCGTGAGACTCACCTGGAAAGCAGTGATGAAGCTACAGTCCTCAAAAACCTTCCATTGTTAACTCCCTAATCGATTGACAAACAAGTGTTCCTGTGGGGCTTAGACCTTTTGAATTGCCAATTTAGCCTTTCCATTGTGTGGACAGATTACCGTTGGGCCAGCCACGCCCAAGCCAGACAAAGCGGTTGCATCAAACTAGTGTGGCCGGCTTCTATTAAGGTAGCTCTAAAGGTCTGGTAGGAGACTTGGAGTAAAAATAGTGAGGGCGAGAATTTTTGAGGGTGAGAGTTTAGATTGTTCCGGGTGGAGTTAGTGGGCGAGACTGGCTAAGGTCCCTAACAACAAGTACATACCTCCTCTTCCACCATCTTTAGGTTTCTTTCCATCAGCAATGTCTACTTTGAGCGGTTTGTTTTCAAACAACTTCATTGGGAGAAAAAGAAAACATTAAAAAATAATTTGCACAAGGACAAGGATAGCCACCATTGACAGATGGGTCATTATACATAATGCACATTTTATACTGCAAATACATCACCATGTACCTGAAGACACACATAAACTTTGATTTCTTCGATTTCTAAGGAATTTTTCTTGACATGGAAACGAATGCTAGCTTATAAGATGTAAGGCTTTGCATGGTGGAGTATTTATATCTTTTCGGTTTGCGGTAACACCATGTGTTTATCTCAACTATTGCTAGGTGAAAATGTGGTTCAGAGAGAACCATCTGGGGACTTCACAGGGTCTCCTCTACGTTTCAATTAACGTGCTCTAATCTGATCATGACGATGATTCGAGCACGCTAATCGAAACATAGAGAAGACCATGTGAAGTACCCATGGTTCTCCCTGAACCAGATTCTCACTTAGCGATAGTTGAGAAACGAGTTGACTGATATTGGTTCTCCCCTGAACCATAATCTGTTAGCAACAGTTCAGATACAAGTTGTGCGATAAAGGTTCTTTTCAGAACCTGTACGTCACTTAGTGATAGTTGTGATAAACACATGGTGTTACTGCAAACCAAAAGGATATGAATGCTAGCTTATCTTCATCGTTGGGAATATTTCCTTTGTTTGTCTTTGTTATGAATGGTCATGTGATGTTTAACCCTCCTACTTCTGGTGCCTTTTCATACAAGTTGATCCACCATTTGAAACCATTTGCTTTTGTGGTTTTGAATGGTGAAATAACTAATACAGTATTCATTCCCAAATGGTTTGGAATGGTAGGTCAGCTAATACAAAAGACCCTAGTGCCATTTTTAAGTGGTAGATCAATTACTTGTACACTGGCCACCATGTGTTAAAACTCCATAGGGTACTGAGATGATGGATAGTCCACTTTATCTACATAATGCAGGTTTTGTTTTTCGGCTATGTGAAACCACACCAAGGTGTAATGTATATCCACCATTTAAAACCATTTGAATGATAAGCCACTGTGAAGTACATTCACCATTTGAATCCATTCGGCTATGGAAACACACCGAGGTGTATAACAACCATTCAAAACCATTTGAATGGATATGAATGGTAGTTAAGCTTGCTACCAACACTGTTCAAATGGTATCACCAGGTGTGTACAAAACCAATGGGCATTTTGGTAAGTGGAAATTTTGAATGGTTTCAAATGGTCAAACAGTAGGAGGGTTAAAAGGCACTGTTTATGAATGGCGATAGGTCAGTTAAGACCAGTGCTTGTCATATGACGCATCTAAGTGCTTCTTGAAATTGGACGCAGGACTTTAACCCTTCTGTGACTGAGGGTCAAAAATCAGTTAAAATGTTGATATACTTGCCAAGGTATATCTCGTGCACTTAAAAGTCAAACACTGTCAAACCTTACGTGTAGTAAGTACATTTACAGGTCAAAATGAGTCGACCGTTTTTGACTGGTAAAAGCATTGTCTGGTATTGTTCAGGGTGGTCAAAATGACAGTAAAAACCAGTCAAAAATGCCCCTGTGTGCACATTTGGGGTCAACAGTCAAAACAGGCAGTTGAGTGGTTTTGACCTCTAAAGCAACTTCCCACTAAAGTGCAGCAATAGTAGGAGGGTAATATTGAAATTGCAAGACTCACCAGAATGTTTTTGTAAATTGTTGAAATATTGAAGAACGTAAACCAGATGTAGAGTAGAACATTGCTTTACTGAACACTTGTATTACAAACATTTGTTGATACAGAACATAACCCTTGGCTCCTAAGCATTGCAGCCAAGAATCATGGTAATGAACAACCACCTTAGGCCCCCTAAAATAGTCTCCAGTTTCCGGACAACCAGTTACTCACTTACTGCTAGCCAAACTGCAAATGTTACTGATCCAGAACTAACGTTACTTGTCCTCAAACAACTCGGGCTCAGCCCTAAGGACTGTCACATATATATTTTCCAAATATAAAGTGGAAAACCTCTAACCAAGCATGCCAAGACTGAGTGGGCATGCCTGTGTTAAGTTCTTGATTCTCACATATGTATGTATGCACATTTTACCTAAGTACACTAGGGTTAAAACTGGATATCAAAATCACATTTTAAAATAGTATTTATGCTTGTATTACAAGGACTTCATAATGCTTAAATCATATTTTTATTTTGCAGATTTATAACTCACCAGATAGACTAACTAGATACTGTAGCTTAGTGTGTGAACAGATGTCACAAGATGCCACGCTATGCACAGCTTGTTATTAGGCCCCTGCAGGAGTGGAAACTAGGTCAATTCAGTTCTACCACTTTATAAATATTATCAGAGTTTAACATTTGTAAAGGGATTCTAGTATTGAAACAGAAGAAGCACAATTGTGTCACTGTGAATGACACTTTGTCTGTATCACAGAGCAAAATCAGGCCTGGAATTTCATTCTTATGAAGGACACTTCTATTAGAGTATCAGAATGTCTATTTTCAGGGTGGAAATTAGCTTGAATTTTATGGTAGCCCACAGGATTAGTTATGTCAACATTTTACTAGTCCTTCTCATTTTTAGTAGCCTTGAAAAAAGGTGAATACATATACAAGAAAAAGAAATGCAAGAAAAAGAAATGCTCACCAGCTCACGGCTGGTGAGCAACATGTTCTTCTTGATGAGATCATGCTGAGATCATACAGAATATTTTTTTGCATATTGTTATTTAATTTTTTTTCACTAGCCCATTATGGACTACCCGAACCACAGAAGCTAAGTAGTAGTCCCTCTGCTAAAACCACTAGCCTCAGACTAGTGGACAAGTGTTAATTTCGACCCATGATTTTGAAGGGGCACCAAGGCCAAGACCAGGGCAACAGAGGTCATGGCCTCTGTGACTTCAGTGGTATTCCAGGCCTGCAAAATGCAACTCAGAATTCACAATTTGCTAATCATAATTTAAGATTTGGTTTTTTACATACACACAAAGATATTTCTGCCTAAAACTTTGCTATTAACATTTCATGAAATGTTCTTGCATATGTTTCTTTTAATTGTTATCAGTCTTACCAGTGTCAGTGATGATAACAAGATGAAGCCAAATTATGGACAGCAAATAAGTCATATTGGAAAGAATGTCGTATCCGACCGCCACTTTTTAAGGGCTTTTTTGGAATTTTTTTGCAACCACTAACCAGTTAAAAAATTATTCTATCAATTTTTGGTGGTACAGAAAGCAAAACTATCTTTAAAATCCACTTTTATGATGGTTTTCGGACTTTATTTCCCTTCTAAAAAAATCTTCCCCTTCAGAAAATAGAAGGATCCTATTATAGTTGCCACTGCGCATGTAAATGACTGTTGGTCACTTATGGGGGAGTTGACATGACTGAGGAAGTCATCGTATACCAAAAATGCCTGATTTTTCATGAAATAAATATCCTGGAATAATTTGAAGTATGTCCATCATCATCCATATGTTCTCCACCTTACTAGGTAGGTAAGATTACTTTATTGGTTATATTGAATGAGAAAAAGTGGTGGTCGGATGCGACATTCTACCCGTTATGTTTTTAAAATTTGTTATTACAGTCAATTTACTGTAGCAACATGTTGCGTCACTGCGAGAACATCCATCGAGCAGCACACGTTGTGAACCTTGACCCTGCAGCCGAGTATTTTGACTATAATAATAATAATAATAATAATAATGTATAGATTTATATAGCGCACGTATCCACCAACTAAGTGGCGCTCAAGGCGCATTATATTATTATCCCTGCTCATAAGGCTCATAAGGCTCATAAATCATTCCTGAAACCATCTCAGCTCCCTGGGGAGTATACAGCTCAATTGCTGCCATTTCTAGCGCATAGAGAGCAAACCATCTCTGCCTTCACAGGTACCCATTTAACCCCTGGGTGGAGAGAAGCAATTATGGTTAAGTGTCTTGCTCAAGGACACAGGTGTCACGGCCGGGGCTCGAACCCACACTCTGCTGCTGGCAACACCAGAACTTGAGTTCAGTGCGCTAGACCACTCGGCCACGACAATCCACTTTTCGTGCATTATACAACACACGGGACCTACGGCTTTACGTCCCATCCGAAGGACGAAGCAATTATGGTTAAGTACCTTGCTCAAGGATACAAGTGTCACGACCGGGGCTCGAACCCACACCCTGCTGCTGGCAACACCAGAACTTGAGTTCGGTGCGCTAGACCGCTCGGCCACGACACTCCAATTGCAGGTATGATAAAATAATACACTGAAACAGCAGAAAGAGACACACTAGGCACGGAAATTATTTTAAAAAATCAAAAGTTAAGTAATGGACGGACTCAAAAGCAAAACCTAGCACCATTGTTAACCCTCCTACTGTAGCTGCACTTTAGTGGGAAGTTGCTATAGAGGTCAAAATCAGTCAATAGCTTGTTTTGACTGTTGACCCAAATGTGCACACAGGGGCATTTTGACTGGTTTTACTGTCATTTTGACCACCCTGAACAATACTAGACATGCTAGACCATGCTTTTACCAGTCAAAACGGTCAACTCATTTTGATCCGTAAATGTACTTACTATAACATAATGTTTGACAGTGTTTGACCCTTAGGAGGGTTAATAAGCCATTTGCAACTTTCATTGGATTATTGTCTGCATAGTATTAGCCAGAGGGGTGTCTGGGTGTGTTTTGGACACCCGACTTCATCTGTCATTTACATGCAAAAGTATTGTAAGTGAACAATTTGGACACCCGGTTTTGAAATTTCCAGCATATTTGGACACCCTATTTCTAAATCCTGGCTAACACCTTGGTTGTCTGGTACAATGACTTAAATTTCCCAGACTTAACACACGTGTTGCTATACAATGTGATTCAGGGGAACCTCTCTTGCATAGTCCAATAGCAATACACAGTTGATAGAAACGATACCTGAACAACCTGAGCTGAAGGTTACTATGCAAAATATTATCCCATCCCCACTAAGGCTGTGCCGAGTATCCCGGTATCCGGATACCCGACCGAAACTGTCATTACCCGGTTCCATTTTTCGGTTCCAGTTACCCGTAAATGATTTTTGAAAATTCTGACTGGACATTTAAACCACTCAAATGGAAGTCTCTGATTTTTTGTTAACAAAATGTGTGGAGAATGGAGATGCTACAAGTCGTTTTTAACCCTAACTCCCTAAGCATTGTTACTGAACAATAAAAATCCTTCAAAATTCTCCAACTGCTTTTGTTGTCGAGGGAGTTAGGGTTAATATAGAGGGCGGGAAATTATTACAGTCCACATTTATTATGACTCTAATAAAACAAGAGAAACTTGTGTTCATAGTGGTGAATTTATACATTCGGGAGTATTTATGTGGTTTTTACGGGTACCCGGGTTTTCAAAGATTTCCAATTTCAGGTATCCGGTTCCCGAAATAACAGAAAATGCACAGCCTTAATCCCCACCTGAAATCATGTGATATAGCAACAGGAACATTGGCTGAAATTTGAGTATGAGGGAAATATATACATTTTTTCTATTCACTTTTATCAAATTAATGATGTATTATCTAAAACCTTACTCGGAGTAAAGTTTAAGTACAAGTATCAATCATCTTGTGGTGCAAGGATTTCAGAGATGCCAACATTTACGATTTGGGTGTAATTTTTACGATTTATTGAGTCCAATTACGATTGTACGATCCTTGTATCAATTTTTACGATTTATAAAAATGTAAAGCCTCGAGTGTGAGGTTTGAAAAGAGGGTAATTTGGGTATTTTCGTGTCCGAGGCGGATGCAACGTGGCGAATTACTCTTTTTCAATTTGTAATGTTGGCATCTCTGGGATTTATTCCTTTTGTTTGTAACTTTATTTCCATTTTCTGATATTCTGTTTACATTTTCTTCTTTAGATATAAAGGAGTTGATTGAAGTCGATGATATCATGGAGGATGATACTCTACGGTTCGGGCCAAATGGTGGATTGGTGTACTGTATGGAGTAAGTGTTAAAACTCCATTTGTTATCTGTCCTCATTCTTGTATATGAGAGCCCTCGGGTGTTTAACCTACAAAACATACTGTCTACACAATCTGTTTAGTTAGGCTATGTCCGAATTAAGCATTTTTTTTGTTACGGCTATGGCTATTGGCTGCAGCAGCAATGCTGAAGTATAGGGAAGAAACAGTGATCTAGCTATAGTCGTAGCCAAAGCCGTCATTTCCTTTTTTATGACCCTTGTACAATTTCCAAATGGAAGGTCCAACAATGAACAAATTATTATCTAAAAACTTAGTTGAGACAACAGTCTGAAATGCTTTTTATTTCTGGGAAAAATAGGAATTTTTATGTTTTTTTTTCTTCAAAAGTTTCATAAGATTTACTTTTTTTTAACACTCCTACTATAGCTGCACTTTAGTGGGAAGTTGTTATAGAGGTCAAAATCAGTCAACTGCCCATGTTGACTGTTGACCCAATTTTTGACTGGTTTTTACTGTTATTTTGACCACCCTGAACAATACCAGACAATGCTTTTACCAGTCAAAAACGGTCAACAAAAGACAGGGGAGGTGTCAATCAAGTCTGCGTTAACAGTAAGAGCTATTTGAGATCTATTCATTAGTAAAGGGTCTTTTGTGCTCAGCTAGGGGATTATATAGGCCAGTAGGCCTGGGCAAAGCCTGGGCCTGGCTGGGCTTCTCAAAGGCTTGGCTGGACCATGACTTTGGCCCTACTCCCTTAGACAAAATTAGGAAATATTGATACATTCAGTAATTTTTAAAACTGTTATTTTTTTGAATTACTAAATTCTTTATCAAATAAGAAAACTATACAAAATTGTATAACTCTTTTAACCAGTAACATTTGTTCTGAATTTGTTCTTTATGCACATACAGGTATTTTGCACAGAACTTTGACTGGCTGAAAGAACAGATAGGAGATATTGAAGATGATTATCTCATATTTGATTGTCCAGGTTTGAAACTTATATATCTGATTTTAATTCCTACATGTATAATAGAGCATCAGCCTTATTTTGGGTTATTTATAACCTTATAAGAAACTTAATTAAGAATGTAATTTCATATTAAAAATCAAAATTATAAAAGAATACCCCATAGGGATTAAGCTTATTACTCAATTGATTTATTTGCGCACTGTCTGTGACAAATAGTGATTATTGTGTAGTTTAACCCTCCTATTCTAGCTGAACTTTAGTGGCAAGTAGCTTTCATGGTCAAAATCAGTCAACTGACTGTTTTTGACTATTGACCAACTGTGCACACGGGGGTATTTTTGACTGGTTTTTACTGTCATTTTGACCACCCTCAACAATACCAGACAATGCATTTACCAGTCAAAAACGGTCGACTCATTTTGACCTGTAATTGTACTTACTACATGTAAGGTTTGGCAGTGTTTGACTTTTAAGTGCACTAGATATACCTTGGCAAGTATATCAACATTTTGACTGATTTTGACCCTTGCAGTAGCAGGAGGGTTAAAGAATTATTCCCTTCATATTCAAAATTGTATTATATTATATTATAATATAATGTTCATAGAAGTATAAGAATTGTGTCCATGTTTCCCTTCATTTGTGTTTGTGTTTGTAAGTGATTCTGTTGGACTGGGCTCACCGAGTTCGGTGGTGAAATGTATCATTAAGACCTCATATTAGCGGCTATACTATTAAATATTTGTGAAGACGCCAAAATGAACCTTTTTGTAACAAGCACCTATTATGCAGTTAACCTCCAGTTCTTTTCAGAACTAATCACTACTCAATAGAGAATTTCACATGGTGTCACTGCAATTAGTCTTACTTATATGAAGTTTGTTATTACCCGAGATGATTGAAATATGTTATTGAAGATCTCTTCCATCTATTCTTAATTGAAGATAACAATGCAAATGATAAAAAAAAGAAAAATGACAACCAGCAAACTTTGCAGATATGAGTAGAATAGGCTTGGGCGATGCTGGGTTGGATAGATTCAAATTTATCGCAATGTGAGAATTGGAACAGCCATTCCACTTTAAAATAAAAAGAAGTATTTGGTAAACAACTTTGACTAAATTCCTGGCAGGAAATTCAACAGAGCTCTGTCATACACTGGCACTACTGGCACAAATTGTTGAATCAATTCAAAATGAAATCGCGATTTCATTGTGGCGTTGTTCCCAGACTCCAACATTTCTGGAATCATTCATGCTAATTTGAAGTTTCATTTCAGTCACTGTCTTTTTCCCTCTCTCACCAATTAGGACAAATAGAGCTGTATACCCACATACCTGTCATGAAGCAGTTTGTTGAAACCTTACAAAGCTGGGATTTCAGAATCTGCGCCGTGTTTCTTATAGATTCCCAGTTCATGGTCGACACAGCCAAGTTCTTCTCAGGTAATTGTATTTTATGAATGGAGAATTAGCTGTTGCAAACTGCTTACCAACCTAAAGGACCTTAATCTCCTTTTGTCCTATCCCAGGACCAGTTCCTTCTTTTGTGTTCATTTCACACCTGACTAACTTCCACTCTTACAGTATGTTTATGTATGTATCTTGTTTTCTCCTGTCTCGCTTTGCCTTTGTGAAAGAACCTGCTAGGTTCGAAATGCAAGGACAATAACATTGATTTTGAAATTCTATTTTATTAAAAATAATCCCTCTTATTTTTATTTTTATTTTATTATACTTTTTCACTTGTACAAAACAGTACAAAAGCAACACTAAAATATAAAGTAAAAATATATACTACTCAAAACAATTTAGGGAACACCGGAATAATCTCAGTTAAAGCAAGATCATTTATTTCAGATAAACACAATGTTTCACAGAATTGATGAGAAACAACTGCACAATGAAACAGATGATAAAGGATGCATGTAGTGATTACACATTTCATGACATGACTACTGAAAGAGAGATGGGGTTGCAAATGAAAATCCCGGTTCATGGAACATTTCAAACCTATTTGATGTTAAAAATCCGGTGTTCCCTAAATTGTTTTGAGTAGTATATATATATTTATAACAAAATATTACCTAAATTATAATTTAAAAAAAATGTAAATAAATATAATGTTGCAAAGTGAGTGATAAGGTGGTATAGCCATCCTAGCTTCTAGCGGCATCCCAGCCCCTCATGTTTATGAACTGCTTGCTGGTCTTATCAAAGGGTATGAGGAAAGTTTTTCTACCTGAAAATGTTGGTTTTTGACAGTTCTTTTATGGAAAAGTTTGTTTATTGGATTGCAATATTTTCCCCAAGGCCTATGCCAATTTAGGGAAGAGGTTGACCAACGATCAAAAGGGTTTTGGATAAAATAAAAAAAACTTATGTTTAGTTTCCTTAAATAACATAATTTCTCTAAGAAATTAGGGAAGGTCCATTATCAATATTTGGTTAAAGCCCTTCTTTAACCCTCCTGTGACTGCAACAGTCAAAATCAGTCAAAATGTTGATATACTTACTAAGGTATATCTAGTGCACTGAAAAGTCGAACACTGTTGAACCTTACGTGTAGTAAGTACATTTACAGGTCAAAATGAGTCAAGCGTTTTTGACAGGAAAAAACATTCTCTGGTATTGTTCATGGTGGTCAAAATGACAGTCAAAAACAGTCAAGTTCACATTTTGGGTCAACAGTCAAAACAGTCGGTTGACTGCACTGTAGCTGCTTGCCACTACAGTTCAGCTATAGTAGGAGCAAGCTCGGGCAAGCTCGGTGGTCAAGAAGTTAAGACGTCTGCACTAATAAGCAGGAGGTCGTGGGTTCTAATCCCGCCCGAGTCGCCTGTGAAGTTTTTTCCACAGACATTCGGAAAGCACTGAGTATACAGTGCTATATACACATAAGTAAGACTAATTGCGGTGACACCATGTGGAATCTGAAAAGAACTGGTGGTACAACTCAGAACTAATTACTACTCAATTGAGATTCCACATGGTGTCACCGCAATTAGTCTTACTTATCATCCTCACCATGCAAAGCTACAAGTTTTAGCTATATACACATGTCGGTGTAGGGCAAAAATTTAATCAATTGTTTAATACCAGACGCAAGAATTTCATCAACATATAAAGTAGGAGGGTTAAAGGATAATGACAATAAAGATGAACCATTCTTTCTGACAGGAATAATGGCAGCTCTGTCTACAATGGTAAATCTTGAGGTTCCACACATCAATGTCATGTCTAAGATGGATCTGCTGAGCAAGAAGGCAGAGGAGGTGGAAAAGTGAGTCAAATACCACAATGCTCGAGAATGTCAATAGGTCCTCAAGCAGGAAACCTACATGTATCTTGTCTTAAAACTTGTAGCTTTGCATGGTGAGGAGGATAAGTAAGACTAATTGCAGTGACACCATGTGAAATTCTCAATTGAGTAGTAATTAGTTCTGGTTTGAAGCCCTCGACATATTACATGTGGTTTTACGTATTACGTTTTTATAACAAACATGCATAACCGAAAGCACACGCTTGGGCATTTTCCTTTGTTTGTCTTAGATTTGGGTGGTCATGTTATGTCAAATTGGCGCTTTGATTGGCCATCTTTTATGAATGGGGATAGGTCAGTTTACCTAAGCAGAGATGTCAAGAGGTTTGCGCACCCGTCTGCAAGTAAACCTAAAAAAAACGGGGGTTGACAGTGACTGTCTCAGATTTTGTTGATATTTTTTCAACAATCTTCTGGGTATGTTAATGCACACCCACAAAATTTTGGCTCCCAAATCCTTGTCGTTTTTAAGATATGACCCCTTGAACAATTTAGCCCCGCCCCCTTTTTCACCCCCTATATTGGGTCGGTGAGTTTATGGCAATTTCAGGGGCCTATATCTCAAAATCCAGAAAAGATATTCCCTTGAAAATTGATATTTATGATGACTGGCACCCATATTATCAGAATATTTTGTCAAAAGTGGTATACATCATTTACTTTGTATGTTACAGGTCCTCAAATCCTATATTTGTACTGACATGAGGGACTTCTTGTCATTCTTGGCCCTCCCTTGTGCCCATATGAAATGTCAGTTTGCTTTAATATTATACATGGGTAATGTCTAGGTACATATGATAGTTGAGATAAACACATTGTGTTACCGCAAACCGAAACGATATCGATATTCCACAGTGCAAAGCCTCGAATCGTATAAGGAAGGTTGTGGGTTCGAATCCAGCCCTAGTCACCTGTGGATTCTTTCCACAGAAATAGTACATGTACACTTCAGATGAGCATAATAAAAACGTGCAAGGTGATTTGTGGCCAGCTCGGATATAGATCAGTTGGGGAATGACAATTGATGTTTCTTTTTAAAAAAAGACAGCACCTTAAGAATCTAGATAGGTTTAATATCAGCATCTTTACACCAAATTGAAAATGTAATCATTTTATGGATACCAGAGGGTTCAAAAATACACAACAGAAATCAAGAAGTTCTTCGTAAATCTGGAACAAATTTTATTGTACTGTATGACAGCAGCCCACTTTGTACATTGTGTTCTAATAAACTGGTCTCCTACAATTTCTATTAATTTCATTTTATTTAAAGTGATTTTTATTTAAACTGTTTTTCAGTTTTTTTTAGAGAGAATATTTACTTAACACGGTCAGCTATTTTCTAATTTTTGCTACTACTTTATATGCAAAATAATATCCCCTTTAGCCTACTAAATGGGTTGCAGATATGTCAATTTATAACAGATAAAAATGCATAGCTTCCACTATTCTGATATTGTCCTATATTTTTTGTTTATAAAAGAATAGAAAATATAGGAGAACATTAGATTCAGTAAAAGCGGGCATTCAAATCAATCAGTTTAAAAGTACACTGAATTTGTAACTATTTATAATTAATTCTAAATCCATTGAATGTTTTAACTATAAAATAATGAAAGCAACATCCTGATCTTTGTCTGAGACAGAATTACAAACAAGCAATGTTGAGCGTAGGTTTAGCCTGATTAAAATCATACAAAACTATCATTATAAGTAAGTGGAGCTCGGCGGAGTCACTGACTATCATGCACTCTGTTTGAAATGTAATAAAATATATATATATATATATATTTTGGACTTAAATCCACGCGTGCTTCAGTTAAATGTTTTCTAATGGGATCGGGGAGAACCACCCTAAAATCTTTACATACACAGAGTTCGAAATGTCACTTAAAATGACACGACAGATTTCACATTCTTTGGACCGAAACATGTCCTTTCAATTCATAAAGAAAATCTTGGAGTAAACTACAGGTTAAGCGGATTACTAGAATGGAAAATTGTTAACTGTAAAATAGTCTCTGTGACACTTACATGAATAATGTATATGTGTTAGACTTGACAGATAACAAGTACAAGCAATTGGTTTACAAAATGATGAATGTGAAACATCAAAGATAACATTGTGTACAGATACTCATTTTTCATAGGACGTTTCTCATGAATTTTTCTCAAAAAAACAAAAATTAATTTAAAAAAATAAATAAATAAATGCTTACTTCAAGAGGTATTCTAGTCTATAATGCAATAGAGAAATAAGCAGCAACTGAAACACGTTGATGCTAATATTAACCGAATATGATTAGAAAACATGCTGTTATTGCAATGCAACAAAGCACAATTTTATACTGTACATGCAATACTCTAATTTTGATGCACTCTGTGTAGCGACAGATATTTCTAGACACAAACAATGACTGCTTCAAAATTCATAATACAACCGAATATTGACTTAATTACGGGAAAGGTAACATGAATTGTTATTAGCCGGTAATTCCACACCGGTATCTCGCGAACAAAACAATGGAACAACTCGTCATGGGTTAAACTTATTAATTCACATGTCACGTCTTGAAAGAGGAAAAAATGGCTTGCTTCGCCTCTCGGCTCTAAGGCTGAAAACAGGATCAACAAATCAATTATCAGTTTACGGGTATAATTTACAGATGGTTTAAACAAAAACCCACATTGGTTTCAGTCAACGTTGTCTTGCCTCTCTTTCGTGGTCGGTTCCACTCGTGGTTTGCCACTGCCAAAGATTGAACTTCGTTGTATATCCTGGGCCAGCTGGTTGACTGGGTCTTTCACCGAGCGTTTCAGTAGATTGAGCTTCGGCCGTCTGGCCATGTCCTCTGTTTTGTCAAAATGGGTGATAGACAAATTAAGCTTATGTAGAAAAGCAGCATAATAACATTTGATAATAATTTGGTGTCTCTTTGAGGCCTTGTTTGCTAAATAGACACCCTTTCTCATTTGTAATACACATGCAAAAGTATTCTAACCCTAACTCCCTAGGCCCATTTGCTTACACATAACCTGAATCCTCCAAAATCCTTCAGTAGTAAAGCAAGCACATGACATGTATGCACACATGTGTTTCTAATCTGTGATACATGTACATGGCCAGGGACCCTCCCTGCATGCATGGAGCAATAAACAGTGTCCACTGACCCAAGCACTGACCTTGCAATCACTACAACAAACATGGATGTACATGTACCATGGAAAGGCAAGTATGCCTAATAACCTCAATCCTTCACTTTGGCAAAGAGGATTTGGGCTAAGTTAAATATTTGGACACCCCGTTTTTCAAACAATACTAAATTTGGACGCCCTATTTTCAAATCCTGTTTTATACTCTGATTACAATTTCAGTTTGGAGTTTTTCTCCAGAAAATAATGAATGAATCTTAGTGCTATTCATTGTGCATGCGAGCATATGATGTACAAATGCAGGCTGGCCTACTTCAAGTAGGTAATTTACTGATATACTTCTGGTATTGTTTCTATATGTGTAGCATATAACATTTCTTTTTAATGTCATTGGAAAATGAAATCCCTGAAGGACTGGTGTATTCTGATGAAAAAAAACACTGCAAAAAGGTTACAAACCAAGTATTCAGTTTTGGTAATATGTCTGTTAATGCATCCATACTTTATAAGAATCAAGATATATGTAAACAAACCAACATGTGAAAGTTTCAGCTTATTCTAGTTGTGTCTGTTCAGCTTTGCACAGTGAAAAGGATAAGTAAAGACCATTTGCGGTGACACCATGTGAAAATTCTCTTTTCTCCTGAAGACAATCAGATCATGCTGATCGAAACGTCGAGTTGTAACCACCAGTTCTTTTCAGAACTAATTACTACTCGGAAAAGAATTTTCACACGGTGTCACTGCAAACAGTCTTTACATGTGTCTATTCAGATTGTCAGGGATGATATTGTGAGAAAATGAAAAGATAGGAAAAATGTTTGCCATTATCATTAGGCATATACTAGCCTATAGCAGTTTACCTCTATAGCCATGTATAGCAAGGAAACTGTTTTTTATCTTGGTATTTACATATAAAATGATACACAAGGAAAGTTTCCATGGTCTGAAGTTAGTCGGAACCCGGTTTCATGGTAGGATTTTCAAAATCATGGTAGCAGTAAATTACAAATTAACAAGTGTGACTTGGAACACAATATTTTTTATTTTAAATATTGACACTAGCCCAACACATGCTTTTCAAAAACCATGCTAGATGATAAATCAACATTAAAAATCACTCATATGAAAATAGTTTGCCAGGGTTGTAGGTAGCCAGATCAACCTATTCAACGTTATTATGGGCATAAAGTCACAAAGTTGATTTAGGATAGAAGGGGACTACATGTATAGTAACTGGATTAAACTTGGCTGCAAATTCAAAGAGCAGGAAGTGTGGGTTAAATTGTTTGGGGCAGTCAGGGGTTACTGAAGACACTGAAGCAGGGAAGACCATATAAATATTTCCCCTTTACTTTCCTTCAGCTAATTAGGCTTTCATTAGAAAACAAGCTTATCACTACTACATGATAAAGTTGGAAGAAAGCTTGCATCCGTGCTTTCAATCTTCCACTGCCCCCCGCAGAAGAGTTTTTGTCAAAAAGTAAATAATTCCCAATTTAAACAAAATTAAATGTAATTATATCCACTGGATCAAATCTGATAATTGGTTGCCCTTTTCACTTTGTTTATGGAAAAACCTTTCAATTTTAGATTTAAATGAAGCCAACATTGGTATTTATCTCTTGGTATCAAGTCTTGTATAAAAATTAATTTAATCTTTATTTATAATATACTTCACTTTCAGGTTAAGTTTATAACAAAAATATAATGATAAATTGACAATGATAGTGACACTGTAATCAAGCATCTCCTTATTGTGACATGCTTATAAACTGTCTTTGTTTTCACCTATACTGCAAATAATTAAAAAATAATGTATAAAATTTGAAAACAAATTCTACATTGATTTTTACATTTTCAAGGTTGTACACATGATTGGCAAAATGTCTGTAGCTGCATCCATACTACAGAATTACAACCTAAAGATCAGATGCCATTTTGTACATAAATTGTTAGACATTGAAATAATCAAAGAGTTGTATGGGTGCTTGTAAATTGCTAATAAAGCAATGAAATACATATTTATTTTAACTGTCTGTTCGGTTTCATGACTTGACTTTTGTGGTTACACACTTCCCTCCCCCACAATCAATTGAAACCACTTTGTTGACCTGTTTAACCTACATGTACTTGTAACCAATCTAGAAATGAGTGTACATGGTCTTACAATGTAACAAGTGAAATGACTTCAGTGTAAATGAACCCAACCATGATCCTTTGTTGACAAGAAAACAGAATATATATCCACTGGATCAAATCTGATAATTGGTTGCCATTTTCACTTTGTTTATGGAAAAACCTTTCAATTTTAGATTTAAATGAAGCCAACATTGGCATTTATCTCTTGGTATTAAGTCTTGTACAAAAATAAATTTAATCTTTATTTATAATATACTTCACATTCAGGTTAAGTTTATAACAAAAATATAATGATACATTGACAATGATAGTGACACTGTAATCAAGCATCTCCTTATTGTGACATGCTTATAAACTGTCTTTGTTTTCACCTATACCGCAAATAATTAAAATT